>CAOLHI010002951.1:0-351868 GCA_948474755.1 Ctenosaura bakeri
TCATGATAGCCTCTTAATGACTGGAAAAGTAAGGCCTTTTCCTCACTACACTCTTATAGTGTGATGATTCCACTTTCAACATCCTATGGAATCCTGGGGTTTGCAGTTTAGGGAGGGGCCCGCTGGCCCCTCCCGAAACTGCAAACCCCAGGATTCCATAGGATGTTGAAAGTGGAATCATCGCGCTATAAGAGTGTAGTGTGGAAAAGGCCTAAGGGAACAAAAGGACAGTTTCCGTGGGAAAAGGTGGCAGGATGTCGATCTTTTGGTTGCTTCTTCTAGCAGTTTCATTTGTTATTATTTCCTAGGCTTGGGTACTTTAGAGGACCATCTAAAATTCATCAGGTAGAACTCTCCGATTTGTCTTTCTGAACTTATGACCTGGCCACGCTGAGGTCCTTTGTCCTAGTTTCAGGAAGCTTCCAGTCAGAGTCCTTTATTTTCCACACAGCTTTCAGCCATATGTGCAAGATTTATATTTATTTCATGCCAATTTAACAGTATTTATAGCCAATCATACTGTATCACAGATTAGGGATATACAGCATGGTAACATTTCCTCCTCCCTAAAATGGAACTTCTGTGGTGAACCGAGAAAGCTTCACCTTTCCAGAATGAGGCCATATACCTATGGTTGGCTTGAGGGATAGGAAACTTAGAGTGACAAGGGATAAAGCATATAGGAAGGAGGGCAAGGGTGAAAGGCTATCCTACTTCCATCAATCCTATCATCAGCTGGTGGCTTGACTTTTTGGAGGGGTCTGATAAAAATGTGTGCTTGGAGACGGGGGAAAGAGAGAAAGAGAAAAAGAAGGAGAGAACATTCAGTACACATATACAATACATTCTGTACAACAACAGGTGGCTCTACTCCAGCAATTGGAGCAGAAGTCACCAAAACTAGATGCTACATAAACACATCAGCAATTAAAGTTGACTCTCCAGCAATCAAAGCTTCAGCAGAAGGCAAAAATCCATTTAGCAAATCATGGCATGGAGTGGGTGGCAGCAGATGCAGCAAGAAAAGTCCAAGGTATTGAGTAGGAAGGAAATTCATTCCCCCCAAGTCCAAAGTAATCCATGAACAATAGTCTTTCATGCATGAAAGAGGTAGAGGAGGTGCTTCACCCTCCCCGTGTCCCCCATGCTCCCCCTCATTCCCTTCCAGGGCTTTCCTCCCACTCCCTTGCTTTGTTCTCCACATGCTCTCCACACTGGGGCAAAAGGCAAGGGTATGGGAAGGGGGAGCTCTAGAGGGGAGAAAGAAGGTGCACACGTGCATCCCCCCTTGCCTTTTGCTTGGGCATGCTTTTTTTCCTTCCCCTTGCCTGGCAAAATGCAAAGGAACGGAAGACGGAAAATGAAGGGGAGACGTGTGTTTCACGCTAATAATCAGATTTGCAAAGATCAGACTCATGAATGTGAAGGGAAGACTGTATTTAGTGCATCGTTTATAGTACTGTTCCTTGTTCACTTTTTTTCCTTGATTGATGTATACTTATTTGTGGTTGTAATTTGTTATTTTCTGGTTTTACTTTGCTTTTGTTTAATTTGTGTGTGCTTTTATAAAATATCTAATTTAAAAAAGGACATATGCAAGTGCAAGGGAAACTTGCGTGTGTGTGTGTGTGTGTGTGTGTGTGTATTTTCATAACAGGATGCCAGGCACAGAGAGATGAAGCAGCATGTGTGCACATATGTATGGGATGGAACAGAGAGGGTAGAATGTGCACACATGGGTAGAGCAGAAGACAGTGAAAGATGGTTGGCACAGAAAAAGTTTGTCATGCACACACCCCAGTGACGGGATAACTGTTGCAAAATATGAGAGGTTGTAGTGGATCTGTCAAGATCATCTGATGTGCTAGGCAGAAATTGAGCAGCTTACCAGCCCATTCTACCCCTCTCCAAGTTAGCAGAGAAAGAAATCAAACTTAGGTCTTCGTTGAAAGATATATAAAAGTAGTTTTACTTCTGAATGCAGATGCATCTTCTTGAGAAAAGTAAGAAAAAGAAAGAGTATTACATGATATCAGGAGAGCTGGAGCATCTCACCTAGAGAGAGCTCTCATAACATGGAGAGGTTCAGGAACAGTAGGCAGGCAGAAAGAGAGAGAGAGGGGTGTGAGAGCAGATTGGACCCCAGAGAACAAAAGAAAGCCTACATGATGCAAGAAGAGAGTGGGTGTGAACAAACATGCACACAAACAGGAAGTAACCATAGATATGCTGTGCCTATACTTCTGAAGAATTCCATGCAATTTAACTACCAGTGAGTATAGGCATGCAAAGGTTGCAAATTTCAACAATAGCACCCAAAGAAAAGGGTGAGTCACTGCAGAGGGAGAGCTATGGGAATTTGTGATATTGCAAACTTTGCCTACCTTAAGTTCTGGCTCTTTTAACCACCAGCTGTAAACTCCCATGGGTCAACAGACCTTTAGAAAAACCAGCTCCTCAACCCTGATTTGGAATATACCAACTATAATTCAGATTATAAAATCATAGAATCACAGAGTTGGAAGAGCCTTTAAAGTGGAAGTGGCATAGCCGTTAACTGACTCTAATTCATCAATGGGCCTGTGTCACATATCTGTGAGTGCTTTTTTGGTTTGTTTTTTCAGTAATTCCTTTCGCTCCTCCCCACAACGCTTCATACAGTCTAACCAAGAAACTAAAAACAGGGTCACCTAAATCTTTGTTGTGCATAGGCTCGTGTGTCTTCTTTAGTATTCTGCTTTGATGCTTAGGAAAGAGTAAAAGAAATAATGTTTCACACAACACATAATTAACTTGCAGAATTCTCTGCTATGTGATGTTGTGACAGATGGTTTTCTGTAAGGATTCTGCTAATCATATTTAATTTCAGACAAAATGGCTTGCTGTGTGTAGGTTGCAGTCCTCTTCATGCTTACTTGGGAGTAAGTTCCATTTGACATAGTTTTCAAATTAGCATCCAGCAGATTGCTCTACCAGTAGATAAGAATAATCAATATAAAGCATTTTGGGCAACCTGGAAAGATGTTAGATACAATACAATTTATCCAAACTGCTACTGAAATTCCAAATTTAGATATGTCAGTTCTCTGAAACAACATACTCTGCTCAAACTGCTAAAAAAAATTTAAAAAGATTTTTGTCCTGAAGAACATTCCAAAATAGGTTGGGCATATTATACAATAAAAGGCTCTTTATGCCTCATTTTAGTTTGGAGTTTCATCTGTATTGCCCACCACACCAGGTTTTTTCAGTCTATGCTTTAAAGCTGTAATGATGTGATCAAAGAATACCTTGTAGAAAAACATAGACATGTGTGTTGAGGGAAAACTGAGTTTTTGTGAAAATAGACCTTCTTTTTTTCCTATTAATTTTTTTCTATTAATTTCTATTCATTCTCTGGGGAAGAATATATTGGGGATGCATGCTGATAGTGGACAGGGTCAAAGCCAGTGATTGACAGAGCTGGAGCTAATGTGAGCATGGCCAGCTTTTTTGCTCTTGCTGACATCCCTTCCCTCTCTTCCTTTTTCTCTTGGCAACATGTAAGAAGGCCTAGCCCTGAATCTCCAATTTTCAGGCGTTATGACCAGGTGGAAGACTACAAATTCTTCACTTCTGGTGGGCTTAACTCCAGGCAAGAGAAAAAGGGCTGTGTGCAGATCTTCAGCTCAGATAGGAAAGCAGCAGCTTGCTGCAGTTTTGCAAATCATAGAATCATAGAGTTGGAAGAGACCCCAGGGGCCATCCAGTCCAACCCCCTGCTATACAGGGACACCCATCAAAGCATTTCCAAAAGATGGCCATCCAGCCTCCACTTAAAAACCTCCAAAGAAGGAGACTTAACCACACTCCGAGGCAACATATTCCACTGCTGGACACCTCTGACCGTCAGGAAGTTCTTCCTGAGGTTCAAGTGGAATCTCCTTTCCTGCAGTTTGAATCCATTACTAGTCCTAGTCTCTGGAGCAGTAGAGAACAAGCCTGCTCCCTCTTTGACATGACATCCCTTCAAATATTTAAACCTGGCTATCATGTCGCCTCTTAACCTTCTCTTCTGCACACTAAACATACCCAGCTCCCTATGCTGTTCTTCATAGGGCATGGCTTCCAGACCCTTCACCGTTTTGGTTGCCCTCCTCTGGACATGTTCCAGCTTGTCGACATCCTTCTTGAATTGAGGTGCCCAGAACTGGACACAGTATTCCAAATGAGGCCTAACCAATGCAGAATAGAGTGGTACCATTACTTTCCTCAATCTAGACACCATGCTCCTATTGATGCAACCAAGAATTGCATTGGCTTTCTTGGCTGCCGTGTCACACTGCTGACTCATGTTCAGCTTGTGATCTACCAAGACTCCTAGATCCCTTTCACATGTACTGCTTTCCAGCCACATGTCCCCCATCCTATACTTGTGACTTTCATTTTTTCTGCCCAAGTGGAGGACCCTACATTACTCTCTGTTGAAATTCATTTTGTTAGCTTTGGCCCAGCTCTCCAATCTGTCAAGGTTGTATTGAAATTTGATCCTATTCTCTGGTGTGTTAGCAGCCCCTCCCAGTTTGGTACCATCTGCAGATTTGATCAGCGTGCCCTCCACTCCTTCATCCAAGTCATTGATGAAGATGTTGAATAGCACTGGGCCCAGGACAGAACCCTGTGGCACCCCACTAGTCACTTCTCTCCCGGATGAAAAGCAGCCATTGGTGATCACTCTTTGGGTGTGGTCGGCCAACCAATTACAAATCCATCTAACAGTAGCCCTGTCTAGCCCGCATTTTACTAGCTTCTTTGCAAGAGTGTCATGTGGAATCTTGTCAAAGGCCTTACTGAGATCAAGATATGCTACATCTACAGCATTCGCTTCGTCTATCAAGCTTGTAACCCTATCATAAAAAGAGATAAGATTAGTCTGGCATGACTTATTTCTCAGAAATCCATGCTGGCTTTTAGTGATTACACCGTTGCTTTTTAAGTAATTACAAACGGACTGTTTAATGATTTGCTCTAGGATCTTTCCTGGAATTGATGTCAAGCTTACCGGGCGATAATTATTAGGGTCCTCTTTTTTCCCCTTCTTGAAGATGTGGATGACATTTGCCGTCCTCCAGTCTGCTGAGACTTCTCCTGTTCTCCAAGAGTTCTCAAATATTATTGCAAGTGGTTCTGAAATGACTTCTGCCACTTCTTTTAATATCCTTGGATGTAATTCATCTGGCCCTGGAGACTTGAATTCATTTAGTTTAGCCAGATATTCCTGTACCACTTCTCTACTTATTCTGTGTTGCATTTCCCTCACTTCCTCACCTGCTCCCCACGCCCCAGGTTGGGTACTTCTATGCTTTTGGGAGAAAACTGAGGCAAAGAAGGTATTAAGTAGTTCTGCCTTCTCACTCCCCCCTGTTATTAATTAATTTTCCACATAGTGATCCTATCATTTCCTTTGTTTTTCCTTTTGCTGCGGACATATCTAAAAAAGCCCTTTTTATTGTTTTTGATGTCTCTGGAAAGCCTGAGTTCATTCTGTGCTTTAGCTTCTCTGACTTTCTCCCTACATCTCCTGGCTATTTGCTTGAATTCCCCTTTGGTGGTTTCACCATTCTTCCATTCCTGTACATGTTTCTTTTAACACTTAGCTCAGTTGAGAGTTCTTCAGTCAACCATTCTGGTTTCTTTAGGCACCTGCCATTTCCCCTCCTTATTGGCACAGTTTTCAATTGTGCCTTCAGTATCTCACTTTTAAGAAACTCCTATCCGTCATGAACTCCTTTCTCTTTTAGTATTCTTGTCCACGGGATTTCAGCAAGTAACTCCGTAAGTTTAGAGAAATCAGCTTTCTTAAAGTTTAGGATGCATGTCTGGCTACACTTGGCTTCTCCTTCCCACTGGATGACAAACTCCAAGAGAGCATGGTCACTCCTTCCTAAAGATCCCACCACCTCCACCTCATCAACTAAGTAAAATAGCTGATCCCCTTGACGCCTCTTCTACCTTCTGGACCATGAAATTGTCTGCAAGGCAAGCAAGGAACCTGTTGGACCTTGCGGTCTTTGCAGAATTTGGCTGCCAACAAATATCAGGATAATTGAAACCTCCCATTAACACAGCATCTCTCCTTTTGGAATGTGTGGTCATCTGCTCCAGGAAGGCTTCATCCAAATCCTCTGGCTGGCCTGGAAACCTGTAGCAACCCCCCACAATCATATCTCTATTGTTTCTCGCTCCCTTAATTCTTACCTAGATGCTTTCAACTTGGCTTCCAGATTTAAGTCATGGATCTCCTCACAGGTGAAAACATCCTTGACATATAAGGCTACTCCTCCTCCTTTCTTGTTTGATCTATTTCTGCGAAATAAGTTATACGCCCTTATCCCTACATTCCAATCATGAGATTTATCCCACCAGGTTTCAGTGATGCCTATTACATCATTTTGTTGTTGTTGTTGTACTAAGAGTTGGAGTTAATCTGGCTTATTGCCCATGCTCTGTGCATTAGTGTAGAGACACTTGAGACGATGTGCCCTTCGTGGAATTCCTGTACTAAAGTTACTTTCCCTCTCCCTCTTGGTCTCTAGTTCTACTTGGCCTGCCCTATCCATATCATTTGGGCTATTTTTTGCAGCACTCACTGAATCCTTGCCCAGAATACTACTGTCCTCCTTCCTAGTCAAACTCAGTTTAATGATCTCCTGATTCGTTTTGTGAGACTGTTTGCAAAAACATTCCGGCCGATGGTTGTAAGGTCCAGGCCATCCCTTGCCAGAAGACCAGCCTCATGGAAATGGGGGCCGTGATCCAAAAATCCGAATTGCTTCTGGCAGCACCATCTTTGGAGCCAGTTGTTGATCTCCACTATTCTTCTAGCTCCTCCCCCTAGCTCGTCAGTGAGTCAGCTAGGACTAACAGCTGCTAGCTCCTCCCCCTTAATTGACTGGTTATTGCAACCTGTAAAGACTTTCCAAGGGGTCTATGTATTTACTTAATTAGCTTCCTTCTTTACTCACAGCCCTTGCAGCGCCAGGACTCATCCTCCACTTTGCTCTGGATCCACCTTCTGACCATAAGCGAGTAGGCTGGATCATGTGTTCCTTATACTGCTTCCCTAAATAGGAAGGAATAATTTCCTTCTTCCACCTAGATGCAGGAACAGCCTCCCTTGGTTAAGATTCCTGTCTTAATTTCCGAATAAGAAAATATGCTTTCTGTGTGTGCATATAGGTGTCTGAAAGGCATGCGCTGATGAACTGTGGCTGATATTTAATGCATAAGGCTTAGTGACATCACTAGGCATCATCCATACGTTTCAGGTTTTGGCCCAGAAACGTCAGAGCCTGCAATGATCCCGAGCTGGCAGTGCTATCTCTCATATCCCTCCCTCTGCCACACATTCTTTTGTCTTTTTCTGCTTTGTCTCTTTCTGTCACACTGTTCTCTCCCTTTTCTTCCCAACCCAGCAAGCTGCCAAGAAAGGGAGACAGGTATAGCAAACAAGGGCCTATTCACACTGCAGATTGATAGCACTGTTCTTCTAGCTTAACTGCCATCTCCATCTTGGAAACTTGGGGTTTGTAGTTTGGTGAGGTGCTGGAGGACTCTGGCTGAGAATTCCCTATGCAGCCATTCCCAGGATTCCACAACATGGAACCATGGCAGTTAAAGTGGAACAGTAGCACTATAATTCTCTAATGTGAATGGGCCCCTTGAACTCCAGGGGGCATCTGAAGCTAGGCTCATTGCCCACCCCTTCCTTAAAGAGCAACAGATTCACTGTAGCATAAACTTGTGCAGACTGGAGTCCTTTTCGTCACAAGCACGAAGTACCATCCTCAATTGGCAGATACGTCTCCTAAGGTAGGAGCAGGAATAAATACTGGAAATGTACAATGAATCAGCAAGAAAGGAGGAGACTGGACTCCACGTGCTTATAGATGGACCAAATTTGATTCTTTTAAAAAAGCCCAACATGTTTCAGCCTGTTTACTTGGCCTTTTTCAGGGGCTGTATTAAAAACAAATGTAATATTATATAAAAGAACAACACACATATGTAAAAACTGTTAAATTCAGGGGGAACATACAATAATGTTCTTATACTGCGCATATTACCTCTAGCACTGTACTTCTGGCAGGTTGAATAGAACTCTGGTTGACACCGCACTGCTGGATGCCACGCTAGCCTCTTATTAACCTCATACAGCTCATGGCATATTTTAAAAAAATGACAGTGTGTTAGCATCCTGGGGACTTGGCGTCCCAGTTTAGAAGAGGGAGGGTTTTCAAAGGAAATGGAACATAAATAATTCTGAAGGTGACAATTTCAAAGCTTGCCAGCTCTTCCTTTGGTATGAAATGGAGATTCCCCTAGAGGTCTGCCAGGTAACCTCTCTTGGCATCCTTTTGTATCCTCCTGGATTGTTCTCTTGTTATGAAGTGAGCAGTGAATACTGTTTTAGAGCTCTGGCAGCTGAAAATGTCAGAAGGACCCTTATGAGAATGCAACACACATTTCTTTTGGGAAAGTATGCTTTAAATAAACTTGACCTGTGAAGGGTGAACACACAGTAAGATGACTGAGCAGCAGGTCTTTGTATATAACAATACCAACATTTTCTGGAGCAAGAGGGAGGGTGGAAGGGTCAAGGTCATGGGTACAGGAGAGAATAACATCCATAAAAGACTTAGAAGTAGATTGAAACTATAGGCAATCATTTGGAGTGGGATGTGAGAGAGATTTAAGGGACCAAAAGGTGAGAGGGTGGAAGCTACAAAGAGACACTTCTTCCTCTTGAGGATCAGATAATACAAAATTATGCTGGAAAAGAGTTGAGTTTTAGGGAAAGATAAAAAAGTATATTGTTTCTGAAAACTCCAGCATGCTTCTTTAATTAGGAGCACAGAGCAAAGAACATGTCAGGCAGTATCTGGTATCATCTACCTGAAATGTGCTCTTTACACTTCCAGATAGGCTGTTGGTCAACAAGATGTCTTTTCAAAGGCTGATTGCCTTAAGTCTTGACTTTTGTGGACTAGAGAAAAAAAAATTAAGTATTGCTCAGAACATATTTCATGTTGCATGTAGCGGTTTTCATGCTTAGAGGAGAGCAATTGACTTAAGTTAGAGAAAAAGGAAAATTGTAGATTTCAGTGACTTTAAGAATTGCTAACTCTAGATTCATAGAAATCACAGAGTCAAAAGGCATCCCAAGGGTCATCTAATGCAACCCCCACCTTGTAGGATTCCACAACTAAAACACTTCTGAGAGATGGTGGTACAACCTCTGTTTAAACACCACCCCATTCTCCGGTGTTACCCTGATCTCTGGGGGTCCCGGGAGGGACACCTAAATAACCAAACAACAACAACACCTTGGGGAAAATTAGCTGGAGCACTCACTAAAGCTAGCAAGAGGCAGGGTAACTTAGCAGGATCTTGCAACCCAGCGTCTACGGGGTCAGGTCAGTCAAGCAGTCAGACAGTTTAAAATAGCAAAAATGATGTTTTATTAAAGTACAAACAAATATTAAAGACACCACAGTCACACAGCTAGCTAAAGAATCGGAAATAAGGATTTTTAGAGGGAAATGGGTAATAAAACACCTGTCTCGTAATCCTGGAGAGGTTTGAAGATTGGGTTCGTTGGTATGGAGTCTCAGTACATGGGACTGAGGGGAAGGCTTGCCAGGAAATGCGGCAGCAAGGTGGTCTGGAACTCGGGAGCAATCCGAGGATGGTCTCTGAATTGGGGTTTTTTATAGGGTGGATTGTGACTGCAGGCCATACCTTACTCGGTGAGAACAATGAGTTTTAGGAGTGCAACAAAGCCTTGGAAAGGTCAGGCTTTAGCATAATTGACTTAAAGCTGAATTAAGAATAGTGTAGCCAATATGCAAATGCGGAGCGCCTAGTACAGCTTTGTCAGGTTACCTGCACGGGGCAGGGAGCCTTTGTTAGTATCGCACATATGCAATTAGGTGTTTGCCGGAGAGGTCCCTGAAGCGACGAACTGGCTTTGTCTAGCCTGCCTGGGTGGGGAATGGAATGTCCAGCAATGATTGGCCGCACCTGTTTACGTGCTCGTCTGGAGGCCTCGCAAACACATGGAGTGGGGTGGCAGGGGAAAGCCAAATTATTTGATATCAAAGGAGATATCGAGTGCTATCTCCGGGTAGGTGTGGACCGCAGTAACACCAGTCTCATGTCATTTTGATTCTGTCCTCCTGGTTCTGTCCTGTGGAATAATAGTTATACCTCCTAAATTGGTGTCATCTGAAAATTCGTTAAGCATGCCTTCTGTTCTGTTGTCCAAGGCCATTTCCACACAACACTCTTATAGCGCGATGATTCCACTTTCAACCTCCTATGGAATCCTGGGGTTTGCAGTTCCAGGAGGGGCCGGACCCCAGGATTCCATAGGAGGTTGAAAGTGGAATCATCGCGCTATAAGAGTGTCGTGCGGAAATGTTTCAAGCCATTTATAATGATGTTGAATAACACTAGGCTAAAGGCTGAACCTCTGGCACCTCTCTAGTAACTTCTTTCCACAATAAAAATAAACCACTGGTGGGTTCTCTTGGTTAGTAAACCAGTTACAAATCCAAGTAACAACATTACTGCTTTGCCCACATTTTGTCAGGGAAAATACCATGGGAAAGCTTGTCAAAAGTTCTACTGAAATCACACATACTACATCTGCAGCACTTTCCTGATCTACCAGGCTTGTAACTCTATTTTTTGTTTTTTAAAAAAGGTAAGATTAGTCTGACATAACTTGTTTCTGAGAAACACAGCTCAGTTGTATTAATCAAAACTTTCCTTTCTAAGTGCTCACAGACTGACTTTTTAAAGATCTTTTACAGAACCTTTCCTGGATCAGTAGGGGCCCTTTCATACTACAGTCAGCCCTCCATATCTATGGATTCTTTTTTTTAATTTTATTTGGAAAATAAAAAAGGAAAAAAAAAGAAGAAAAACATAACATGATAAACATAAAAGTGAAAAAAGAGAATTTGTAACAGAAAAATGCTTACGTTGTTATTTTTCTCCTAATCTATTAACATAACATACTTATTCCACATATTTTAAATCATACTGCCTGTATATATATTTTTTACATATATCTGAATCTCATTCACATTATACCTATTATTATTATTATTATTATTATTATTATTATTATTTATTCTCATAATTAATATTTAGGAAAATATACTATTAATAATTTCATTCTTATTTCTATCCTTTGCGACTAAGTTTAACCTCTTACTATTACTAAATATATTCTTATTACTAAACATATCATTGCTAACCCTATACGTGAACCCATCCCCGGAGCCAATTATATTTCAGATTACTCCACCTTTCAAAATTGTAGTTCTTCCTGTGGAGGTATGATGCATTCCTCTTTTATTAAAACCTTTTCCACAAATATCTTCCCATATCTATGGATTCTGTATCCACAGAAATATGAAAACAAAAAACAAAAAGCAAACTTTGATTTTGCCGTTTTATGTAAGGGATGCCATGAGAGTGTGTGACATGCTCAAGGTCATCCAGTGGGCTTCCCCCGGCCGAGCCGGATCCATGGTTGTAGTCCAAAGCTTCAACCAGCACACCATACTGACTCTCAGACCAGGGTTCAAATTCCTGCTCAGCCATGGAAACCCACTGGGTGACCTTGGGGAAATCACACTCTCTGAGCCTCGGAGGAAGGCAAAGGCAAACCTCTTCTGAACAAATCTTGACGAGAGAAAAATGTGATAAGTTTGTCTTGTGCATATGTACGTGCCATCAAGTTGCCTGTTGACTTATGCTAACCCCGTGAATTTCATAGGGTTTTCTTAGGCAAGGGATGCTCAAAGGTGGCTTTGTGTCATGTCCTAGATAACCTGCATCTCACACTTTGCTCAGAGTTTGACTCAGAAGTGTTTATTTGTAAAAAAGGCAAGTAACACAGCAACCTTCCTAGGAATGTGCTGAAACTATCACACATTTGGCGGTTAACAGGTTATATACCCAAGCATACAAATGTTGGTGTGAATTGCAATGATCGGTGAAAATCATAAATCTCACATCATCCCATCAGAGAGGCATTTTCCCAGACCCTCTGTTGTTTATATATCTTTTATCCTTGAGGCAACATTCCTGTTTTCTTATTAGAGAACTGCCAGTTCTCATATCATCTTTCTCCTTCCTGTTGAATTCTCCCCTTTGCTCTGATACATCATGGCAATAAACAATTAACCAATTAACCATTTGGTGCCCTGGAATACCTGAGTGAGTTTCCACCAGATACATTGTTGCAAGTAGCAATTGACAACTGATACTTGGCAAAGCTTTGGCAGTCAACAGTAATATCTAAGCTTGACTATTTATTCTACTACATATTCAGCACACACATATGACAGCATCCATGCATCCTGATATTTTGCCAGTTTCTCTCTCTGAAATATAGCCTACAGAATCTGGTCTCCCATCCAAGTACTGACCAGGGTCACCCTGTTTAGCTTTCAAAACCAAACATGATCTGCAGGGTTCTAGATACCATGGATTGTCTGTGGTAGGCCTCCTCTTCTGTCCATTTCAGATTGCTTTGTCATCCATCAAGATAATTCCAAAAGAATGTCTTGTAAGAATCAGAAGGGACAGTGGTATGCTGCTCCCACTTGTTTCTTCCTTGCTTTTGAAGGATAGTCAGAGTTTGTGAACATTAATGTGCTAATTTCCTCTAAAATACACCAGCAATACAGAAAATGCACCTTAGAGAAAAGAGCTGAATTTGCTGTTCTGTTAGCTGATGGCACAAAGTGAATTTCTAGAGCTGCCATTGCCAGCTGGCACCAAGCCCTTCTGGCAAGGGGGAAAGTGTGAATGTGAAGATAAAAGCTGGCATCTAAACCATAGCAGCGAACATTACATTTTTGTACTCTGAGAAGCAGAAGGGAGGGAGAAAGGTGCACTGAATGGAATGAGAGAGGAGAGAAAAGCAGAGAGACTTTACTAGAATGTAGCCTTTTATTGTTTTTTTCTGTAGGTGGTCGAATCTTCTCGGTCAATCAAAATTTTAGGATTACGTTGTTGTGTGCCTTCAAGTCGTTTCCATCTTACAGCAACCCTAAGGTGACGCTATCATTGTGTTTTCCAGGGCTGAGAGTGTGTGACCCACTCCAGGACAGCTAGTGGGTTTCCATGGCCAAGCAGGGCATTGAACCCTGGTCCAACACTCAAATCACTACAACATGCTGACTCATACCCTCCAACATTTCACATACGAAAACTGAGACGCACGTGGCCAAGCAACATCAGAATATGGTCAAGATGGCAAAAGAGGAAGAACAAAGAAGCTAGGAAATGCTGCAGTGGTTTTCTTTTGTCTGAGTCTGCTAGGAAGTGCAGGATTCAGCCTCTTCTTTCCTCCTTGTTGTGATAGCTGAGTGCAAATAACTTTTGTACTTTAAACTCAGTTTGGAGCAATTGAAGTAACCTGCAGACAAAGGGGAAAGTGAGTGGAGGAGAGAGAATGTGGGATGTTTAAAAAACAACTGAAAAAGTGGGATGGCAGAGGATTAATCAGGACTATCCGTGCCAAATTGGGAAATTGGAGGGTACAGGATTAGCACCATCCCTGGGAAGAAAGCACACTTTTAGGATTTTTGAACACCTGCTTCTGTTTGACAAGACCCAAGTAAGTGACTCTTACCAGGGAAAAGTTCTACGAACTCAATCACCCAGCTTTGCTTTACACAGTGCCTAGTTAATTTTTAATATACTCTTGGGACCAGCTTTAGCACCTAAGACCTTTGGGTAGCTCTGGGTTTGAACAATGCAGTTTTGTACTCAGATGTCTGGAATGCGATAGTTCCGTATGCTACCTGATTGTGCTACACAGGTAGGTCCCTTTTAAGTGGTACAGAGGCCTAAATGACTATGCATAGGCAAACCATATAAAATGGTGTAAAAAAGAGTAAGGGCAAGAAACAAGAGCTTCAGAACATGATCATTAGATTGCTGGAGCTGAGTGCCATCTGGTGTTCATTTATGTACATACCACAAAAAAATCAATTTCAGCGTGCTGAAGATATGCTTACATGGTTATCTGAAGGTCAAGCAGCATATGACCTAGGAGACCTATGATTTCTCTATGTATTCATTTACAGCAGAGAAGGAAAACATGTGGCCTTCCAGAAGTGGTTGGATTGTAACTTCTAATATTCCTCACCACTGAGGAGTGTTATTTCTATTTTATTATGTTTTTTAAGTGAGCTTTGAAACTGTTTTTAACTTGTGTTTTCAACTTTTGATTTTTTCAAGAGAACTTTGGTTCAATCGCATTTTGACTTTTATGTTAATCTTTTTTGAGTTTTATTTTGTTTTTAAATGGTTGTAAGTCACCTTGAATCCTGTGATGAGAAAAAGGTGGAGATAGTAAGCAAACAAAGAAATAAATACTGGCTATATTGGCCATGACTGCTGGGAGTTGCAGTCTAACAACCTCTGGAGAGTTGCATAATCTCTGAATTACAAAAAGTAGATGGAGGAGAAAGTTGATTGGATCAGGTAGGGTTGATTGGATCAACTACATAGGCATGGTCCAAAGAGAGGAAATATATTGCCAACAATGAGAGGAAAAAAAGAAGACAGCTTTGTGTAAAATTTTGCAACTGCAGCTACACCTGTCAGTAAACAGAGTGGTGTAGTGGCCTGAGTGCAGGACCATTATTCTGGGAGGCCTGGTTCACATCCCCATTCATGAAAACCCACGGGATGACTTCCAGCAAGTCACACTCTCTCAGTCTCAGAGAAAGGCCGACCTCTGAACAAATCTTGGCAAGAAAAATCTGTGATAGTTTTGCCTTAACAGTTGCCATAAACTGGAAATGACTTGAAGGCACACAACAAAAAATTATCTACATATATGCAAATTTGAAAATAACTATAGCACTTTAAGCCAAAATGCATTCGTTACCCTGAGTGTAGAGGTCCGTACTTTCCAAACAATGTGCTGTACTTTCTATCTGTCATTTTGTTGTATTATTCCTTTTTCTCTCCAATGCTCTATGTTTGTAACTGGCTTTAATTTTTTTGATTATTTAATCATCTTTTAACTTATGTATTTTTGAATTTCAAATCTGTGTTTTTTTAAAATCTATTGTAGGCCATTTTGAATCCCACACTGTTCTCCTTTCTTCTGCTTCTCTTTAAAGCAGACTTTGAATCGACCAGCTCTAGAAATGGAAGACACTTTCCAGTGAAATGCTGTACTTTTGTACTGTATACCAGTGCTTCTCAGGCTATCTGGTACAGGAACATGGCAATTATTTTTTTTCCAGTGTGTCCGAGGGATTGGCACCATCTTTGTGCCCACTGGCTGGAATAGTTTTTTTCCCCTGAAAATTTACCAGACAGTGGCAGCTGATGGCTGGGGGAACAGCACTGCTCCAGACACTGAGACTTTGAGTAGCCTTGTTGTACATTACATGCAGCCATACAACCTCCTCACTTGCCATTTGCTTGATTTAAATCTTGATCATAAGTAGTATTTTTAATTTCCTGAGGACAATAAACGAACTCAACATGGATGTCTGTATTCCTCCCCCACTTCTAGCAGTAAAAGAAAAAAAAAGGGAAATATTATTTAGATCAGGACCATGGTGTGTGTGTGTGTGTGTGTGTGTGAGCCTTTCCTTTTCCAACATTGCGCCTGTGTGTCCTGTTTCAGCACTTTGTATAGAAAAGGAAAAAAGATCTGAAGAATTCTTGTTTTAATAGCAGGACATGCAATTTGAATATATTTACACCTGTATTGCGCTCTTGGGAAATCTCTTCGATCCAATGATGGAAGGGATCCAAGGCTGCACTATTCAACTTTAATTTCTTTGAATGAGAGGAACTGAAATCAAGATACATTAAAGAAAAAATAGAGTCTACTTTATTTACAAACTAGCATTGCCTGGGATTTTGTTTTCTCATAAGTAACACTTGTTAGAAATGCCTTAGGAATTATCTTACCTTTGGAATTAGATGCAGTTGAAATACATAGATTTGAGAGCTTGTGTCTGTAATTCCCCAAACTGCCTTGTCCAGTACCTGCAACTTTTCCTCATATTGCCCAATCCAATCTGTATTCAGAGTTATTAACATACAAAGGTTGGGTTTCTGAGGGAAATACACTGGCCTCCTCCCTCTTACTGCTAGGCCTCATCTCCATAGCAACCAGTCTGAGGCCCAAGAGCTCTCTGGCTGAGAATTCTAAAGGTCCCTCCCTGAACTGCCAACCCCAGGATTCCATAGAATCTTCACAGGCAGCCAATCCTACAAGGTCTTTGCCTGCCTGACACAGACAAGCTCACAAACTTTGACTTTTGTGTATTAGATACACAGGTAGAGTTTATGTACCATTGAAAGAGACTTCAGATGCAATCTAGTCCATCCCCCTGTAACTACAGCATGTCCTGAGAGAAATATAAATATATATTACTGTTATGAAGATATTTTAAACTATTTGTGTTTTATGTCTTGTGAAAGAATTCAACTATTTGTGCGTAGCAGAGAGAGTAAGTGAGACCCCGGAAGGCCTGGAAACCATGAAGTCCTATGTGGAGTGGCTTAGGGAGCTGGGCACGTTTAGCCCGGGGAAGAGAAGGTTAAGAGATGACATGATAGCCAGGTTTAAATATTTGAAGGAATATCATATTGAAGATGGAACAAGCTTGTTTTTTGCTGCTATAGAGACTAGGACACAGAACAATGGATTCAAACAGCAGGAAAAGAGATTCCACCTAAACATTAGGAAGAACTTCATGAAGGTAAGAACTGTCTGACAGTGGAATGCACTGCCTTGGAGGCTTTCAAGCAGAGGCTGGATGGTCATCTGGTGGGAGGCCTTTGCTTGTGTATTCCTGCATGGCAGGATGGGGTTGGACTGAATGTTCCTTGGGGTGTTTTCCAGCTCTATGACTCTATTCAAAGCCAATTCAAGCAAATTTAGTTGTGAGGATAGTGACAAGATTTTGCCTCGGTCCCCAGGCAGGCAAAGACCTTGTGGTCTCAGTATGTGTTCATGAAAAAGGTTGGAGGCCTTGGCTTTTATGGATCCTAATGTCCCCACGTAGGGTGTCATTGTACCAATAGGCAGACCCTACCAAAATGCAGACTCCTAAATTGCATGGAGAGAACCTTTGTGTATATTTTTGATGGTGTCATAACAGCTGTTATTTACCACAAAAGTAATATAGTTGAAACCACTACTGGGACTTCCGGTTTCAATGGCGGCGCATTAGCCACCTCAGCGTGAAGCTCCCGCTGAAGTGGCAACGACACGCGGTCAAACCAGCGGTAGATCGGCTGGCAGAATACCCCCCCGGTAAAGGGGGTTCCGGGGAAGCTCGCTGGGGGTCCGTTACCACTTTCCAGGCAAAGAGCACTGCACGAGAGCTTGGATTGTTGGAAGAAAGCGAGGGACCGAAGAGCGTTCACACCCACGTGTAAGTTGCTGGGTTCCAGTCAAGTAGCGCCGTCCGAAACTTTTTTTAAAACTTCGTTGTTGTTTTTTGAAAGAGACATTTAATTTAAAAAAGGACTTAGTGTAATATCTTATATTTCTCAAGGGTCTAAAGATCGAGCCGAAGGAGAATAGAAAATAGAAAGGCAAAGAAAGAGCCAGATCGTTAAAAAGACAAAGTAAACAACAGATGAAGAGGTCGGGGGAAGACAGAGGGAGTTAAAGAAATTTACAGGAAAGATGAATGACCAGAGAGACTGAGTGACTAGGAGGATTATTGGAATATAAGACTTAAAAAGGAAAGAGAAAGAAAGTCTTTGAATAAAGTTAATTTGCAGGACTTTGGGGAAGTCACTTTGATAGATGTACTTTTTTTTTATGCCGGAGAGACGAAACAACAAAAGGGTTCCTTTTTGTTTTTTCCTTCTACCGACTAAGTGGTGATGACTACAAACTATTGACTTTTACTGGAATAATTTGGTTTACAAAAGTGAACTGTGTGGTTTGAGTGAACGAGGAGCAGTTAAGGCAGAAAGGAAAAGGGCTTGAGTTCGCAGTGACGGTGTTTAAGTCCTGCTTGAGCACGCCGAAGAGCATGCCGGAGGAAAGGACATCTTGGTATAGAAGGAACTGTACAGAAGGAACAGTCGCAGAGACAGATTAGAAGAGACTGAAAAACAGAGAAAAGAGGAAAACAGAAATAGAGAAATAAAGACCTGACGCTGCGAGAAATTGACATTGACAGAGAAGACACGAACTGCAATAAATGGTGCAAGTGTTTAAAGGTTCAAAATGTGTATAGTGTTTATGTTTATGAAGTGAGAGAGCAAAGGGTTAAGAAGACCGGGACAGTTAATTAATTGGTAGATTTGAATATAATATTTCTAAGAATCAAGGCTCAATGACCCAATAGCCGTGGGATGTGTAGTTGTGAAATCAATATTCATAGTTGGGAAGAAAGGAAATAATATTTGATATTTTTGAAGTTCATTGATGGTGTAAGCTCATTTGACTTTGGCATTGAAGAAGTGAACTGGGGAGAAAATAGGGGGGGGGAAGGTGAACTGTGCTGGAGGGAAAGGCATAAAGAATATGTAAGCAGCAATAAGAGATATCTCATTGACAAGAAGTTATATTTTATATTAGTCACTATTGTTTAATGAGAAATAGATGTGGTAGTAATAAGTGAATATTTTCTATTGTATTACATTGCATTGGAATTTCAGTTGTATAGTATTGTACTCTATTGTGCTTATACAGGAGTCTTGCGTACTGTAGAAAATCTGATATAACGTGCTCTTTAACTGCGGGAGGGGGAGAAGCAAAAAGTGAAGCAACAAGGTGACCTTGAGACTAATGACTTCTTAGATAATACAAGAAATGGGGAATAAAGCAGGAGTTGATAATAATAATTAACCCTTATATAGATTGGTGCTGGAAAAATAGGTCATTGCCGCCTCCTGCTGGGAACAGAAGAAAACTACAGGAGACACAAGTTGTAAAATTGCACAAAGATAACAACTATGGCAGCAACTACGAGAAAAGGTGCCAAGGCACAGACTCAAACTCAATTGGAGTTGGTAGATCCCTCCAGAAGGACATCAATTGAACTGAGTCAACAGATAGCAAAAATACTGCAAGAAGTCAAAGGAATTAAACAAGAAATCAGACAGGAAATGAAAGAAACCAGAGCAGAAATCAAGACAGAGATTAAGAAAGAAATAGAAGTGATCGGGAAAAGAATGGACTTAATGAATAAGGAAATGAAAACAATGAAAGGAGAGATTCAAGAACTCCAACAGAAGACAAACCATCTAGAAAAAGATAAGGAGATACTTCAGAACAGGCAAAAAGAGGAAGAATCTCTGAGACTACAACAAGAGTTAAGATATCGAGACAGATGTGTTAAACTCAGAGGGATCGAAGAGGCTTCAGGGGAAAATTTGTATGAAAAGATAATCCCTGTCTAGGCAGCATATATAGAAATAGACTATGAGAAAATGGAACTTCAAATAGACAGGATTTTCAGGGCTAGCTCCAATCTCGCAAGAGAGAAAGGTTGGCCCAGAGATATTGTGGTTTGCTGCACTAGAACAAAAATAAGGGACCAGATAATCCAAACTAACTATGAGAAACCATTGAAAATTGGAGAGAAGATTGTAAAGATCTTTAAAGACATTCCATATGAGGTTCTCAAGAAGAGACAAGACTACAGACCCCTAACGCAGCTCTTACAAAAGCATAGAATAATGTACAAATGGGAAAGGATAGAGGGACTATTTTTTTCTTACAAGCAAAGAAGATATCGTATTAATAATACGTGAGAGCTGAGGAAGTATATATAAAGATAAAAAGAGAACTAGAAGACAAGAGAGGGCGAGATAATGTGGAGAAAAGAAGCTCCAAAGAGGAGGAGACACAAGAAGAGAACCCAGTAGAAACACATTCTGTCCAAAATCAGGACGAAGAAGAACAGGAACGGACTTCTCTAAACAACGAAACAGAGTTAAAAGAGGAGGATAAAGAACTGAAAGACCCAGAGCTGGGGATAGAAGACCTTTACGTAGAAGAAGAAGAAATTTAATCAGGAATTATGGCTTTTAAAATATTATCATGGAATGTGAAAGGGATAAATTCGAACTACAAGAAAAGATTAGTGTTCCACTACATAGAGAAGGCAAAAGCTGATGTGATCTGCCTACAAGAAACCAAAATTAAAGATAAAGATACAAAATATCTCCGGAATCCTAAATTGGGGAATTGCTATGTATCAGCCGCTCAAAAGAAGAAAAAAGGAGTAGCCTTGTATATAAATCGGAATTATAAATCAGAACTGAAATTTCAAGATGATCAAGGCTACTACGTGGGAGTGGAACTTGCTCTTTCAGAAATGAAGGTACTTGTAGTTGGGGTTTATTCTCCAACAGAAGGAAAGAAAGCTTTTTATCAAAAATTACTTCAGGAATTATTAAATTACACCCAAGAAAATAATCAGGGACATTTCCTTCTCTGTGGAGACTTCAATGGAGTACAAGATCCTAAAGAAGATAGGAGTGGAAGGAAATTAGATCAAACGCAACATGGTAAACTTCCAAAAACCTTCTTCAATCTTTTAGAAACAATGTCACTACAAGATGTTTGGAAAACAAAATATGGTCAAGCAAAAGGATACACATTTTATTCAGAAACACATAAGTCCACGTCAAGAATTGACATGTACTTAATTTCCAATACAATCCAAAATAGAGTATCCGAAATGGAGATCCTCCCGAGATTACATTCAGACCATCATCTGATACAACTAAAACTTAAACTGTGGAAAAGGCCGATGAGATGGAGGCTAAATGATGAAATTTTTCAGAATCAAGTGTACGTGGAAAAGATTAAACAAACGATTAAAGACTATTTTCATGAAAATATGACAGAAGAAGTGAGAATGCATACAATTTGGGATGCAAGTAAGGTGGTTCTGAGGGGCCATTTTATTCAATGGGGGACAGAGCTTAAAAAAAAAAGGCAAGAGAAACATCAGCAAATTATGGAAAAAATAAGTCAAAGAGAAGAAATGATTAGACAAAATCCAGAGAATTGCCAAATTAAAACAGAATTGAGGATATTACAAGAGCAATTGAAATCTGAACATCAAGAGGAAGTAAGCCGGAACTTGAGAAGAGTGAAGCAGAGGTTCTTTGAGCAAGCTAACAAACCAGGAAAATGGTTAACTTATAAACTAAGAAAGGAAAGAGAAAAGAACCTAATCACTGAAGTTTATAAGGATGGAAAAGTACTAACTGATCAGCAAGAAATTAAACGATAGATATCCATAGATATTACAGTTTACTGTACAATGCAAAGGAAAGGAAGATTAACAACAAGATAAAGGCTTTCCTTGAGCAGTACAAAGTACCAGAAATTACAGAAGAGCAACAGAAAATACTAAATGCCAAAATAAGTACAAAGGAGATAATAGACGCTATTAAAAAGCAGAATGTCTCTAAAGCGCCGGGTCCAGATGGCTTTTCGACTTCCTATTATAAGCAAATGCAAGAAGTTTTGCTGCCATACATGTCCAAATTATTCAATCAAATCCCAGAAGGAGGGAAACCTAATTCTTGGCAGGAAGCCGTAATTTCATTGATACCGAAAGAAGGCCGAGATCGTAAAGATCCGGGAAGCTATAGGCCGATATCTTTACTAAATGTAGACTATAAGATTTTTGCGAGTATTCTAGCCGAAAGAACTAAAAGAGTGCTACAAGATATAATAGGGGAAGAGCAAAACGGCTTTCTGCCAAGAAGGCAATTAAAAAGCAATATACGGACAATCCTAAATGTTATAGAACACTATGAGAAGAACAACCAGAAGAAATTAGCATTGATTTTTATCGATGCAGAAAAAGCTTTCGATAATGTGAGCTGGGATTTCATGATGCAAGTGTTGGAAAAAATGAAATTTGGCTATACATATATGAACTGGATGAGAGAAATTTATTATAAACAAGAAGCTGCCTTAATCATAAATGGAGAAACAACTGAGAACTTTATGATAAAAAAAGGAACAAGACAAGGATGCCCTCTATCTCCTCTATTATTCATAACGGTGTTGGAAGTATTACTGAAGATGATTAGAGAAGATCCAAATATAAGAGGCTATAAAGTAAAAGGGCACGAATTCACGCTACAAGCATTTGCAGACGATCTAGTTATAATTCTGGAGGATCCGAGTACAGATATAGACGAATTAATAGTGAAATTGAAGTCATTTGGTGATTTGGCGGGATTTAAAATTAATGAAGAAAAGACAAAAATATTTCAAAAAACATAAAACTGGAAGAGCAAAGAGAGTTGGCGGCCAGAACAGGGTTTAAAATAGAAAAGAAAGTTAAGTACTTAGGCTTCTGGATATCCAAAAGAAATAATGAACTATTCGAGAATAACTATAAGACTGCCTGGAAAGAAATTCAAAATTCTTTTAATATATGGAAACAACTGAGATTATCTCTATCTGGTCGAATAGGAGCAATAAAAATGAATGTACTGCCGAAGCTGAACTTTCTATTCCAAAATTTGCCTATTATTACAAGTGATAGACCATTTATTGATTGGCAGAGAGAAATTACAAAATTCATATGGGAAAAGAAGAAACCAAGAGTTAAATGGAAGATGCTTATTGAAAAGAAAGAAAAAGGGGGCTTTGGATACCGGATCTGCGAATTTACTACCAGGCAAGTGCTTTAGTATGGATTAAAGAGTGGATAACCTTGGAAGAAAGAAACATATTGAAGCTTGAAGGCGCTGACCTACGTATGGGATGGCACGCGTATATTTGGTATAATAAGGAGAAAACTGATAAAGAATTTCCCAATCATTACTTGCGAAAATCCCTTTAAATGAATTGGCAGAGATTTAAGAGGAAATATTACAATCAAATCCCCTTATGGATATCCACCCATGATGCTTTTTTTGTATCACGACGATACAAAGATAATAAGGTACAAAGATTTACTAGTCAAGACAGCCAACTCTGGAATCAGAATAAAAACTAGAGAAGAAATAGAAAATGAAGGTTTCAAATGTGGCTGGTTCCTATATAGGCAGCTTCAAGAAATATTCAAGATAGATATGAAGTTGGAAGGCTTTGACTTGGATAAAGAAGATAAAACATTTGAAAAAATTATTTTTTCAGAGCAAAATCATATGACCTCCAAAATGTATCAACTTTTGTTGGAAAGAGAACTTGAATCAGAACAAATAAAAACATCTATGATTACCTGGGCACAGAACATTGGCCATGAAATACAGTTGGAGCATTGGGAAAAGAGTTGGCGGGACACTCAGAAATTTACTGTTGCCCAAAATTTGAAGGAAAATTACCTTAAGATGTTTCATAGATGGCATCTAGACCCAGTTAGAATAAATAAAATATATAAAACAAAAGACAAAAAATGTTGGAAGTGTGATCACGAAAATGGTACGTTTTATCATGTTTGGTGGACGTGTGACAAGGCGAAAAAGTACTGGAAAGAAATTCAAACATTGATTTCAAAGGCCTTAAAAATCAGCATCCCATTACTACCAGAAATTTTTCTATTAAATATTCTACAGAAGATAGATACAGAGAAAATAAAGAAATTTTGGAGAATATTATTATACATCATAACAGCGGCTAGACTTCTCTTTGCCAGCAAATGGAAAAATGCACACACTCCTCTAATCTGTGAATGGAAAATAAAAGTGATGGAATATCGAGAAATGGACAGATTAGTAATGAAACTTCAGGATAGAGATCAAGCTATCAACGAACAAGAGTGGAAGCAAGTAGAAGAATTTTTGCTCCCAAAATAAGATAAATTTAACAAAAGTGATTTTGTCATGGCACGGGCGTTTGATGATTACAAAAATGACATGAGACAATACTTTAAGAGGCGAGGAAGCTGTTAATTACTAATAGAAATTAAAGAGAAACCTGATTTTATGCATTTAGATTAGACTTACCTTGGAGTAAGTAAGGAAGTGATAAGAAGATAAGAGGAGAGCGAGAGGGAAACATACAGATCTTAAACAAATTCGATCATGGAAAATGGGCAATAGGAGCAGAGGTCTGTATATTAATATGTGCTTACTTTTTTTTAAAAAAATATGCTTGGAAAAAATGCAAACATTGTAATCGATTATGGAAATGAATGTTTTATTTCTCTTAATTTGATAAAATTATAATAATAATAAAAAAGAAACCACTACTGAAGTAAGAAATCTGCTGCAGCAGCATCTCTTACAGACAGCATATTGTCTAGATTATGACTTTCACTGGGCGAGACTCACTGGACACAATTCTGTCTCCACAGCTTCATATACATGGGGAAGGGCACATGATGAGAGCATCTGGTATGTGTATTATATGCTGCTCCTTCTCAGATGTTTTTTTATTCCCTGGAAGGGAATTCTTGTTTGCACTTTTAAAGAGGGGAAAATAGGTCACTTCACCTGATCATTATCTTGGAAGAGATCCGGTGATGCCTAATCCAACAGCTGTTCCCTGATAATTTGTTTGCTAAACCTACCAGATGTTAGCAATTATTTTATAATGCAGCTCTTAAGTCAAGAACAATGTTTGTGAATGAAATGTTTCATTCCTTGGGGCAATGGGTTTTCAGAAAGTGGAATGGAGTTTGTGTGTGTTTGAGGATTCTTTCCCCTATACACCGGTGAAAATGAGGAGGCGGTGAATATGTTTCAAGATATAAATTAGTTCTGAAATGCATTTTTCTGAAAAACAAGCATACTGCCTGGCATGATAATTATTTTGATAAGCATGTCCAGGAAAAGTCTGATCCTTTCCATGTTTACTGGAAGTAAGTCTGGCTGAATTCAGTGTTCATATTCTAGCATGGTGTACTAGTTTGAGCACTGAGCGATGACCCCCAGATACTGGGAATCGATTCCCTGCTCAGCCATGGAAACCCATTGGGAGTCCCTGGGTGTGTCTCTCACACACACAACTCCAGAAAACCCCATGACAGTTTCACCTTAGGGTCACCATAAGTCAGAAAAAACTTGGAAGGCACAGAACAACAACTTTCCTGAAAGAGAAGTGTACCACAATTTGAGTCCAAAGCGTGAGAAAGTGCTAGACTCATGAAGAACAAAACCAATTGTTGTGGAAGTTTTCAACGTTGGCAATGAAATTTTTCAAATAAATTTTGATGGCCATGCTGTTTGGGAAATCCTGGGAGTTGTAATCCAAACCACCACCACCAAGCAACATTTTACCCTGTTCTGCCTTTGGCACTAGTACTTGCTGTTGGATATGCATTAAAATTGTCAGGAAGGATCTTACTGATGTGAAGACAAATGCATTTGTACTTGAGTTTGGCTTTTTATGTAGGTAAACACACAAACACAACATAAATAGACATGAAACTACCCAGTGCAAAAACCTTAAATGTACAGTAAAAAACAAAGTCAGTACTTCTTATAAAAGTTTCAACATATATGAAATACAAAATACAGAGTTCATAGGAAATTTTTTAAAAAAAACACACACCTGGATATTGTTTATAAAATCATTACAATTGCTCTAAATAATGTTAGAATTAATCACACTAGTTAAATAACAAATGTGTTAATTACAGATGAGTATCACTGTTAGTGGAATATATTTAAAAACTCACAACACGTTCTTTAGTAGAACCATATGGATACCTGGACTGGATTTTGCAGATTAAACCTACTCTAGTACAAAGTTGCAAGAGCAAAAAGGGGTGCTTAGGAATTTGAGGGTACACACACAAGACTTATAAAACAACCCTGAGCATCTTTTTATAAAAATCCTCCCAGGTAAATATCTATACAGCTTAAAAAACACAACACAACACAACAACATGGTGTGGTTTGCAGCTGTTTAGATTTAGTTTTGGTGTAGCCCTTGGCAAAGAAGAACTTGAAAGAAGCTTGTTGTCATCTATGGGTCAATGGATCTCAAACTTTGGTCCTCCAGGTATTTTGAACTTCCATTCCAAGAAATCCTGGCCAACTTGGCCAATTATCAGGATTCTGGGAGCTTTATGTCCAAAAGATCTGGAAAGTGAAAGTCTGAGGGCCACTGATCTATGTTGCCATCTGGAACAAAGATGCATTTATGAAATGCAAACCACTAAGGTTCTACTGTATTTCTAAAATTATTTTCTTATATGAATTAGCTACTATTGTAAAA
Organism: Ctenosaura bakeri; assembly: GCA_948474755.1. Taxonomy (NCBI): domain Eukaryota; kingdom Metazoa; phylum Chordata; class Lepidosauria; order Squamata; family Iguanidae; genus Ctenosaura; species Ctenosaura bakeri. The sequence continues at coordinate 26,210 of CAOLHI010002951.1, forward strand.
TAATAATAAAAATCAAATGTGAAATATACAACAAAATCTGCTAAACCATTTCATCTCATTGCATTACAGATCTTGCAAAACTGCCCTGTGTGGATGGAACCCAGGGCCAAAGTTTCTTTGATCTCGTGCTAACAGGGTTAGAAGGAGACTCAATAAAGCTGTATGTTCATCTTTCATGGAGAAAATAATTACGAGGAAAGGCACTTTGGTTTCACATACGATTAGTAGTTTGGCTGATAAAAGCAATTAACAAGGGATTTTAATCAAGATTTATTTTATGCTATCACCTTCACCACTTACTTATGCTGCCTGTATAGGAAGTATAGCTCTTCATAATGGCTTCCTGCAGGAAATTCTACTCCAGTGAGAGGGTTGTTTAATTGGGCATCAGAGGTCCCCTAGTATCAGCTTCTGACCTGGAGAGCATTAGACATCCCTCCAAAATTGCACTGTCTATTCATCCTCTCTTTCTGCAATTTTCCCAGAGCTTGTAAAAAATCCCTTTTTTGGACTCCCAGAATCCTTTGTGGCTGGGGCATTCGAGCAGTTGTACTCCAAAGAAGTACATTTTCCAAGTTCATAGAACAGAAAATGGCCCTGAGGGCCATCTGGTCCAGTGCTCTGCCATGCAGGAATAGATGGGCAAAATGCCCCTGGGGGATGGCTACTCAGTCTATGGAAAGACCTCCAAACAAAGAGAGACCATGACCCTCCAAGGGAATGCATTATACTGTCAAACTGTTCTTGTGGCCAGGAAGGTCTTCCTAATATTTAGGCAGAATCTCTTTTCTTGACATTTGAATCCACTTGTTCATGTCCTAGGGCCTTTCTGTCCTACACTTTTATATGCTATTATTCCACTTTCAAATCCTGTGGAATTCTGGGGTTTGTAGTTTACAGAGGTCAAAGAGCTCACTGGCTAAAAATTCTAAATGCCCTCCCTAAACTGATGAGACTCTTGTACTGTCAATGTATCACGAGAAGGCAGGACTCATTAAAAAAAAGGCAATAACACTTGATAGGGTGGAAGGCAGTAGAAGACCGTATCACACATGGATAGACCCAAAGCAGTGTCCTGGTTCGAGTGCTGGACTGTGACTCTGGAGATCAGGGTTTGGTTCCCCGCTCAGCCATGGAAACCCACTTTGTGTGCATCACATACTCTTTGCCCCAGAAGACCCCTTGATGAGTTCACCTTAGGTTGTCATAAATCAGAAAAAAAAGTCCTAAAGACACACAACAACAACACCAAAGAAAACTGAATCAAGGAAGCCTGAGCTTTTAGGACTTGAGCAGGGCTGTCGATAACAGGGAGGAGACCTGGAGCTCTGTTATCCATAGGTTTGTGAAAAGTCAAAGTTGATTTACAACTTTTTCTGTTACAACAACAATTACAAAAACAATATAGCCATTAAAGGTATAGGGCCCTCTTCACTTCTCAATCTAGCAACCTGACAATGCAGCATTGAATGTAGAGTGCTGTAGACCCTAGGATCGATTCTAGCATGTTACATCAATTTATGCTAAAAAATGTTTTAAACATATCATGTGAGGAAACATTTGTATCAAGGAAGTGACATTTTAGTTCTCACCTGAGGCTTGTTTTTTTTTAAATAGTATTGTTAATGTTACTTATGTAGTTAATTCCTGTTTCTGTGTATGCTTATGAAAGCTAGAGAATGAAGAAAGCTGACAAGAACAAAATCAACTGATTCAAAATGTGGTGCTGGAGAAGAGCGCTACTGATTCGATGGCCTTCTAAAATGGCAAATGAATTGGGGCCTGAATTCCCATTAGAAGTCAAGATAACTAAAATGAGGCTGTTATAGGCCATTTCCGCACTAGCCTGTTATAGCGCGATGATTCCACTTTCAACATCCTCTGGAATCCTAGGGCCGACCGGCCCCTCCTGAAACTGCAAACCCCAGGATTCCAGAGGATGTTGAAAGTGGAATCATCGTGCTATAACAGGCTAGTGCGGAAATGGCCATAGTTTGGATGCATTATGAGATGACATGACTCATTGGAAAAGATGATAATGCTTAGTAAATTGGAAGGCACTAGGAAAAGTTGGGGAGATAGATTCAGTCGAGGAAGCCACAGCCCTATATTTGGAAAACTTGAGCAGGGCTGTTGATGACTGACAATCTTGGTCTCTAATTCCTAGGGTCACCATAAGTTGAAGTTGACAATAACAACAACAAATGGTCAATGTGGTTTTCTTTTCCAGAAACAGACATTTTCATTTCCAAGAAGAGCTTTTAGAATTGTAGCTTTTAAATTAAGTATAGTGGATGTGTGCTTTATCTGGATTAAATATGCTTATCATTAATTACTATTTTACCACAGGAAAACAGCAACTAGGATTTCCATGTGGAGAGCTGGGGTTGGGTCCTCCCAGATTACAGAATTTGGGTGTTATCTTTTGAAGTGTGAACTATGGAGAACTATGGACTGTGAACTTTTGGAGATGTGACATTGTCAGAAAGAGAAAAGGGATTAAAAGAGATGATAACAGATATAGTGTGATTCATGTGTGTGTGTGTGTGTGTTCACAGCACTGTGTGTTCGAACATCAGATGCTTGGGGGAGTTGCATATGGATGGAAATACAACCACATGAGACAGTGAGGACTTCTCTTGGTCTCGGTAGTGTGTTTGATTTTGAACACAAAAACAGCCCTACCCTTAGATGATATGAAGGAGTCTGATTTGAGTTCAAATCCCTGTTTGTCCCATGATTTGGGGAGGGAGGTAGATCAATAGAGCTTGGAAAACTTACAGCCAGTGGCCATGCTGGCTGGGAAATTATTGAAACTGAAGTCCAAAAAGCTAATCTTTCCAAGCTATGTAAATCTTTGCCTCTCAGTTCCATTTCCGCACCAGTAAAATGGAAATAATTAAGATCCCCTGTCACAGGTCTCTTGAGTGAATTAATGTGATGAGGGATTTTGACTAATAATGAGGTTCATTAGGATAGTTTCGGGGAATCAAAACCCAGGTGACTTCTGGACTTTCACTCAATAGGACAATTATGCTTTAAATAAAATGCATTTCCACATTAAACCTTTTAAAAATCCCGTGATGCAATGGGGTTTCATTTTTTTGTTCTTCTTTCTATGACCCTTGTTTCATTATTGGTTTGTATCATCTTGATTATCTAAACGTTCCCTGAAACTGTATGAAGACCTGGTTTATGTAAGGTAAGTTGAACAGCTGACTGGCCCTGCCTTCTGAACTGACAGTCTCTATTGCTAAAGGCTGGGAAAATCTGTTGACCATACTCACTCAATATACAAAGTCCTCATTAGGCTCCAATCCATAAAGCTCAGCTAACATTTTAAACCTGGGACCCCAGTCATTCAGAAAATCATAATCAATATCTGAGTCTGAAGATCCAGATCCCAAAGAGCTGAGAGACTCTGCAATGGACTCGGCACCTTCGTAACCATATATGTGGAGAGTATCATACGGTAGTATATCCCCATCATTGTCAGCTTCATCTTTCTTCATCTCAATCATATTGCCCATTTCTCCAGTGCCTGAAAGTACATTTCCAGGGTTCTTTTGTACTTGCTTGTAGGCACATGGCCTGGCCTCCATGGTCATCCTCGGTGACATCATTCCTCTCTGTCTTGCTGAGGCGAGGATTGACACATCATAACTGGTAGTATCCATCTCACCCCCGCCTTCTTCATCATAGGCCACCAGCTGCTCATGGATCTCCTCCACATTGTTCTTGAGAACATTCAGATCTTCCTTGTGTCTCTTCCTCCAGGCTACGAACAGCATGATGATCACTGCAGATGAAATGGTTGTGAATAAATCTCTTATCACATGGAGAAGCAAAACAAACTTGTAGAAGCAATGCAGAAAATATCATCTGTCCCAATAGGTTGTGATTCTGCTATGATGAGAACCACAAATCCTCTCACCTGGCTTATGGTAAAGTAATACAGTCACAGAAAGTGTACCATGTTTCTGCATGCCTAACCACATTTAGTAGATATCATGCTTATGGACCCTGGTAAGTTCCCCCCCACCCCAAACTAATACCAGCACTACAAGCTTGCTAGCGCCTGACTTATTTGTTAAAGGATTTTAAAGGGACTGTGTGTTATTCTACACTAACACAAAGAAGTTAGAACTGTCACACTGAATACTGATGGTTGGGGCCCTTTGAGATCCAGCATGGTGTAGACCATGGTTTCAATCTCCACTCAGCCATGGAAACTCACAAGGTGATCATAGGCAAGTCATACTCTGTCAGCCACAGAGGAAAGCAAAGACAACTCCCCACTGAACTAATCTTGTCAAGGAAACCCCATGATAGGTTCAGAAACATACACAGTAAGGACAATAAGAAATAAGGACAAGAGAAATGTAAGGTCCTACACTTAGGCAGAAAAAATGGAATGCACAAATACAGGATGGGGGACACATGGCTGGATAGTAGTACGTGTGAAAGGGATCTAGGAGTCTTGGTAGATCACAAGCTGAACATAAGCCAGCAGTGTGATGTGGCAGCCAAGAAAGCCAACGCGATTCTTGGTTGCATCAATAGGAATATGGTGTCCAGATCGAGGGAGGTAATGGTACCACTCTATTTTGCATTGGTTAGGCCTCATTTGGAATACTGTGTCCAGTTCTGGGCACCCCAATTCAAGAAGGATGTTGACAAGCTGGAACGTGTCCAGAGGAGGGCGACCCAAATGGGGAAGGGTCTGGAAGCCAAACCCTATGAGGAACGGCTTAGGGAGCTGGGTATGTTTAGTCTGCAGAGGAGAAGGTTAAGAGGGGACATGATAGCCATTGTTTAAATATTTGAAGGCATGTCATGTTGAGGAGGGAGTGGTTCTCTGCTGCTCCAGAGATTAGGACAAAGAGCAATGGATTCAAGCTGCAGAAAAGGAGATTCCACTTGAATCTCAGGAAGACCTTCCTGACAGTCAGCGCTGTCCGGCAGTGGAATATGCTGCCTCAGAGTGTGGTAGAGTCTCCTTCCTTGGAGATTTTTAAGTGAAGGCTGGATGGCCATCTGTTGGGAGTGCTTTGATGGGTGTTCCTGCATGGCAGGGGGTTGGACTAGATGGCCCCTGGGGTCTCTTCCAACTCTATAATTCTATGACAAGCCTTTTGGTGCCACTTCAACATTCACTTCTACTCTGTAAAATGCAGCAGGTGGTGGGAGGACGAAGGAAGCAGTAGGGCATAGTAGGTAGTCAGCCAATCATAATTCAGATCTCACAGTACTGTAGACAATTGGCCAATCATCAGACCTCTTCAGTTTCTTTGCTTTCTATTGGCCCTGAAGACCCGGATGGTCAAGCCTTCTTTTTAAAGGAAAGATGTTCCAAGTATCTTACTATGCTAGTGTAAACAGTCTGTGCTCCCTGCTCCCATCTAACAAGAAGGAGGAAGTATTATCAAGGCACCTGATATGAAGCACATATTGAACCATACATCCTTTGGGTTTGTTTGTGGGTTTTCCCCCCTTCAAGTCATCCTCCAAATAAAACAAAAACAAACTCCACCCTCTATGTAAAATTAAAAAGTTGCTGCTGGTGCTGGGAATTGCCACTGAATACTCCCGGGCAACAGAAAGGGGCTACAGCAATAAATACAGCCGCCAAGAGCAACATTGAATCTGTTTGGAGATGTCTATACTTCTTCTCCTACTGGAGAAGAATTTTACTGTATTTTACTTACAGTCATCCCTCTACATTTGCTAGGGCTAGGGGCACAGGACCCCCGTGAAAGTGGAAAAACTGTGAATAACTCTAGGCCCTCCCAAACCATATTTAACACACACAAAAAAGTATGATCACCATATTCAACTCACCATGGATTCTTTTGAGGCCTCAGGATTTCTTCACAAGGCAGAAGTGGGGCTTACTGCCACTGCCACTGCTGCCCCACACCATTTTTCGTAGGGACTTACTAGCCTCATTTGCAGTTTCTCAGTCTCACAAGGCTTGCAGTCCCTATTAAAAATGCCATGGGGAGACAGCAGAGGTGACAGCAAATAATCTGTGAATAATCAAATCCGCAAAAGTGAAACCCGCAAATGTGAAGGGCTGACTGTATTTGCTTTTTATGTATTTTATACCACACTAGAAAGCAGATTGGATAAAAACTGTTCAGCCCTTTTTGAAACAAACAAATTTTTAAAACTCGTATGAAGTCTTTCTCCTTGTCCCATGCCCTCTCAAGTTGAATTTGAGGAGTAAAGAAATGGGAATATTTATTTACCAATGATGATAAGGATGCAGACAAAGATGGCCAGCAGGGTGTGGAAGGCGACTCCAACTTGTTTAGCTGCCTCTTCGCAAAGAATGACATTGTCTTCCTCATCACATTTGCAGATACGGATGGAAAGGGTGCTTGTACTGCTCTGCGGGGGTGAGCCATTGTCAGAGATGATGATAGGCAAGTAATGGGTTTTGACTAGCTCTCGATTAAACTGTCCGTATTTGACGGTGACATTCACTGTGTTATCTGGGGAAGGCAATGACATCTTATTAAGTGATAATCTCGGATGGTGATTGTCTCATAGGATTACCAGACAGCTAGTACAGTTTCAGCTCTGGAAGCTGAGAAAATTTTTAAGGAACTCAAATATGTCTGGGTGGCCATGGTTTGCTGTTCTTTCTTTATAGACAGCTTTAACGTATCTATAAATAGAAACCTGATAGGAAGAAACTCAATCTAATCCAAATGTGATGTTGGGGAAGAGTTCTAGGGATATGCTGGATTGCTAAAAAAACAAATCAAGCCTTAACTCTCACTAGAAGCCAAGATAACTAAACTGAGGCTGTCACACTTTTGGACAAGACATGACTCACTAAAAGTGCTTGGTAAGGTAGAAGGCAGTAGGAAAAGAGGAGGACTGCATTACAGATGGATAGACTCAAGCAAGGAAACCACAGCCCTGGACCTGCAAGACCTGAGCAGGACAGCTGAGGACAAGGTGACCAAGGCCTCTCACCCATAGGGTTGCTGTAAGTTGAGATGGACTGCTGTTAACAATAGCAACACCCCGCCCCTGTTTCACATTGATCAGAAAGCCATCTTTTGAATATGGTTAGTTAACATTTCCATAGTATTTCCTCTTTGCCATCTCATGAAACCCACAGGAACATACCACGATTATCAACGAGAGTGAAGTTGCTGTCCTCGGAGACCAAGGAATACTTGAATTTCACTGCTGGTGACATTTCATCCTTGTCTACAGCAGAAATCCGGATGATCACCTACATGAATTGAAAAGGTCACTGTCTTCAATTATTTTCAGTGATTGCACTGTGCAGGATTTAAAGCATCTCACAACCAATTCTGTGAGGGACCATAACCCTGTTGGAGAACACATGATTTGCATGCAGAAGTTCCCGGGCTCATTCCCTGGCATCTCTAGTTAAAAGATTCAGATAGTAAGTGATGGGAAAGAAGAGCTCTTTCATGAGACCCTGGAGAGCTGCTGTCTGGGCTAGACAGATGAATTGACTGACCTGGAATAAGCCAGCTTCTTTTGTCATCCCGCAGCTTATATTTGAGTAAACATACAGATTTTCTCTGGAAGGCTGCAAGGCTGAGCAAATTTAGAAGGTAGAGAAAGTCCCACTGAGTTCAGTTAAACTTTCTCCCTTTGGATTAAAGTGTAGGGCTAATGTATATACAAACTTCCATTATTAAACAGATGCTTTATCTTTATTAAAAGCATGAATTCTCCTTGCAAGCACTGTAAACAAAACAGGATGAATAATTCTTCAGCAGTTCTGTCAAGGATAAGAGCCCTTCCTTTCCCTCCCTCCCCTCTCCTGAATTTCTATGCTGTATTTCAGAACTACAAAGTTCCCCCAAAGTGGCTTACAAGTCATGAAAAACTAGTAAGTTATTATAAAATGCCACATTGAAACAACATTAAAGTGCCCTAAAAATCTAACAATATCAGTCTGTACAGACCGCCCCCCAACAAAAGCAGAGGTTAAACTGTATCAAATCTGCAGAGAGACTAAAGTGAAAGTGTATTCTAAAAGTCTGCATAAATGCCTGCTTAAAGGAAAATAAAAGAGGGGGCTATTTCTTTAGGAAGAGAACAGTCCTCTCTCCACATCTGTGAGTTTCACTTTCATGGATTTGATCATTTGTGGATTATTTGCCTGTGTTTGTTGCTCCCTACGCCATTTGTTCCATTCAATAGCACCGCTGTTGTTGGGAGGAAATCAGACTGGTGGGGTGTCTGGGACTGGCTAAATACACAATCCCTCGCTAGCACATATGGGGAAGGGGAGGGGATGAGGGAACTGAGAGGAGGGAGGCTGGAAGGAGCAAAGGAAAACTCCTTTTCATTCTCTTCACTCATTGCAAAGGGAAAAAGGGCATTTGACAAGCTGCCTGGAAGAGGCACAGCCTATCAGCAATCGGCTTCTGCCTTTGGAACAAGTGAGCACAAGCACCACAACAGGGTCTCAACAGCACTTGTGCTCATTCATTCCAAAGGAAGAAGTGGGCAGCTGACATTAAATTTTAAGAGATAAGCTTAGGGTGTGCCTAGAGCTATTTGCAGTTTTTCCACTTTTGTGGGGGTCCTGCACCCCCAACCCCCATGAATGTGGAGGGCTGGCTATATTCCCTTTCTGTGCCTTCATTAATACAGTTGTACCTGCTTGTATCTTCTGAAAGTCTGGAGTGCTACAAATGTAGCTAATGGATAATCAGATGCTCCTATGTTAAACTTTCTATAGACAAAGAAAACAGCAATGAAAAACTAAGAACTGACAAGCACTGGAGGAACATCAAGGAAGTATCTCCTTAGAAAGTTGCTTTTCAGGGCAGTGGACCACATGGGAAGAGAAGGGTTTATATTTTGAGGCATGGATAGGGTTCATTCACTAAGGTACCATCTTTTCTTTGAAGGGAGGCACTATCCTGCCAGGGACCCCAAAGTGATGGATAAAAACTTTTGTTAATAACACATAGATAAAATCTTTTAGAACACTGGCTAGCATCTTGTTAGGCAGTTACAGTGTTGTGAGCTAAGCTTACCACCTCATAACTCTTCTGTATTTACATTTGTGATCCTATTGCCATGCCCCCAAACGTGCCTTAAATTCCAGGCAGCTGTACCAAGGGATGGAGTTCTGTGACATTGGTGACATGGATGCTGAAGGATAGCATATCCAGTCCCTTTCCAATAGTGAGGACAACAAGGAGTTGCAAGAGGACACCACAGGGCCCTGCTTCTGCTAGTTGCACGACAAGTAAGATGGGGCTGAACGTGTCATCCTTCAGTGCTCTACTTGCCAACACCATGGAGTTCCATCTCTTGGTATAGCTGCCTGGATTTTAAGGTGGGTTACGGGGATTGTATCAGGAGATGGAGTGAAACCATAACAGTGTGGTTATGTGTCCAATGCCCTATCTTTTTTAATTTAACATCTCAGCTTCCAATTGCATAGGATCATTTGTGGCTTGTTTGCCCCATATTTGCTACTGCCCTATACCATTTTTACCACTTCAATAACACTGGTGTTGCTGGGAGGAAATCAGACTGGTGGGGTGTCTGGGCCTGGCTAAAAATAAACAAACTAGAAATACTCCTGAAAAGTAATTTAAAAGTTAAAATTAACAATTAAAAGAACAAAAGCAGTTTCCGGGACCAAAGATCAGACAGAACAATATAGTTTTAGCTGAAGCTGAGAGGAAAGGGAGGCAGCCTAACTTCCCTTAGCAAGGAGTTCTGCAGTTGGGGTGCTGCTATCAAAAAAGCCCTGCCATATGTACACATGAACCTGGTCTGGTAAGGTTTTGGGTCATACCATAGGGTCTCTACTGAGGATTTCAAATTTCATGCAGGCTTATGTGGGAGAAGGCTTAGGGAGCTGGGTATGTTTAGCCAGGATAAGTGAAGGTTAAAAGGTGACATGATAGCTATATTTAAATATTTGAAGGGGTCATATGGAAGATGGAACAAGCGTGTTTTCTGCTGCTTCAGAGACTGGGACCTGAAGTAATGGCTTCAAACTTCAGGAGAAGAGATTCTATCTAAACATTGGGAAGAACTTTCGGCTGGTAACAGCAGTTTGACAATGCAATATACTGCCTGAGAGTGTGGTGGAATTTTCTTCTTTGGAGGTTTTTAAACAGAGGCTGGATGGTCATCTGTCAGGAATGCTTTGATTGCACGCTTCTGTATGGCAGGGCATTGGATTTGATGGCTGTTGCGGTCTCTTCCAGCCCTATGAGTCTGTGATTCTATGAGATAGTCTTTCAGATATCCGGGTCCCAGATCATCAGTTGTAGTCTCTGGTTCTCAGAGGGTTCAATAACAGCTGGGAACAGCCTCCCTTACTCTGATGGGCTTCTCTTAAAATCAGGAAAATATAGAAGAAAAGTGTGAATTGTACTTGATATGACCTTTGAGGTGTGAATCAGTCTTTCCTTCTGTATCTTACTGAGGGGAAAATGTGAACCTGGCTAGGAGACAAGATGAAATTACTTTATCTCAGATTTATCTGAACTTAATAGAGTCTCAGAAGCAAATTTAGGCCTAGAAATAAGCAATATTAGGTTAAAGGCTACACTTCAGCAAACTGAAGTAGCAGAATAAGATAATGGATTTATAGAAAGCAGGCACTTGGCTCCTGCATTAATGTTAGGGAATATTATATACTGATACTTCAGATGATGTTGACATTGGCCAGTTGTTGTTGATGGTTTTCACTGTGGCAAGGTATTTTGTTTGGGATATTACTCTATTTCTTATAGATAAGGAGTTCTTATGCTTTAAAAAAAGGACCCTCTGTGTGGAGGAGAACCTCCACGTCGGGTGAGACCAAAACAGAGAAGGTACCAGATTCCATCTGATTTTGGAAGCTAAGCATAATGAGGCCTGATTAGTACTTAGATGGGGATCTCCAAGGAATACCTAGTGCTCTAGACAATATTTCAAAAGAAGACAATGGCAGACTGCCTCTGAATATTTCTTGTCTAAGAAATCCCTGTGAAATTGATGGAATTTCCATAAGTCAACAGCTGATGTGAAGGCACATACATACACACACAAGTTGATGTAGGATTCAAAAGTTCAAAGTACTGGGTTAAATCTAAAGTGAGACCTAAACAGTGAGTAGACCCACTGAAATCAATGGGATTAATTTAGTTGTGTCCCTTTCCTTGTCATGTGTGTGCTCCAGGTAGCAATAATGTTTGCATTAGTCTATTATGACTATTGTTACTACTTCATCATCAACAACAGTGTGTCTATCACATTTATATTCTAATTTATATTCACATTTATGTTCTATTTGGACTTCCAAAATGGTCATTTTGATACATTATCTGAAGATGAACACTTCAAACTCAAAATGCTTTGAGATTAGCAATTTTCTTCAGATATCCAGTATTTTTGTACCTTTAGGCTTTGCCCCTTCCTCCTCATTTTTAATGGGCTCCTGGATCATAGGGTGTATTTATCGGCAGGAGAAATTTTGAAACTTGAAACCAAGCAACAGGGGATTGTGAGGCATAGCACTTTGTTTCTGATACTGTACCTTTCCTTGTGCAGCATTTTCACACACATGAGGATTATAAGGTTCAGCAAATTCTGGTGCATTGTCATTAATGTCATCAACTTTAATGTAGACTGGTACGTGGGTTTCTAGGTTAGGTATTACGATATCTGAAACAGGAACAAAACCACAGATTCATCAGTCACTTGAAAGCAAAGAGAGGTAAAATGTTTAAGCAAAGAAGCATGTTTTCGCTTGGTGCTGAAGAAGAATTTTTTCCCCCAGTAACCCCAGGAAAAATTAGAAAGCCATCCTGATGAATCAAGATTTCACCTTTATTGAAAGAAATGTTCCATAGCCTGACATGTGAGAATCTGAACAGAATGGAGAACCTGAAGTTAGTAGTTGTACATCCTTAGCATAGCATCTTAAAATTTGTCAGGTCACTCATACATTGCATTTATGCTCAGGTGTCTTGCAGATGTTTCAGTTAGCTTTCTAGGCTAAGCATCTAAATTGGCCTTCTACAGTCTTCTTCCATATAAACAAGGAACCCTGTCCTTGTTCCTTACTATCAGAAAGTTCTTGATACTTATGCGACAGGAAGGAATTAGATATCCCAGGTGCAACATTCACTATGTCAGCTTATATTTCTAGGGGGAAAGTCCCTGAAACTAAGGTGTTTTTAAGCAAAGCAATATTAGTATCTAGCCCAGCAAAGCCATATTAGCCTTCCCCTTCATTCCTTTTCAGTGTCAAAAAAAAAACAAAAAACAAAACCAAAAAAACAAAACAAAACAAAAAAACAAGGTTATTAATTGTATCTCTTGGGAGGGATTTCCAAAATTGGGAGATCACCACTAAGGAAATCCTCTATCTCTTCCACTGATGTTACTCAGAGATGTCCCTCCATCATGTTCATATGATGCTATGTCAGAATCATCAATATTTTTGACCAGTTCCTTGGTGTTCCCTCCCCACAGATTCATTTGTAATGAAGTGAGTCTTTCTACCAAGTAAAGATGCCAAAGCAATAGAAACAGCAGTTACATTTCTATACGTCTTATTATTGCTAAGCACTCCCTAAGTGGTTTACAATGTGTTTTAGTTAATTGCTCCCAACAAACTGGGTACACATTTTAGCAACCTATGGAAGGATGGAAAGCTGAGTCAATGTGGAGCCCTGCAAGACTGAACTCACAACATTGTGGTTGCAGTACCAGCATTTAACCACTGCACCAAGGCACATGTCTCTGTTTTTAGCAATTTTTTAAATAGTACTGTTATTAGTATAAAATAAACTGTTTCTTTTATAAATTGTAGTGGATGACTTTTATTGGAAGTTGCTTTATTTATCACTTCATAGGAAAGCAACTGAAAGCAATGACTGATTTCTTTAATTCTGCAAAAGAGATCCATATTTAAAAAACTGCAATAGATGCTCCCCTTCTTTCAGGTAATTTATACCTGGATATATCTGACAGGAAGCTTCAAGTGTCACTGAGATGCCTGTCCCTTCCATGCCTGTACTTATAGACCTGCTGAAAACTGAATGTGACTTGGAGGCTGAAAAGCTGTGTCTCCTATGCTTGCAGGATTCAGATGACTTCCATGTACACTGAAAGAACACATGGTGGGTATGTGCAGGCTAGCTTCAAGTCCCTCATCCAGATGAGCACAGCAGCCACAGTTACCCTGCCATCTGGGCATTTGGTCACTGTGTGAGGCTCACATTTTTGCCCCCGTATACCAAGTCTTGCTGCTTTGTGTGTGAGCCCAAGGGGGAGCTGCATGTCTTCAATCCAAGGACCAATCAAGCTACAGTGTGGTTCTTTGATGATCCCACAAAAGAGTTCCTCCATAACTCTGCTATATTAGGGCTTCTAAGTGAAGTAATAGTTCAATTAATATCTGCTTAGCAGAAGGAATTTCAGCACAAGCATTAAAGAGAGAGGAGCCCCGTCCTTTATTTCACCTGGCAATCCTATCTATAGCTTTTAAAAGAGATGCTTTCTGTGTTACATGTTTTCTGGATGTATGCGAATCATATCTGAATGTTCTCTGTTCTATTAGGAATGATAACCATTTAACCAAATCTCTCTGGTGAGAGATTTGTTTCTTGCGTGGGCAATATCTCACTAAGCAATGGCAACATCAAAACTTCCTACTGCAAGCATCAGCAGCAGTAATTATTAAAGCAACCTGCTCTCCATTTTGCAGTCTCCACCATGCCCTAGATGTAGTATAATTATGGGAAGTATGGGAAAAATGGCAATCACCAAAAATGGAGGCAGATGTTTGGACAAAATTTTTGAAACTGGTCTGTTTTCAGAGGGAGGATGAGAAAAAGAAAGATCTCAGAAATTTTAACAGAAAAAAAAAACCCTTGTGATATTCATTGGCTCAGCTCTAGCCTGTTTATTGTGAAGGACAAGCTATTTATTGGAATGGCTAGTGGGTGGTAAGCTTACTAAATTTCCACATGACATCAATTAAGACACTTACTGTTTTGGCCCACTTCATTGGCTGCCACAGTGATGTTATGCCAGGCGTATTCTTCTCTGTCTAGGGGCTTTGTGGCAAAAATGCATCCACCGGTGGATATTTCAAAATACTTGGATCTTAGAACAGAATATCTGAATTGGATGCAAAAAAACAAAGTGTAACTGGTTATTTACTCACACACACATACAGAGAGAAATTGGGAGAGAAGGGAGAGGAAGAGGGACAGCGTATATGTGTAAAATAGCTTGAGCCATGTAGGAATGTGAGTTCACTATATGTTGTTATTCAGAATTACAGATTTAAAGAGGAGACAAATGATCACATTAAATAGAATTATTTTTAGTTGCACAGCTAAATCTTATGGGTTGGACTGCAGCTACAGTGTTGTTCCTAAGACTGCAAACCTTAGCTAGTTGCACAACATTTTCACCTCCCAAGGGCAGCTTGTGGCAGTAGGCTGGGAGCTGAAGTCCCTTTCCTCACACCAAAGCAAACATATGCAGACATACCAAGACACTCTAGAGTTATGCTGACACATAGCAGCGGTAGTACATACCTTCAAGTCACTAGTCAATTTATGGTGACTCCATGATTTTCTCATGAATGTTTTCTAGAGGCGTATCTAGCATAAACAGCACCTAGGGTAAGCACGGAAGTTACCTCAAGGGCTATTTCCTTCTCCTTTATTGCTTCCAAGCTCTGCTTTTTTGTGCCCCCCTGCCCAACATTGGTGCCAGGGGCACTTATCTTACTTGCCCCACCCTAGATACTCCCTTGATGTTTTCTTAGGGAAGGACTACTTTGAGGTGGTTTGCCATTACCTACCTCTGAAATATAGCCTATAGCACTTGGTATTACCTGGCAGTCTCCCTTTCAAATATAAAGCTCACTCATTTCATTGGGTAAGGATGGAATCATTTAATCCCCATCCCTTTACAACAGGAATTCTCTGTTGATAGACACTCTGATCCTGGCTTCCAAGGGCTCTCTCTGATGGCATGAAGAAGAGATCCCACTCCTCGCAGCCTTTCCAAGTGCTGCTTAGCGAGCTGAGAGGAACACCATCTACAGAAAGAAAAAGATGGGGAGGGGTATTCTCCCTGTGCCTCTTCCTCACCAGTGATGATGGCAAAGGATTGGTTGGTGGTGGGAAAATAGGCAAGCCATGGGTTGCCCATATGTGAATTATACCAGGATGGTATAGTGGTTTGAGTGTTGAGAAGGACTTTGGGAGATCATGGTTTAAATCCCTACTTGGCCATGAAAATTCACTGAATGACCGTAGGCAAGTCCCATTCTTTCAGACTCAGAGAAAGGCAATGGCAAACCCCCTCTGGACAAATCTTGCAAAGAAAACATTGTGATAAGTTTGCCTTAGGGGTCTCACAAATCAGAAACAACTTGAAGGCACACAGTAACATAGAATCATGCAGTTGGAAGACATCTCACAGGTCATCTAATCCAACCAGTCATCTAGGTCACCTCAGCCGCTGAAGCAGGAAATCTGCTACTAGATAACTCTGATGCTGAAAATCTTCCAAAGAAGGAAAGTCCAGCTCCTTCTTTTAGACACTTTGCTCTGGTGTCTGCCATCTTATATTGTTTAAAAAAAATGTAAACAGCCTCAGCTGGGGAGGCACCTGATAACTGTCTGGATTGCATCATGTGTGGACAGAAGAGTTCATTTCCAAATTCCATGTCTGTATCCTGGGAGAAAAAATCCATTCTCTGAAGCTGATACTGATCTACAGAACTATGAGCCTCTGTACCTTCTCTCCAGCTGCATTTTGCATTGTTCTTGTTGTGTGCCTTCATGTTATTTCCAACTTATGGCGACCCTTAGGTGATCATCATGAAGTTTTCTTGGAAGTACTTGTCCAGAGTGGCTTTGCCATTGCCTTTTTGGGCTGACAGAGTGTGACTTGCCCAAAGTCACCCAGTGGGTTTCCATGGCTGAGCAGGTATCTAAATCCTGGTTTCCAGAGTCCTAGTCCAACATTCAAGCCATCTACACCAGTGGGTCTCAAACTGTGGGGTAAGACCCTAATAGAGGGTGTGATAGTTGCTGCAGGGGAAAAAAATCCTGCAAGTACAGCAAATGTGGAAAAGAAGGACAAGTCTCTGTGTGTGTGTGTGTGTGTGTGTGTGTGTGTGTGTTCGTTCATGTACATGAGCACCACAGTGGAGTGACTGGTCTCTGCAAAAGAACAACACTGTTGTGTCTTCCTCCAACTGAGACATAACAGAAGTCAGCTTCCCGTTTCCCTGAATGTGCCATCATTGGTGCAGGAGGTGCATGTTCCCTACTGATCATGAGGCAGTTTCTTTGGTTGTGGGGAAGGAAAGTGAAGAGAAGAGACAGATAGTACAAGAACTCAGCATCAAAAGGGATGGCGTGTGTGGCATAAGGAGTCTGTGAGAGAGAGACGAAGAGAGAGGCATGGGACCCGACCTGGAGGAGCAGGGAGAGATGACATCCTTGTGTAGATGTAAAGGGGTTCATAGGGGTAAAAAGTGTGAGAACCACTGCACTATACCACACTGGCTGCACAAAATGCTCTCACTACATCTTGAGAAATCTACAGAACTATGTGCCTCTGTATTTTCTCCTTAGCTAATGCTTTTTCATTTTGAATCACACATTTTGATGCCAAGTCATTTTTATTTGTGCTTTCCCAAGAAATCTTTCACATCTTCCCAGCTTCCTGTTACCTTATTTGTCGTTTTGCTTTATCGGGATCGCTGGCAGAAACACATCCAAGAGATTTCTTGTTAATACTTCCTTCTTTTATTGCAAATATGTATGCTGGTTGATTAAAGACAGGAGGCTCGTCAACGTCGATCACTTTGATGGTCACACTTGCAAGGCTTTTGGACCCTTTTGTTCTGGAATACGCATAGTTGATATCAGCATCAGTTGCTTCGACACGATACGTATACTCATGTATCCTTTCAAAATCCAGTGGCTAAATGAAAATACAGGCATTTTAGTATACAATGGAAAAGACACTTCATAAAAGGAACATTTTAAAATTATATTGGAGAGTTACATTTATATTTGCAAAGCCCACATTGAAGCAAACCTAGAATCTACTGGCATTTTGCAAGCTTTTTGAAATGTTTTGGCCATTAGGGCAGCGGTGGGCAATTTATGTTCCTTCTGGTATTGGTGGAGTGCAGCTCCCATCAGTCCTAGCCAGCAGAGCCAGTGGTGAGGAAGACAGAAGCTGCAATTCTAAAACATCATGAGAAACAGCAACTGCCTGAACTGGTGTACGTAATTAGTTATTCCTCAGAAGGGTTGAATGACTTGAATTCCAATTTTGGGGAAAAGGTGGAAAGAAAGAAAAAAGAAAGAAAGAAAGAAAGAAAGAAAGAAAGAAAGAAAGAAAGAAAGAAAGAAAACAACAACAACGTGCTACCAAGGTGTTGATGGTGGCCCATTATGCAAAGATCTATTGCTATTTAAATTGCATTGGCTCCTGCTACATTTCTTAACCTATTACATAGTGTTTATTATTAACTTTAAAATGGCGATTCTCTACTTTTGTGTGTATATGTGGGTGAAAGTTATGGAGTCCTCCCCAGAAAAATACACCAATACATTTTTTGGGTATACAGTTTTATTCTATTACATTGGAAATTGATTTCCTTCAGATAGACTAGCCTGGGATAACAACATTCTCAGTGAATACTTGAAAAGACCAGTTTTGTACCTTTAAAATACATAATGATAGGAAGAATTCAAAAGAACAGGAAATAAATGAAAGGCTAAAAAACAATTTTTGTGCCCCCTCCCCAGGCCCCTGGTGCCTGTTGATGAGTTCCTTGGGGCTATCTAAAGGACCATATCCTCTTTATATGAAGCTGGTCAGGTTTTGAGATCTTAAGAGTCCCAACACTCTCTCAGTCCCAACACTGTAAAAGGTGCATCTGCTGGGAACATGAGAGAAGCCTTCTTGGTGGCTGCTCTCAGCCTTGGAAACTGGAGATTAGACAGGCTTCCTCCAGCCACAGGTGAAGACATTTTTCTTTGGCCATTTCTGCACTACAGTGTTACAGTGCTATTATTCCACTTTCAACATCCCATGGAATCCTGGGGTTGCAGTTTAAGGAAAAGTGTTACCCTGATTTCTGGGATCCCGTGAGGGGCACCTCAATATGCTCCAATCAATGGGGAATGAAAACTAGCCAGAGCACAAGCAGTAGCAATACGAGAGGCAGGGCAACCTAGTGAGATCTTCTAACCCAATTTTTACGGGGTCAGGCCGAGCCAAAAACCAAGAAAAATTGTCCAATAAAATGATTTTATTTAAAAATAAAGACTTGTGCACATTCACACTTACACACTCACTCACCCAAGAGCTATTCAGAAATAAAAGAGGAAATTTGATAGGGGATTTTGGAGGGTTATTGTTGGAGTATACTGCACCTGATCCTGAAGTCCGGAGTCAGAGACAGTAGCAGAGTGAGAGAAGAGACTCAGCATGTGGAGGGCTGAGGGGAAGGCTGGACAGAGTGGCACGGAGCCAAGAGTGATCCAGAGCGATCCAAAGAAACACTCAAAAACCAGGTCTTTTTATAGGGGAAAATGTACCTGGAGGGCTAACCCTTTCCCAGGGAGAATAATAGGTTGAAGAGCTAAAACAAAGCTCCAAAATGTTCACATTCTTTGCATGATTGGGAGAACAAAGCTCCAAAATGTCAAAGTTCCTGGCATGATTAGATTTGCCAGGGTTGTCAAAAGCCTTGGCTATATGTAAATCATCCTCGCTTGACAGGCCGTTTGTCAGGAGCGCTAATCCTGTGAAGGTGGCTTCTCGGGGCAGAGGACTCTTTGTGTAGTTTAATGTGTGCATGTCTGGAGGGCTCCTGGAGCTACATGACAAATCATTTACTGGTCTGACCAGGCATGGCAGGGGGTTGGACTTGATGGCCCCTGGGGCCTCTTCCAACTCTACATTTCTATGATTCTATGATTCCTAATTTCGGCCGTTCAGCTGTGCCTGCCTGCGTGCTCTTCCGGGGGACCCTCTCAGGCATGTGGAAATATTTTTAATATTAGATATTAAATTGTAGACCCTGGGAGAGGGTCAATCTACTGCAGTAACAAGAGCATTTAGAATTCTCAGCCAGAGAGCTCTTTGGCCCCAGGAAACTACAAACCCCAGCATTCCACAGGATGTTGAAAGTGAAATAATAGCTCTATTACAGTGTAGGGTGAAAATGGCCTTTGTTTTTACAGGTCTCTGGGAAATAACTCCTCATGAGGAAAGGACCTTTAATAATGTGCTGTACTGTCTGGTTTTGTTGCCGTTTTTATGGAGATATTTTTAATTGCTTTAAATTCTATAAATAGTTTGATAGTTTAATAATATTTTAACTTTTTAATTTTTTTAATGATGTGAAGTTTTTTCTCCTCCTCCAGGTTTGGAGGAGAAAATAGGATATAAGTAAATAATAGAGGTGCATAGCCCCTGGTTGAGAAATCCTGCTTAAAAACTGAGACTGGCATCCTGTTTGGAAATTCTATCATTGTAAACTGACTGAGGACCATGTAACGCTGAATTGCACCATTGCAGGAGTGCAGGTGCAACTATGCCATTGGAATCATTGTACAAGGAGAGCCAGCAGTGTGGCTGTTGCTCAGTGGGTTTGCACGGTAGCCTATCCAGCATCATCCTAATTCACAAGAGAGGTTGTGTATGATATCAGAGAAGTAGCTACAGTGGGCCCTTGGTATCTGCTAGAGTTTGATTCGAGGACCCCTGTGGATACCAAAATTTGTGGGAGCTCAAGTTCCATTGTGTGCATGATCTCGGCCCCAGGGTTTGGGTCTGACATACCTGAAAGACTGCATTCTCCTCCATGATTTTGCTCACCTGTTTACCTCTTTGAACAGGTTCTGCATTGTGTCTCACTACCACCCAAGAACACAGAGGCTGAGTATACAAGGCACAGCCTTCTTGAGGGTGATACCAAGAACTTGGATCTTTCCTTCTCAGGAGGCCTTTCCCTCCAGTTTTCAGGAAGAGTTGGAACTTTCATTGATTTAAAGCTGGATGAAGAGGTTTCACATATGAAAATTCAAATATGCAAAAAGGATTGGCAGTTGACTCTTACCTGACCACTGGCAGTAAAACATTGTCCTCCACTGGTGTCTTGGGCAGGATGCTTGTTTAGGGATATAGAACAGCCCACATGGAATGCACAGCTCTGACCCCAACAGAGGGGAATTTCCGAAGGTCTCAGAAGGAGTGCTTGAGTGCCTGCTACTACTGCTTCTGCCACCTTAAGCTGTTGTCTTGTTCTGCTTAATGTAGATAGGGTTGTGGCCTTCTTGCTTTTGCATGTAAGGAAAGTGTTTTTACATTGCTTTAAGGGCCCATTCAGGTTCTGGCTTTGGGTTGCATTAATAGAGGATGCAATCTAGTGAGCTCTGCTGGATTACAAATCCCTGCAGCATTGTGCCGTTCCCTGTTAAACTAGTGGACTCTCTGACATACAGAGAGTCAAAAGAGTCCAATTCAGTTGAGATCAGGACCGGTCAAGCATCTGCTTGGGAATGGAGTGGCTGCAGTAGATCCTGAAGCCAAGGAGAATTGCATGCTTCAGTGGAGCTGGGAGGTAAGAGTCTTCCACCCCTTACAAGGACATCACATTAATCTCTTGAATGTATACATTTTGATTTTATTAACATTGTTGCTGAAGGAAGACAAGAAGCCCTTGATTGTTACAGTTGAAACAGTATTCTGAATGTTTAAGAGCCTTCTCATGCAATCGAACATTTAAAGAGACAATGTCTCCTTATGACTGTTATGGCAATGAAAAGCTGTACATGCTAAATAATTCAACTCTTGTTTTTCCTTGCTGTTCACTTTGGGATTTACTTCTGGATTCTTAAGGGATATGGCTATTAGTCTTTGGTAGCTGATTTTGTATTTGTGGACTTTGATTTTGGATTTTTGGACTAAGGATTCTTTTTCTTCTCTGTACTGTATGTACTATTACTGTTACATTTGCCTTGGTTAATTGGAGTGGAAGATGGCTTAGATATTCAACTGAAAAAAAAATTAATAATATTTCCAAAGTCATCAGGCTTGAAAATTATGAAAACTAAATTTTAAGGCAATCTGGTTGGTCTACTTGCTGGTTGGTATTGTGCCAGTTTTCACTATTCTGAGAAAGTTTATGTAAGAATAGTCCTTATCTAATGTTTGGGAATACAAGCTGTTTGGTGTGAGAACATACTGAACAGTAGATGGCTATGAAATAACAATAAGTTATGAAAGGGAAGGGAAACGGGAAGATTTGTACTGTCCCTCTTTCTTCTTTTTTTAAATATAAAATGATTATGGTTCCAATTTTGGAAAATGTCAAACAAAGTAGAAAACATTTATCTGAAGAGGATGATACGCCTATTTTGTGGCACTCCTGGCAGAATTCAGGCAATTTAAAGTGATTGAAAATAAGTCTGAAGCATTTTTAGAGTGATGACAGGAGAGTCTCACCATGAGACAGGTGAAGTTGTAAGAATTCAACAGATGGCTGAAAAAAACATCTCCCCATGCTCAACTGAAGGAGGAAGTAACAGAAATCCTGTGAGAAATGATCCAAGGCTTGGAAGCCATTAATATCCAAACTGAGATAACTGAACAGAATTGGAGAGAGCCGACATTGCCTGGGTAAGAAGGATGAAGGCTCCAAGTTGTTGCCTTCAGCTAGGAGGTGGAAAGAGTCTGATCATAATATGTTAAGGAAAATTTATGATAACTTGCTTGTACTTCTAAAAGAACTCAGGAGAAAAGGGGGTGCTTTTGATGAAGAAAGATGTCTGTAAGATTCAGGAGTAGAGTTTAAGGACACTGGGAAAAATGGATTTATAAATATTGATTACTGGGAAGGGAATGAGGTTGATCTGACGACCTCATTGATAGGCCTTTTATACTTTGATCTTAAACTTCTTAGTACTATATGAGAAGTATAATTGGAATTAATAGTTTTACTCCATGATGATTGATAATTACTGACTGTTAGTTTAAACTAATATAGCATATAGAATAATAAGTGGTTCCAATTGCTTATAAGTGATGCATATAACTTTGTAAGCATATGTTTAGGTTGATAAGAATGATTAGCACCAAGTATTAACTTCTAGTTTAAATTTAAGGATTAATAGATGTAACCACCTGATTAACATGTGCTGCTTGCAATAGGGGCAGAAACCAATATTTAGTTATCTGTAGTCTTTTTTGTTAGTTGTAGTTCTGTTAGATGCTTTTTAAAAAAATTCTATTGTATTGATACGTATTTTTAGTTTTATGTATTGTTACAAAGTGTTTTTTTGTCTTTGTTCAATAAAACTTTTTATCTTCCTTTCAGAAAAGGCTCAGAATTGTAGTGCTATTATTCCACTAGAGCTGCCACGGCTGCATCCTATGGAATGCTGAGGTTGATAGTCTGGTGAAGCACTGGAGTGTTCTGGATGCCTCTCCTCAAACTGCTAATTCCAAGATTCCGCAGGATAGAACCACAGCAGTTAAAGTGGAGTAATAGTGCTATAATTGTGTAGTGTGGATGTGTCTCACTAGAGTATAAGATTGGTTTAAATTGTAATGGGTTGGTAAGGTATTTTTTGGAGCGGGATAATCTTTCCATTGTGAGATTTAAAAGCTTTTACTATAATATATTACAAGTGCCCTCTCTGTACTTTTTGACAGCTTGTTTTCCAATGTGAGCCTCCATTATTCCCTCATGTTCCCTACAGGAAGAAGGCAAGAGGAAAAGAACTAACAAAAGATTGGGCTCTGCTTTTCAACCAATTCCACTTTCTGACAATGCTCTAGTCTCTAATACATCAGATAAGTGGGAGGATGAGCTTTTGTTCACCATCTTGAGTAGATGTGAGCCAGAAAGTCTGGTTATATGTATTTAAAATACACATACATACATTGATGTAGATTGTGATAGAATGGGTCATCTGTTACCCTACCTTCTTGGGTCGAATTATTCCTTCATTTGTTTCAGGGTTGGGTTCAATCTCAAAAGTGTCTTGGTGCAGTCCACGTACAAAACTGTACTTTGTATGTCTGTTCTGTGGCTCATCAAGGTCGTCAACTTCCAGGCTGCCAACTTTATCCCCTAGCTTGATATTTTCAGGTACTTCGAATACAAAGCTGTCTGGAAAAGCAAGGCAAAGTATGAATTTGCAAAGCTACATGCGAACAGATATTCTTATAAACAAAATGGTGGTCTTGCTTATTTCAGTTTTTGCCACTAAATAGCATGAGGAGAGGAAAACAGTGGGGCCGGAAGGAAGGACGGGCACAGAAAACATGAAGAGAAAGAGTGTAGAAGTCACAGATCTATTGGATGAACTGTTACGATAGTCTCCATACATTAGGCAGAATACGGAAAATAAAATGGAATAAGATACAGCTGATTTTTCAAGCCTGCTGTTTGCAGCTATTGAAGTAAGTGGGAGGAGAGAGAAAAGTTGGGACGTTTTAAAAGCAGCTGGAAAAGTGGGATAATAGAGGACGGTCAGGATTGTCTCTGACAATTTGGAGTGTATGATATTGAGGACCATGTGAGGCAAATATGTAAAAGGGTGAGTGAATAGATTCTAGCCTCACATAATATTCTGGAAGAAAAATCTTCAGTGCTAAATAAAAAAAATACATTATAAAACAGGTGTGAAGACATGAAAAGAAGTGAGGGGAGATGAATTTCTGACTGGGAGTCCTGCTTCTCTTGATTTTCCTTGAAGTCCTTCCAGGCTGCCTTCACCAAGGTGAAATCCCAACTGAACATTCACTGACCAGAGCATTTCAGTGTGTGTGTTGTTTATAAAGATATTGAATATAAAACAAGCAGATCTAATCCTTCCACAGGTTTGCGAGTCTTCCATCTGTGATATTACTGAATGTAGGCACCCATATTACAAATGGTGAGTCTGCAAATATTTTGACTCTGAGGCAGGTGCTTTTGAAGCTGAAAGTGGAGTTGCTTGATGTAGCATGTTTGGTGTGTGTGTGTGTGTGTAAAAGGAAGAAATGTTTACTTGGAATAAACAAACATGGTTTAAAACTAGAGGCAGGTAACTTTCTAATTTAATCTCTTGATTTGTAAAACATACCTCGCCTAAATGTTGGGAAATTGTCATTGATATCAATCAACCAAATGTGAACTGTAGCAGTGCCTGATTCTTCTGAGCGTAGACCCTTGCCATCCATTGCTTCTACTACAATTGTATATGTTGAGTTTTGTTCTCTGTCCATGCTAGGTGCAGCTGTGTAAATTGCCCCTTAAAATGAAAAAATAAAAAGGTTAGAACCTCATCTATCATTTCCACTAGCTGCCCCAATAATGGTCAGAACTCTACATGCACTATATAATTATGTAACTAACTTAATTGCACAGCTAAGGAGCATCTCCTAGTCAAACCCACCCAATCCCGACTTAGCAGGCAGCAACTGTTGCCAGCAATGGGGGTCTGTTCTTCTGTTGATCAAGGTGCATGAGATTGGTGTTTCCAGATCCCTCTCATGGGTGATCTCCAGTGTGAGAAGGAAATGAGACAGGGATCCAGTTTCTGACTGTCATACTGGAGATCACTCATAAGAAGGGGGGTAAAAGTCTGCTGCATCCTGATTGATAGGAGAACAGATTCCCCATTGCTTGCAGCAGCTGCTGCCTGACTGTCAGAAATGGGGGACAATATATAAGTATTTCCTACATTGTTGAATGCTAACAGTCATGAACATGAATCAGTTACAAATGTATAACTCTTAGTTACACATTTATAACTGTGATCATGAATTCCAGCCAGTATTTACACATTCCTAACAAGGACCTGCAAGCTTCTAGGACCTACCAAATATTGAAGATATAAGGTAGGAAAGAAAAATGGTAGACTAGCTTCCCTGAACTGGCAGGGTTTAGGTCTTTCTTACAGACTACACTTCTTACGGATTTCTTTACTGATATCATACCTACCAGACCTATCTATTCTGAAGTACTGGTGCCCCTTAATAACTTTGTAGAAAACATCAGTGTGGCCGTGGATGGTTGGATCATCAGCATCTACAGCGGTCACTTTGGTAACTGAAGTTCCTAGAGAGAAAAAGTTGACAAATGATACATGCATCATTACTGTTTGGATTCTCTTTCAGTAGGAGAAAGCAAATAAGAACTGGAATAACTGTATTGAAGCAAGTATGAGAAATTTTTTCTTCTTGAATCAGGTCATATCTTCTTCCCGCTGGGTCAATTTGTCCTCATATCTGATGTCATGGTAAGAACGCATGCATAGAGTTCTGTCCTGATCTAGCAAAGTCATTCCTGCATGTGGGCACCTTTGCATAGGGCAAGTACTATGTTAAAGTGGTGTGCATATGTCCTCACCAGAACTTTCATGATTTTCAGCAGGATTTTTGTGATAATCAGCAAGATCTTCTCTATCCAGCTGTTCTAGTGAAAGTGCATCTACAACATTATGATCAACAAGAACTATTTGGCATTTGATAATTCCCACAATGCACTGATGTATCATGCTGAACATTGTGGGGACATCAAAAAGGGTGGATTCTTAATGGCTGCTACTCCTCAGTTGATTTACACATCAAACATGGAATAAACACATTAATTGTGAGTTTTCTTGCACAGTTAATTAACCCCCAGATCTACAAGGCTTACATGTCGCTGAAATCATTTTTGAACTTATTATAGACTGAAACATTGCAAGCAGAATCATAGCTTTGCTGTCCATTAAAGAAACAGATCAAGTGACAGTCTACTCTAGACTTCTGGGTAGACGGGGAAACAAAGAAGGACTAAGATGGTCATCTGACCGCCTGCTGCTGCTTGGCTGCTCAGTTATGGGGCCCTTTCACAGCACAGTTATTTTTTTTAATTATTTATTTGTATCCCGCCTCTCCATATGGATCGAGGCGGCGAACAACTTACAAATAGCATGTATTTCGAAACATTTCTATACATGCCCCCAACAAGCTGTGTACTCACTTTACCGACCTGCGAAAGGATGGAAGGCTGAGTCAACCTTGGAGCCGGGCAGGATCGAACTCACAACCTTGTGGCTTGCACTACTGGCATTTAACCACTGCGCCACCAGGGCACTATGATTCCACTTTAAGTACCATGGTAACATCCTATGGAATCCTGGAGCCTGTAGTATGAGGAAGCATTAGAACTCTCTGCTTAAGAATTCTAAATACCTCTTCCCTTTCCAAAACTATAAATCTCAAGATTCCATAGGATAGAACCATGCCATTTAAAATAGAATCTGAGCACTATAATTGTGTAATGTAAAGGGGCCCACAGTTTAGAGCAGGCTCAGGCCTGTAGGGACAGGCGTGTTCTTGCATACCCTCCAACTATCCCAACATGGCAGGGAAAGTGCTGATGTTTCTGAAAGCTCTACCATCCCACTTTTTCACTGATTTTAAAATATCCCAGTTTCTCTCTTCTTCTTTCATTCCCCCCTCTTTGTCTTCAGCATTAGTTGCTCCAAACCAAGTTCAAAGTGCAAAAGAAGTTTGCATTCAATTAATTCAGGAGAAAAGAGGGAGAGGAGGGGAAGAATCTTGCCCTTCCCAGTAGGCTCAGGCAAGAACAAACAGCTGCAGCCCCCTCTAGCTTGTGTGTTCTTCCTCTTTTGCCATCCTGACCACACATTGATGTTGTCCACACACATATGTCCCAGTTTTTATGTATGAATTGTCTGAGGGTATTATCCCTGAACGATTCAGGTAAGCAGGCCTGAGGAGGACAGGCTTAATGGAGAGAATTTTGCTCTTAGGGTCTCAGACAGCAAGAAGGTTAACAGCACAGAGTCTAGAGGAGTTTAGCTCTGGAACAACCTATGAAGGCCTGGCCTGGGAAAAAGAGAAGGAGGGGTGAGAAAGAAGATCAATGGTGGGGAGGAGATATACTGGTGATAATCCTGTAGCTTCCTGTGCCTCTGTATGCACTGATTTGGACCCCTTTAAAGGGATTAAGTTAAAGAAAGAAGATTAGCACTGCTGACTGGGATAGACTTGACTTTAGTTCGCAGCCCTTTGCCCTCAGATGCAATTCTTTTAATGGTGTATTTTAGGGGCATGGCTTCATACTGCTTTGACTGAATGCTTGTTGGCCCATTTCCACCCTCCACTGTTAATAGTGCTATTATTTCACTTTCAATATCCTCTGGAATTCTGGGGTTTGTGTAGGCCAAAGAGCTCCCTGGCTGAGAATTCTAAATGCCCCTCCCTAAACTGCAAACCCCAGGATTCCATGGGATGTTCAAAATGGAGTAATAGCACTATAAAAGTGCAGTGAAGAAAGGCCCGTTGTTTCAGATATCCTTTTTGCTTAGGGCTGAGACTTTTTCTTGGAGTAGCAGGATCAGCAGCTGCACACTACAATATAACCAAGCTGTATTTATATATTCTTCTGGCTATCAAAGGCTATGCTAAAATAGATACAGTTCTGCAGATTTCAGTGTTTTCTTCAGAATAATTTCATACAATTTCTTTAAAAAAAATCTTTATAATTTTTCAATAACTTTCCTCTATGGAAAGAATAATTTAAAAAGTTCAGAATGTTTATGTGTCTCATCACCATCAATCCAGAAGTCTAAAAAAGTAGTCTAAGACCAGCTTGTATAGCAGTTTGATACAACTTTAATAGCTATGGCACCACCCTATGGAATCTTGGGACCTGTAGTTTGGTAAAAGATTTGGAATTCTCTTCCAGAGAATGCTAGTCTCCTTCTGTGAGGTACTCTTGAGT
Source organism: Ctenosaura bakeri (assembly GCA_948474755.1). NCBI lineage: Eukaryota > Metazoa > Chordata > Lepidosauria > Squamata > Iguanidae > Ctenosaura > Ctenosaura bakeri. The sequence continues at coordinate 54,018 of CAOLHI010002951.1, forward strand.
GGCATCTACACTGTAGAATAAAACTGATTTAATCCTCACTCTCTCTCTTTTCAGGGTACATTGGTGCCTTCCATGTCATAGAATAGAGCCATGATAAGTTAAGTCTGCTATAATTGTACAGTGTGGACAGTAGCTTGCTCAAAATGGGAACGATACATCTTTCTCCAAGAGACATCCACACATTGTTCTAATCACCCTGCATGGTATTTCCTTTTGCTAGGATTCTCCCACCACCTCCACTTTTTGCATGCAAGCACACCTGCATCTGTGTTTTTGTTTTGCAAAGGTACAAGAGGAACTTACCTAATGGTGACATTTCTGGGACAGACCCGTTAAAGACTCTTTGTTCAAACACTGGCGCATTGTCGTTATCGTCAAGGACCACGATATGAAACGTGGAAGGTGGTTCCAGTTGCTGATTGGTATTGCGATCAATAATGAGGGCCTTCAGCTGATACATGGCTTTCTTTTCTCGGTCTAGCCTTTCATTCACAGCCACATCTCCTGTATGCTCGTTGACTCTGAATAAAGTCCCTACACCTTCTCCTTCGAGAACATACTTAGCATTGGGATTCTGTATGGTTGATTTGATCTAAAACATATAATAACGTTGACAAGTAAGACTTGAAAGCTAAAAGGAGAACAACATGGTGAAAGAGGCGGCTGTAGCTATGGTTGGGGGAAGCATTTCATTTCAATATATTTCTGATAAAAACTAACCAAGATTGCAATACCCTTCATATTTGCATGGAAAAGAACTTAAGATTTTTGAAAAATGTTGTATGGGAGAAACTGACAGACCTGTGAGTATAAGCTTGGGGGCCTTGAATGATCAATTCGTTAAGCCTGGTTTTGAATCTTTGAGTGTTCCAGTGTATGTGTGGTGCTGGTTCTTATTCCGTTTCCTGAGAGATTGGCTATCTTTCATAACTATACAGCAGGCAGGTTTATCATGGTGGGATTCAAACTAGAATTATAGAACCTTAGGGCCTTTCCTCACTACACTGTTAATAGTACTATTATTCTACTTTCACCATCCTATGGAATGTTGGGGTTTGCAGTTTATGGGGGGCATTTAGAATTCTCAGCCAAAGAGCTCTCTGGCCTCAGTAAACTATGTTGCTGCAGTTTAGACCTACTTGGAGATACTCCTAGATATCATTTTGATATCAATAATTTGGTTCTCTTCTACCACCCTTCTCCACGTGTTTGTGAGGCCCCTGGACAAGCATAGAACTAGGCGCGGCCACTAATTGCTGGACATTCCATTCTCCACCCAGGCAGGCCAGAAATAGCCAGATCCTCGCTTTAGGAGACCTCTCTACAAACATCTTCATTATGTATGCACGCTGTTTACAAAGGACTCCCTGCCCCGAGCAGGCAACCTGGCAAGCTGAATACCCAAATGCCAAGCACTCTGCATTTGCATACTGGCTAACTCTCTGTCAATTTGGACTTAACTCAATCATGCTAAATTCTGACCTTTCCAAAGCTTTGTCCCGCTCCTAAATCACATTGTTTTCCCCAAGTATGGCAGAGCCTGCAGTCACATTTCTCCCTATAAAAACCCCTGATTCCGAGACCATCCTCGGATCACTCCCTAGTTCCAGACCGCCTTGCTGACACTTTGCTTGGCGAGTTTCCCCTCAGCTCCCCGTGCTGAGATACATTGAACTCCAGCATCGCTCTCTATCTTCTTTCCAGGCTCCAGGAACAGGTTCCGTATCACCCGAATCAACTATCCCTCTGAAAATCCTGCTATCATACTCAAACCTTTATTTTTCTTAGTTATCTGTGTGCGTGTGTTGCTTACATTGTATACCTGCATTTAATAATGATCATTCGTTATTTTCAATACGGTTTGCTTCTTGACTTGGCCTGACCCTGTAAATATTGGGTTACAAGATCCTGCTGCATTACCCTGCCTCTCATAGTGCCACCCAGTGCTCTTGACTAATTTCCCCATCTTTTGTAATTGTAAGGTTATTCAGGTGTCCCTCCCGGGACCCCCGTAAACAGGGTAACAACTACAAACCCCAGAATTCCACATACTGTAATATGTGCAATCTGTATATTTAGTAGCAAAATTGACATTCCGTATTCTGATTCACTTTCTGGTTTATGTTTAATAGCTAATATACTGTAAGTATAACCTGTAAATTGAAAGTACAACCTCATTGTGGTATAGCGTGTCTTTAGAGAGTTGGAAGACAGGTGAGACTGATGGCACACAGCAAGATCTGAAAACATATATTTAATATAGTACATTATGGGAGCCAGAGTGGTGTAGTGGTTTGAGCATTGGACTATGACCCTGGAGACCAGTGTTCAATTCCCTGCTCTGCCATGGAAACCCATTGGGTGACTTTGGGCACATCACACACTCTCAGCCCCAGAAAACCCCATGATAGGTTTGCCTCAGGATCACCATAAGTCAGAAATGACTTGAAGGCACATAACAACAACATTATGAAATTTCTCAGTTAACTGCATGGTATTTAGAGAAAGCTTTTCAAATATTGTTCACTGTTTGAATTTGATTCCTCTCCTGATAGATACAGCTGTATGTTTTCCTCTCCATGCACATCAGCTGGAAGGGGAACTTGTCATGCTGCTGTGGCAAAAGTGATGGAGACTTTTCCAGATCGGTGCTCTTGACTGACAGGAAACTAGAATAGGAACTGCCAGTTAACACAAAGCAGTTCTGCAGAACATGTTGAAGTCTCCCCTCTTTTCTTTCCAGCAATTGCCCCCAAAGATATTGCTTTATGCTACACTTTTGCTATTTAGAGACCCATGAAAGCATCACATATGTGATTCTTTATTGAAAAGTTTGTGTTCATTCTGAGTCTGAGCTTAAAAGTAACAAGGTACAACTAACTGATTACTTGTGACTTGTTCATTTCTCCAATAATAGAAATACAGTAGGTCCCCCATAACTGCATGACTGGTATCCACAGTTTCACTTACCTATGATCTACTTTAGCACCATGACTGCTGCTGGCAGCTACAGTCCTTGCTCTGCACAACTGGCTGAGAGAGGCTCAAAGCAAAGCACAGCCGGACTTTACATGCCTCTCTCGGCTGAGGAAACGATGGAGGCATGCAAAGCCCAGCACTTTATTCATGTTTTTCACCATACATATTAAGTCTGAGAACATATCTCTTGTGGATATGGGGGACCTAATGTGGAATATTTTGTTCCTCTGTGGTATAACATTTTAGTAACTTTTAGAGTTATAGGAATGTGGCCTTACTAATTGATAGAGGAGGAATATCACAAGATTCAAGCATTGACCATGTTCTGTTGTGGGCGTGGAGATGACAATGAGGTGGAATGGAGTGTGTTTTGTACCACAGGCCAGTGGCTTGTGGCATTCAGATGTTTTTTAGAATGGTAACTGAAAGTAACAATTCTATTTATGTTTGAGGCATGGGAAAGTAAAGACTTGCATTTAAAATTGCTACTACACTGGCAGCTAACTATTTTGGGGTCCTTTGAACAAAGCTATGACTGTTTAAAATAACTTTCCAACTCTTTCCAACTCTTGCTGAGACCTGCAAATGCAGGTTTTGCAAAAAGACAGAATGATTTGATTTTGGAATAATATTGTCCAAATGAGATTAATAGAATCAGAAAGCTGGAAGATACCACAGGCGCCATCCAGTTCAACCTCCTGCGATGTAGGAACTCGCATCAAAGCACCCCTGACAGATGGCCATACAGTCTCTGCTTAAAAACCTCCAAAGAAGGAGACTCCACCACAGTCCACAGAGGCAACATATTCCACTGCCGAACAGCTCTGACCGTCAGGAAGTTCTTCCTTAGATTTAAGTGGAATCTCTTTTCCTGTAATTTGAATCCTTGTCCTGGGCCCTTTTTGCATGGGCTTTCTCTTGCGAAATAGCCCTGTGAGCCTTGTGGGAGTGGGAGCGTCACTCTGCACAACACACTCCCACTTCCGCCGCGCTCATGGGCTAAAGCGTCGCGCTTCCTCCCCGCTTTTGCCCCCCGCGGCGCCTACAGCTCCCAGGGGGCACTGCGGAAGCTGGGGGCGTGGCTGAAGAGCGCCCGTCGCGCAAGAAGACTCCACGTGCGGTAAGGAGGCGGGGGAAGCGGCGGCGTTGCGGGAGAGGGTTCTCGCGTGAGCCGCCCTCCTCCGTCGCGCAAGTGCAGGTGCTGCGAAAAGGGCCCTAGTCTCTGGAGCAGCAGAAAACAAGCCCGCTCGCTCCTCAACATGACATAACATGAGATTCCAAAGGTCTAGCTTGATATCCTTCATTGCTCTGGAGATCTTTGCTTGTAGGCCTGTGGCCAAAACATTACTCCCAGACAGCAGGACCTATCAGTTTTGGGTTTGCTCAGATAACAGAGGCCTGTAAAACTGTTTAAGAAATGTATGCTGGTTTTACAGAAATTTGGCATTCTAAATCAAAAAATGACCTCAGATTTGCACCGTTGTGGGCAGTTTTTTCACAACTTGTTTGATGTTTTGATGTTGCAATATGTGACTGAATGAAATTAGCAGTGAAAAATTAGCATGTGAAACTTGTTTTTCAGCCAGTTCTGAATACAGTGACCCCTCCACATTCATAAGGGTTTTGGGTGCAGAGCTCTCATGAAAGTGGAAAAATTGTGAATAACTCCACCCACAATAGCTATAGCAGTTACATTTCTATACCACTTATCAGTGCTAAGCACTCCCTAAGATGTTTACAATGTGCCCCCAACAAGCTGGGTATTCATTTTACCGATCTACAGAAGGATGGAAGGCTGAGTCAACCTGGAGTCCTGCAGGATTGAACTCACAATGTTGTGGCTGCAGTACTAGCATTTAACCACTGCACCACCAGGGTTCCTCCCAATCTCCTGCCCATTCCCTTTTGGAAGTCTTCCTTCTCTGTTCCTGGGCCAGAGGCAAGGGAGTGAGCGAGGGAAATTCCGGAGGGGAGAAGAAAGGAGTGTGTGTGCCTTCCCCATTGCCTCACCTTTTGCCTTGGTGCAAGCTGTCAGCACCAGGGAAGAGGCAAGGGAATGGGAGGGGGAGATCCGGAATGGTGAAGGAGAACTCGTGTGTGCGTCTTCCCCCGTTGCTTTGCTTTTTGCCTTGGCATGAGTTCTCAGCATTGGGCAAAGGCAAGGGAATGGGAGGAACAGAATGTGGGGAGTGATGGGTGCCTCATGAATAATCAGATTCATGAGAGTCAAACCCACAAATGTGAAGGGAGGCCTGTGTATTTATTTACAAAAACTATAGAACTTTATGAAACACTTGAATTCACTGATCTGAAACACAAAAATAAATTCACAAGCACTAAAAATGCTCACACTGGAACACTGGAAATCAAAGCTGAGTAACAACTGAATTGACAAAAATATCAAATTTGTGAAATAATGGTATGTGGTATATGACATTTTTATTTTTTGAATTCAGCCCCCAAAATTACATTTTAAAAAAAGCTACAATATTGGGAAAACTTTTTTGCACCACAGACCCATGGTATTTAAATGAAAAAAATTGCCTAAAAGCCCTTTCAGGCTCTACAGTTATAATATTATATTCTACTTTAACTGCCATAGCAACATCTTAAGGAATCTTGTGATTTGCAGTTTAGGGAGGGGCATTCAGAATTCTCAGCTAGGGAGCTCTAGTGACCCCCCCCCGATTCCATAAGATGTTGCTATGGCATTAATGGGGAAACATGCTGGTAGGGTCCTTTCTACTGTGGCATCCCAGTGATGGAACACCAGTGGCAATTGGTGCCAAGTTAAAACATGGCTTTTTATTAACGTTTTTGGGCCCTAATCATTTTGCCCAAATATGTACATATATGCTTAGTTTTGAACTGAATTAATATGTTTTAATTTGTTAAAGAGTGCATTCAAACTAACTGAAAAGTCCCAGAATTTTGTTCCTGTTCTTTCCAATTTTATCCTGGCTTAAAATAAACCAACTTGGGGAGCTGGTATAAAAAGTCATGACAAGGGTTGACACAAAATATTTTGGCATAAACAAAATGTTATGAATCTCCAAAATAAAATTGGAAAGAACAGGAACAAAATGTGGGACTATCTGGTCTTTTAAATAAGCCTGGACATGCCCAAATTGTTTAGTCTGTTGTGTATTCATGTGCCTTCAATTAGCCTGTTGATTTACAGTGACCGTATTAATTTAATAGGTTTTTCTTAAGCAAGGAATGCTTAGAGATGGTTTTGATGGTTCCTTCCTCTGAAATACTTCCTACAGCGCCTTGTATTCATTGGTGGTCTCCCATCCAAGTTCTCATTGGGGCCGACCCTGTTTAGCTTTCAAGATCAGATGGGATCTAGTGGCTTTAGGGTATTTAGCCCATCTTCAGTTACTAATTTGGTTCAAGTTGATTTAATGCATGTGCCACTCTGAGAGAATGGAATATAAATATAAATAAACAAAGATAGAACTGGAAAAATGTATAACAAAGAACCAAATTGCTTCTAAAAAGTAACTTTCCACATTCTGAGCGCTAGCATATACATCCTTACCTTTCCAACATGATGTGGTAGTGTCACATTAAGATTTTCCCTAATGTGCAGATTATTCCAGACCCATTCTCTTTTCGTACGCTTGTGGTTGTTGATGGATATAAAAGATTTTGAGAAATCTCCATAAACAAAACCCAGAGCCAGAACCATGAAAAATAGAGGGCAGAAGCACCGACTTGCCATCTCTGTAGGTCTAGTAGCCTTAGAAAGCCCTGTAATACAAGAGCAATTAAAAACTATTGGGAAGTAAACGAACAGCAATGTTTTCTCATTCCATAATTTATACTTAGGTACATATTTCACCAGTTGTATATAAAGCAAGGCTGTTCCAAATAAACCAGAACCAATTTTCAGCTGTTCTACCCCTGAAACTGTTTGATTCCTTCTGTCTGACTTTTAGGGACTAGGCAAATTTCTTTTCAGAAAAGTAGCAGAGGAAGAGAATATGGAAGCAAGATGACCCTTCGCTTTTGTTTTTTTGAGTTATGGGAAAAGATGCTGTCTTGTGACAGTAATGAGGGATGCCATTATAATAGGAGCAGTTCAATACAGCCAGCCAGTGTAGTGCAAAGGTTAAAGTGTAGGACTGGGACTTGATATATCCCTATTCTAGTCCTTATTGAACCAAGAAACTCGGTTGGTGATTTTGGGCTGGCCTCTCTCTCTCTCTCTTCTTTCAGTGTGGCCTACCTCACAGGCTTGTTGTGAGCATAAAATGGGGCAAGGGAGATCTGGGTATCTTGTTTTGAGAATATTGGGATGTGAATCTAACTAAAATATAAATAAGGCCAGAATACCCTATAGGCACTGGATCCTGTCCGATCTTGGAAGCTAAGCAAGGTCCAGCCTGGTTAGTAATTGGCTGGTGGACCGCCAAGAAGTGCCAGCTGCTATTGAATATATTTCAGAGGAAAGTAATTATAAACCACCTCAGAGCATTCCTTGCCTATGGTATTCATGGGGTTGCCACAATTGATGAGTGACTGAAAGGAGCTTACACCCACAACAAATAAATAATACTGACAGAAAATACCAGTCTTGGTAGTTCATTCTTCCAGCAGCTTATTCAAGACAAGCTGGGTTACATACTCTCCAAAAGTAAAGGCAGTTATAGAAAAGAAATACAGGCTGGTGTAAAAGTTCACTAAATAGGCATATAGTGGCATTTAAAAAAAATAATCCAATTTGTTTTTTTCTTTTTGTTCTTGGGAGTCTATGCTTGAAATGGCCTTCATCCTTCATAACCAATGTATGTGAAAGTCTTCAGGAAGAGCAAAGGGACAGATGAAACAGATTCATTTGTTGAAACAGATTCATTTGTATCTCTATATTTATTACTCCAAATGATTCTTCCTGTTGCTAAGGAAATGAGATTGGAAAGAAAAAGTAGAAACAGGAAAATGTGAATCATAAACAAAAAAATAAAATAGTAAACTGTTAAGCATATAAACTATGCAAACTGTTAAATATATAAACTATACAAAACAACTGCACTCACATAATCCTAATCCTATACTAAACAAATGTATTCAAAAATACGGTACCAGTCCCCCCGCAAAATCTAATTTTTAAGCAGAGGCTGGATGGCCATTTGCTGTGGGTGCTTTGAGTGGCGGGGGGGGGTTGGACTCGACACCCATTGTGGTCTCTTCCAACTTTATGTTTCTGTGATTCTATGATTCTAAAACAAAATGTTTTAACTGATTTTCTTACAAGGAGAGTGATGCAGTATGGTGAGATGGGGCCTTGGCCATCAGAAGAACTTGCCAGCAGCACACAAAATTGCCAGAAACACACAAACATTTCACAAATGAAAACTAGGATGTGTGTAGCAAAGCTGCATCAGAGTGTGGCAAGATAGCAAAGGTTATTAATGAGAAAGCTAAGAGAGGTTGCAGTAGTTTATTTTTGCTTGAGCCTACCGGGAAAGGCAAGACTTCACCCTTTTCTTTCCTTTCTCTCCTGCTGAATTAAACAAGTGCAAATTTCTTTTGTGCTTTGGATTCATTTTGTAGCTATTGAAGTAAGCTGTGGACAAAAAGAAAAAGTGGGAAGAGAAGAAAGAAACTGGAACATTTTAAAACTTGCTGAAAAAGTGGGATGAAAGAGAATTAATTGAAACTTTACCTGCCAAATTGGGACAATTGGAAGGTATGGAAATGGTGCCATCCATAGAGTCATAGAATCATAGAGCTGGAAGAGACTACAGGGGTCATCCAATACAATCCCCTGCCATGCAGGAACCCAAATCAAAGCGCTCCCAACAGATGGCCATCCTTACTGCATTAATTCAAAATCACACCAGGGTTTTTAGCAGCAAAAAAATGTAAAGAATTTATTAAATGATTTCCCCTTGTACAAGAAGGGAGCAGTTGTGCATCAGGCACTACAAATATACTACTCCAAAGAAAATGACTACGCACAGGTAGCGTTATACCCTGCTAAGCATCCATTACAGAAGCAAGAAATGCTAATTACTGGCTAATCCAAATACACGCTATAGGAACTATGTCATGAATACATTATTATGTCAGCATACAAGCACTATGCATTCCCCTAGAGGCAGTCCCAGATTTTAATACCAGACCCCTTCGTAGGGGTGTGATTTTTAATATTAAAATGAAGCTTTATGAGGATCTTGGTCACCAAAGTTCCTCTCTTGTGGTCACTCCCCCTCCCCTTGGCCTAGTTTGGCCTACTCCGGACGCTCAAACCCACAAAGTCTACCTCTCTTTCACACTTGTTGAGCCTACTCAGTTAGTTATCTCTTTTACTATCTACCGTTGCTCTACTTGGCTTCCTGTCATTCTAAGTTCTACAAGCTGATTTTCCTGTTATCTGCATCCAGCTGCAAACATAAACATTCTTCTTGTTTTCCCTGGCCACATTGCTCTTTTTCCTAATTCAATGTACCTGCTATTAAGCTATTGATTAATTATTTCCTAATTATTTTGCCCCTACAATCCAGTCTCTGCTTAAATGCCTCCCAAAGAGGAGACTCCACTACGCTCTGAGGCAGCATATTCCACTGCCAAACAGTTCTGACCATCAAGAAGTTCTTCCTGAGGTTTAAGTGGAATCTCTTTCCTGCGGTTTGAATCCATTGCTCCTTGTCCTAGTCTCTGGAGTGGCAGAAAACAAGCCAACTTCCTCCTCAACAAGACATCGCCTCAAATATTTAAACATGGCTATCACCTCCCCTCTTAACCTTCTCTTCTGCAGACTAAACATACCCACCTCCCTAAGTCACTCCTCATAGTGCATGGCTTCCAGACCCTTCACCATTTGGGTTACCCTCCTCTGGACACGTTCCAGCTTGTCAATATCGTTCTTGAAATGAGGTGCCCAGACTGAGACACAGTATTTCAGATGAGGTCTAACCAAAGCAGAATAGAGTAGTACCATTGCCCCCCTTGATCTAGACACCACCCAGCTGTGATGGTTATAGGAATGGCAACATACAGCTCAAGCAGGCATAGTCATGCTTCTCCCCCTTTCCCCAGTGTTGGCTCAGGTCTCCTGAAGCTTCTTTCACAAACTTGTAGTTAGCTTGTAATCATTAAGCCCTTGTTTAAATAAACCTTCTTAGTAGTAGCATGGTTGCTCTGCATTTCTTAGCCTTATCTCACCAAGAGGTGGTAACGTCTTCTCCTACATTGCTAGACAGTAGACTAGAAATCAGGTCTTGAAGTGACACCACCCACTTCCATCATCTGCCCCTTTGAGTGGCCTCCAGTCCCTTTTGAAAGGTCAGAAGACAGGCATAGGTATATAAACCAAGAACGAAGGCAACTTCTTTGAAACTTTATCTCAAGTTGTGGGGATGTGTGTGCATGTGTAGGCATTGCCTGTTAATAGCTTCTGAGGTCCACCTGTGATGGCATAAGGAAATGGGCTTTCTCTGCCTAGTGCATCCATAAATCATTGTCCAAATATACTTTTCACCCATGACTTTGCCTCACTGTGATCACTTTCTATGCGTTTTCTTGTGGTGGCATTGATCTGGCCTCTATCCATAACAATGAGTCATAGGGATCTCTTGGTGGAAAGATTGTTAGATTGATGCATGAATATATGAAAGAATAGCAAGAAAGGCTTTTGTGGAACGTGTCACAAAAGCCCTTCTGCCAAAAAGATGGGGGGAAAGGCTTCTGAGAGAAAATCAACCTTGAATTCCTCCTAGAAGCTAAAATGAGAGTATCATAGTCTGGGCACATCATGAAACAACATGACTCATTTAAAAATGGTAATAACACTCAATAAAGTGGAAAACAGTAGGAAAAGAGGGAAAAGACTACATTACAGGTGGGCTGATTGAGTAAAAGAAGCCGCAGCCCTGAGTTTGCAAGATCTGAGCAGAGCTGTTAATAACAGGGCTTCCTGAAGGTCTCTCATTTATTAGGTCACCATAAATAAAAGCTAGCCTGACAGCAAATAATAATACTAATAACACACAATATGGAAGAAAGTAGTAAATAGCAGACTTTGGCCTTTTTCGCACTTGGTGAAGAAATCGCCCCGTTCTGGTACTCACCGGACTGGAGTGATCCCTTGGTGGATCCAGACTGGTCCGGAGCAGTGCGTGGCCACGTTACACACTGCTCTGGGGACGAAAATGGCAGCTTCTGGTTGGTGGAGGCTCTCCACCAACCGGTGAAGCTCGCCAGCCTAAAGCCCACCCCCTGGAAGATCTGCAGGCTCGCACTGGTGCAAGCCTGCAAATCTGCACCGGAGCGCGGCCACGGAGTGGGGCGCGTTCCATGCTGTTGAAAGACCTGTTTTAAGCAGTCTTTCAACAGCACGGAGAATGACCACTTTTGGCCGTTCCGGAGCAGGCTGAAGTCCGGAACTACACAAAGTAGTCCAGACCCAGTCCGCTCCCAAGTGCAAACGTCCTCACTGGAGGACGCTCTGCCCCGTTCTGAAAACAAAGTGCAGAAAAGGCCTTTATGTGCAGAAAAGGCTGCAGACCAAACAAAATTGTATCTTCATTCCTGGCAATTATTCACTGATTGCAGTTTACTACACATTTATTTATTTATTACACATCTTTATTACATTTGTTATTCTAAAGCTGCCTTGAGTGCTCTTTAGCCATCCTGTGTAATCTTTTTTGTGGAAAAGTGGGGTATAAATCAAATCACAAGCAAGCAAGTATTCTTTAAAAAGCATTTCTTATAGCATTAAAGTTATCTGTGAAGCTTAATTTGGAAGGGCAGCTATAAAGGAACTAGACAGGATCCTGTCATGTCAGCATTCCTCATGACATGAATTGCAATGATTGCTTAATAAATATGTTAGTTTTTACAATACCATATGTCACAGGTATATTGTAGAGATCATAGGTAGGCAGTATACGTATGCAGAGAATGTAGATCCTTGGAGGTTATTATGTAGTGCTAAGTAATGCCCTATTGCAGGGCTTTCCAAACGGTGTGTCACAACACATTAGTGTGTCACCTGAAGTGTGTAGGTGTATCGCCTACAATCTTGGAAATGTATGTTATTATTTATAAATCATATATTTTTAAAACTATGTGAAAGGTTTTCATGAGATATGTTATGTTCCCATACATTTTGTTATTACAATTTGTGTATGTGTCTGTATCTGTTATAAGGGGTTAGTTTAACCTCCAGTTTACTAGTAAAACTGAATTACTGGGTTGCGAAATGATGCATGTTTAAAAAGTGTGTCACCAGCATGTAAAGTTTGGAAAGCTCTGCCTTATTGCATATGAAATGATGTAACTGTGAAACTATATGTACTTTGCTATTGGTGAGCAGGTCTAGTTAGTAACTGCTGTTGATCATGTTTGGAAGGGTTACTGTGTACCTTGCTTGACTGGAAAAAATATATATACACACACACACAATATACACATAACACACACACACACACACGTACATGTATTCTGATTGCAGAGAAAGTAGGTTTAAATAATTACTCCTCTGTTATTGTTGTAGGCACTGCTATATATCAAGCAGGCATAATTAGTACTTGCTATTAATCTTGTTTAATGGGGATAGTTGTTACCCTGATTTCTGGGGTCCCTTGGGGGGACACCTCAATGTGCTCCACTTGATGGGGAATGGAAACTAGCCAGAGCACAAGCAACAGCAATGCGAGAGGCAGGGCAACCTAGCGAGATCTTCTAACCCAATTTTTATGGGGTCAGGATGAGCCAAAAACCAAGCAAAATTGTCTAATAAAATGATTTTACTAAAAATAAAGACTTACACAAGACCTAGCGAGAAATAAAAGAGAGGAAATTGGATAGAGGGCTTTGGACGGTTGCAGGGCCGAGGGCTGAGGGCCCTTTTTGTATTTGAGATTTTACAGGTCTGGAGGTCTTCTGCAGTTACGTGACTATGGATTTACTGGCCTGACCAGGTTTTTCCTTTTTTTGGCCATTCGACCATGCCTGCCTACATGCTTGTTCGGGGAACCTCTCAGGCACGAGGAGATATTTTTAATATTAAATTGTAGACCCCGGGATAGGGTTATCTACTGCAGTAACATAGTATATACCTTGATAAGCTGGGAAACTGAAGGTAATTAACAGAGAGCAGTTTCTTGGAGGTGTTAGATGGGGTCAAATGCCATCTAACACCTCAAATTGACCTTTGAAGGTTGTTTTATGATCTAGCTCAAACTAGGGAGGCTACAGATTGGGATCAAAGGGAACCGTGAGGATGGGCTGAGAAAATTAGCATTAGCCAGGCAGAAGAGAGCAAAGTGGGGGGGCAGAGGATGTCAGGTTTGGATAACATCAGAGACCTGTTGAATTAATGAGACATGTACATTCAACCAATCAATGTAAGATGAGCTGAATATTTATTGCTTGGACCTATATATTCTTTGTTTGGAGAGCCTGGTCTGGTTCCACCACTTAAGTAATGTCCAGATTCAATCGGTACTTCCAATAAAAGAACATTTCTGTCTATGTGTGTTTCCACATTTCTGAGTGTTCCCAATGGAAGTGGTTTAGAGCCAGACATCACAGGTCCTGAAGTGTCAAGATATATAATTGAAGTTGTATTTCCAGTTTCTGTATATGCTTGTGAAAGCTGGACAATGAAGAGCACTGACAGGAAGAAAAGCAGCTCATTTGAAATGTGGAGCTGGACAAGTGCTATGGATACTGTAGGCTGCTTTAAAAAAAAAAAAATCAAGCCTAAACTCTCCCTAGAAGCCAAGATGACTGAACTGAGACTGTGATACTTTGGATATATATCTCAAGAAAGCATGATTCACTAGAGAATCATGGTTGTCAAGGTAGAAGACAGTAGGAAATGAGGAAGATTGTATTACAGGTGGATAGATTCAATCAAGGAAGTCACAGCCCTGAGACGGAAAGACGTGAGAAGGGTGGTTGAAGATAAGATGACTTGGAAATATCTCATTATAGGGTTGCCGTAAGTTGATGTTGATTTGACAGGAGTTAACAAAAAGAAATGAAATTTATTCATTCTCTCTGTCTCTGTGTATTGGAGGACAGTGCTGTTTATGCCACAGTCCTTTTTTGCCCCCTAAACTAACCTGTATCTGAACTGCACTGAAGGATATTGTCTCATTATGGGCCTTGTATAACATGCTGGGTGATTTTGTTGCTGCTGTTATTTTTCAGTGATTTTTTTAAAAATCTTTTGGTATTTTAATTACTTATTAACTTTTGTATACTTTGAATTGCTTTAATCCTGAACTGGGCAAAAGGTCAGATGATACTGATAATACCCACCATCATTATCACCAATAGTGAAATAGAATTCAGCTCAGTGGAGTTACTTTTTTGGATTACAGCTCTCAGAATCCCACAACCTGCATAGACATGTTGGCTAGGGAATTCTGGGAACCGGGGGATTCTGGGATTTTGAAGCCAAAAAGTAACTTTACTGAGTTTTCCTTCAGCTGCCAGTTCAGTCATTCTGTGTATTTTGACTGGGGCAAGAGGCAAGTGACTTTGTTATTACCCCAAGTAGCAAAGCGCTCTGAGCCATCCTCAAATGTGCTGAGTCCTCATTGTACACAGAAGACTTTTCACCTTTACTTTGGTGTTGCTTGGCTGTTAATTCTGAGGTTGTCCAAGATTACAGATCTCTCCTCAAGCCATCATTTTTTTTAAAAAAAAGACTCATGTGCTAGAAAAGAACACACATGAGTTATAGTGCATTTATTCCACTTGTGTGTTTCAGTTTGGTTTCTGGACTCTTCTTTCTGTGTTCCCAAAGGACACAAGCGATTTTACTTCCTCTGAGGGCTTTTTGAGCAGACTGGATGTCACCAGATAAAAGACATCTCTTGACTCACTTCAGAAATGAAGCATCACCTCCTTCCAGTGAACAGTTTGTTCATTGAAACTTTGCATATCTTTCAAGCCAGTCACAAGATTACTTAAAGATTATGACCTCAGTACAATTGCTGATTATGACCTCAGTTGCCTTCAAGTTTTTGTTGACTTTTGCTGACTCTTTCCTAGAAGTATTTCTTCTTTTCTGATCTTGGAAGCTAAGCAGGGTCAACCCTGGTTAGTACTTGGATGGGAGACTGCTAACAAATACCAAGTGCTATAGGCTATATTTTAGGGAAGGAACTGGCAAAACCACCTCTTAGTATTCCTTGCCTATGAAATTCATGGGGTTGCCATAAGTCAATGGGCGACACATATACACACACACAGTGACTATCACAGGATTTTCTTGGCAAATTAGTGAAGAGGGGGTTTGCCATTGCTGTTCCCTGACTGAGACAATATGACTAGTCCAAGGCCACCAAGGGTCTCCATAGCTGAGCAGGCATTTGAACCTTGGATTCAAACAGACATGTAGAGAGTCAGTGTGGTGTAGTAGTGGTTTGAATCTTGGACTACAACTTTGGAGACCAGGATTCAAATCCCCAACCAGCTATGGAAACCTGCAGAGTGAGCTTGGGTTAGTCACACTCTCCCAGCCTCAAAGGAGGGCAAAGACACCCTCCCCCCGCAAAAATCTTACCAAGAATAATAGGTTTGTCTTGGGGTCTCCATAAGTCAGAAATGACACACAAAAACAGCAACAACTCCTCCCAGAGTCTTAGTCTAACACTAAAATGATTACAGTCATCCTTCCACATTTGCTAGGGTTAGGGGCACAGGATCCCCGTGAAAGTAGAAAAACCGTGAATAATTCTAGGCCCTCCCAAACCATATTTAACACACAAAAAAGTGTGATCATCATATTCAACCCCACTGCTGATTCCTTTGAAACATCAGGGTTCCTTCACAGGGCAGAAGTGAGTGGTTGGTGGGGCTTACTGCCACCTCTATTGCTGCCTCACCCCATTTTTAATAGGGACTTACAAGCCTTGGTCGCAGTTTCTTAGTCTCACAAGGCTTGCAGTTCCTATTAAAAAAGGCATAGGGAGGCAGCAGAGATGACAGTAAATAATCTGTGAATAATCAAATCCGCAAAAGTGAAACCCGCAAATGTGGAGGGCTAAGTGTATACTGCACTGGCTCTGCTCAACTAAAGTAGACCCATGGAACTTATGTAAGTGTTGACTTTCCACTCAGTAATTAATTCAGTAGATCTACTCTAGTGAGAAACAGTAATATTATGAATTTAGGCTCACAATTAGCATAATAAGCAAGCATCATGAGACTTTCACATTTTCAACTGGAGCTCCCTAAGTTTCGTCTCACCAGCTACTTCAAGGAACACAAGAAGTTCCACTTGAACCATTGTCCACCTACCTCAACACTGCCCGCATCAGAGATGAGGAAATCTGGGTGCTCTAAATGTTTAGAGCTACAAATCCCATAATCTACTGGCATGGACTTCTGAGCACTGACATCCAAAACATTCCCACTACTGTTTACACACTGACTGGCAGTTGCTCTCCAAAACGGCTGACTGGGGATTTATTTATTTAATAAATATCATACCCTATTCATGAGAGTAGGGCCTACAACAACTCAATGTGATCAAAAATAAATATAATTTAAAACACAGTAAGCTATAATGTCAAAACATTTAAACAGATTATCATACTAAAGCAACAACTGAATGCCAAAGACCTTGCCTCAAAAACATATCCAGTTTGCCAGGGAATCATAGAATCATAGAATCATAGAAATTCAGAGTTGGAAGAGACCACACAGGCCATCCAGTCCAACCCCCTGCCATGCAGGAACACCCTCAAATCAATCCCGACAGATGGCCATCAAGCCTCTGCTTAAAAACCTCCAAGGAAGGAGCCTCCACTACACTCCGAGGCAGCAGATTCTACTGCCGGACAGCCCTGACTGTCAGGAAGTTCTTCCTGAGGTTCAGGTGGAATCTCCTTTCCTGCAGCTTGAATCCATTGCTCCTTGTCCTGGTCTCTGGAGCAGCAGAAAACAAGTCCCATCCTTCCTCTACGTGGCATCCCTTCAAATATTTAAACATGGCTATCATGTCCCCTCTTAACCTCCTCTTCTGCAGACTAAACATACCCAGCTCTCTAAGTCTATCCTCATAGGGCATGTCTTCCAGGCCTCTCACCATTTTGGTCGCCCTCCTCTGGACTTGCTCCAGCTTGTCTATATCCTTCTTGAATTGGGGTGCCCAGAACTGGACACAGTATTCAAGATGGGGTCTAACCAAAGCAGAGTAGAGTGGTACCAGTACCTCCCTCGATCTAGACACCATGCTCCTATTGATGCAGCCGAGAATTGCATTGGCTTTCTTGGCTGCCGCATCACACTGCTGACTCATGTTCAGCTTGTGGT
This sequence comes from Ctenosaura bakeri, assembly GCA_948474755.1. NCBI lineage: Eukaryota > Metazoa > Chordata > Lepidosauria > Squamata > Iguanidae > Ctenosaura > Ctenosaura bakeri. Next base: position 71,286 of record CAOLHI010002951.1, read on the forward strand.
CTATGAAGACTCCTAGATCCCTTTCACACCTACTGCTATCCAGCCACGTGTCCCCCGAAAGTCTTGATTAATCCTCTGTTGTCCCACTTTTTCAGCTGCTCTTAAAAAGTCCAGTACCTTTCTCTTCTTCCCACTTCCCACCCTCTTTATCCTCAGCATATTTTAGTTGCTACAAACTGAGTTCAAAGCGCAAAAGTCATTTGTACTCAGTTTACTCAGTGGGTGGAAGAGGAGAGAAGGGGGGAATCTTGCTCTTCCCAGTATGCTCAGGCAAAAGCAAACTCTGCAGCATCTCCTAGCTTATCCAGTCTTCCTCATTACTATCTTTTGCAATCTTGGCTATACAGTCCTCCCTCCGTGTTTGCAGGTTTGACTTTTACAAATTTCATTATTCGCAAACACCCGTGTCTTCCCCAACAATTTACCTCCCCCTGTTCCCATGTGTTTTGCCTCTGTACAGAGAACTCAAAACAGAATTGGGGGTGGGAGGGGAAGCCAAGCACAAGCTTTCCTTTCACCCTCCAGAGCTCACCCCTTCCTGTTCCCATGCAAAATGGAAGGGAATGGGGTGGGGTGGGGGAAGGCTCACGTGAGTTCTCTGTGCCAGGGCAAAATGCATAGGAAAGGCAGGGGGAGCTCTGGAGAGGGAAAGGAAGGCTTGCACAAAGTTTCTCTCACCTTCCATTCCCTTCCCTTTTTATGGGAATGGGAAAGGGGGAGCCCCATAAGGGAATTATCATGCCCTGCTTCCAGAATATGGAAATGGACTCTAACTCAGAGACTGAAACAGTGGACACGCCAAGGCCTGCTGACCATGAAAAGGTTATAGAACCACAAATCCCAGAGACAGAACAGGGTGCAGTGCCAGTTCCAACAGAGAGTCCTGCCCCTTCAGATACAGAAAACGACTTAAGACAGCAAAAGGAAAACCTGTGCTGGCCTCAAAGGATTTATAGGGGACAGCAATTAGTTAGGCAGCAGCTGTGTTAAGCTGCTGACTTATATAAACACAGCCCTTCCCCTCCAGGAGTTGTCTTCCTGCCAGTTGTATTTTTTTGGACTGTGTTGATGCTGGACTATTTGGCTCTATCTTTGGATTCTGTTGGACCCTGTTTACTGAGTAAAGTAAATGACTGACTTTGAGCTGTTCTGTTTCTTTGTTTGTTACTTAGCTATCAGCTGTATAGCAGCCAGCTCTGGCTTGCTACTTGGGGTGAGATAGGACAGAATAAGCTGGGACTTTCAGCTACAGCGGATAAGCATGGAGAGCCTACAAGAAGAAAACACGGTTTTAAAGGCATAGCTCACTCAGCTAACAGTTGCAGTCAACAGCTTGCAACTGAAGCTCAATCAACTTCAGGCACCCCTGGGTATTATTGTGGTTTTTTTTCACTTTTGTGAGGGCTCTGCAACCCAAACCCTCACAAAATTGGAGGGGCCACTGTACTCTGATGTTGATTGGCCACATGTGCTCCAATTTTCGTCTGTGAAATACTGGAGAATATGCAAACACAGCCACCTGATACTTTTACTCAGAGATAACGGAGACTAAATTTGGGATTTCTTGCACAACTGGTCTGTGATCTATCTCAGTTCTTGCTAAATATGTATATGCATATGTATACATATATATTCAGTCCAATATTGTCTTCCTGTTACCACTCATGTCTCTGGAAAGGCCCACACAATTTGGGCATGCAAATAAACAACTATTTTCTCATTCTGTGTCACAGCATCAGGCCTATGATCTTGTTCTTTAACCCTTCTCTTAAGTATATGTTGTTTTTACCTATTTGTTCCAGGATCTCAGAGTTCTAGTAAAACACAAGTTGATCATATTAAGCCCAAACACTTATTGGAAGTACAGGAGAATGGTAATAAAGGTGAAGGTTACATACTGTTAGTCTATTATGTTCTTGAATATACCTTGATGGAATGAGCAATACATTTACATTGTACAGACCAAGGGCTTTGTTGCTTTTTATACTGAAAATAAATAAAGCATGGTTGGAGGAAAGAAACATATATTTGACCTGCCTTTATATGTGAGATTGTACATATTTTAGATGAGGTTCAATAAGCATGCAAGTGGAATGCAAATCTCTGCAGGCCTCTTTCTGGCTGCTCCCTCTTTTCTGTGGTCTCTGAATCTTTAGTCTTTTAGTACTAATGAGATCTCTAGTCCTTTAACTCTCAGACAACAGCAGGGGTGTGCAACAGCAGCCAGGGGCCTTGTGGATAAACTTTATGATTCCTTGGCACTAATCCACTGTGGGGTTGTGCCCAAGTGGAATCTGGCTCCCATTATACACCCAGGGAAGAAAAAGGTTGCTCCAGTGAAAGGCCACTGCCTCTTCTTCAGGACCATGAGGGCAGCCAGAATGTCCTCAGCTGGCTGAGTGGGGACAAAGAGGTACCAGATGCACCACTGCTTCTATTGCACAGCTGAGGTGGGGAGGGTTTTTCAAGAAGATGTAGGACACTTCTTCTGCATCATCCCAAAAATACAATAACAAAGGGTTAGGTCAGTGTGTGTCACCAAAAGGATCTTAGTCTTTAGTTCATTGCAGAAGTTATTTCACTAAGAAAAAAAAGGTAAAAATTTTAAATTTGATGAAAACATCATATGAGGGAACTTAGTTCTCAAATGCTGACATTGTTTTGGTCTGCAAACATTTTATCCAGGGGAACATTGCAATATCCTGTCTCTTCTGCCATGGACTTAACCAAATGTTAGGTGGGCTACATCTGTTGAGAAGTTTTTGATCTAAGATACCTCCTAGACAGTGGTGTCTATCACTATTTGTTAGACAGAAGAAAATTCAGTATATTCCATGGCCCCTTAGAAAAATGTTGTTGGAACTGTGACTCTTTCAAGGTCTTTCTTCCTTGTCTACATTCTAATTTCAATTTTTTTCCCCTGCTGTTCCACAACACCAGGCATGTCTGGTTATAATTTGCCTTAAAAAAGCACCCAGAAAGTGTTACCTAGCTGCCAGCATCCATTAAAGGCACATATCCAGCTGTACACAATCCCAAAAGTGATATAGAAATCCTAGTACTTCTGAATATGTTCCTAAGAAATCTAGTCCTGTTCACAACTATCTCAGGAAAACATACATTTGGGCAGTGTTGTCCCTACAAGGAGCTTTTTAATCCAATCTAAATAGGAATTTGACATATAACATTAAGAAATGGCAATACCTGAGCTGTTGTTGCTGTTGCCAGAGAATTGTATCCCGAACTGATCTTTGTGTCTTTTGCTCTTGGAAACAACAAAGTGGTCAACTTAGTTCAATTGGTAAAATGCTCAACTTTGCATTTTTAAAATGCTCATAGTATGCAGAAAAGCTCAAGACATTTTGGTTTCTTTTTGATGAGAAACTTAAGCAAGGGGAATCTACTACTTCCCACTTCAAAATAAAACAGAGCCTGAGATTTCAAGTGCCACCCATCTTGCTTTTAATTTCAATTATTAAATTATTTATGATTAGTCTAGAGTCCCTCAACCAGGTGCTGTCCAGATGTATTGAACTATGACTATCGTCAGCAAATCTGACCTTGCATATTCATCTGGAGAGATGTGCCAGCATGGTGACTGAGAACTGTAGTCCAACACCTCTGGAAGACACCAGTTTGAGAAGGGAATATATGATACTGGCACTGGCATCATCTAATGGCCATGTAATGGGAAGGAGTTGTGAGTTAAACAAAGTTTATACCTGCTGTTCTTATCACTTATTTATCTTGTTTAAAATATTTATACCCTGCTTCTTAAGCCAAAGTATTTCACACTGCTGATGACAAAGAGGCACTACAACATGCAGAATCAAAAAAAGCTTTAAAGCACAGCACAGAAAAGCAAAGGGAAATAAAAATGAATCCATAACAACAAATATAGTCCATGCATCTCTAATGCATGAGCCCTAACAACAGCTCAGGAGGCATCAGTCACATCTGAAATAATGGTCTTTTGAAGGTATGCTGTAATGTTAGTTCACTGGCTTATCTACTCCAGTTCTCTCCAGTCTGACTGGCAGCAGTTCTTCAGCAGACCGCTGGTCAAGTGGCAAACAAGCCAAATGTGGGTCTCCAATGGAGATCTTAATGAAATGGTTTTTTCATATGGGAGAAGGTAGTTCTTCAGATACCTTGACCCCTGTCAGTTTGACATAACTAATGGGCTTGCCAACTAATTCCAGGTTTTAGGACATGGTCTGAAAGATATTTCATACTACCAGATAACTAAGGGCCTTTCTGCACTATGTTATTACGGTGCTATTATCCCACTTTCAACATCCTGTGGAATTCTGGGGTTTGCAGTTTAGGGAGGGGCATTTAGAATTCTCAGCCAGAGAGCTCTTTGGCCTCGGTAAACTACAAACTCCAGAAATCAACAGAAGGTTGAAAGTGGCATAATAACACTATAACAGTGTAGTGGAACAAGACCCTAAGTTGAGCAACATATGTGTGTATGTGTCTGTCTGCTTGACTGTGAATGACTGGATGAAAGATCATTTGAGAACCCCACGTGTGAGATCTATGATGAGAAAAACTTTTACAATTACAAACGTAATTATTGGGTATCCAACCACCGGGCAGTCTAATGTATACATGTTTACATACAAAACATGCCAGGTTACTCACCGATACCGGGTGTTGGCCATTTCTGCACTAGTCTGTTATAGCGCTATTATTCCACTTGCAACATCCTATGGAATCCTGGGGTTTGCAGTTTTGGGAGAGGCCTGCTAGCACCTCCCAAAACTGGAAACCCCAGGATTCCATAGGATGCTGCAAGTGGAATAATAGTGCTATAACAGTCTAGTGCGGAAATGGCCAACCTTCTGTGTTTTCTTGCTTTCAGCAATAATTTCTGCAGTGTGTAGGGAACCTTTGAGTGCATCTGCTGTATACCCTACTTCCTCCTGGAGGTCCAGGGTAGGACCAGTGGGTATAATCTCACTCTTTCATTCCTCTTCACCTGTTGATTTGACCTGAATTGTCATCTGTGTAGGGCTACTATGTTGAAGCATGTGCATAAGAGAGGTCGGTATCATTTTAACACTATTAAACCTATGGTGCATGGCAATTCTTGATAAAATTAAGAAGTTGGATTACAAATAGTGAATAGCTGATTACAAATAAATTTGATGTGTATGTGGAACCCGTAGCAATTCAGACTGGACGTCAACTTTTCTGTGGCAGTCAAGATCCAAGATCAGGAAATGGAATTTGCATCAAGGAATCCTCATACCCTACCCTACTCAGAATTACTACAGTTCTGATGGATTACTCAATGCTTCTGTCTCTTCTTTTGTCTTGAGAGACAGCTGCTTATGAAGGGCCATTCTTGTTTCTCTGCATAATTAGTATCTTCTTAAGAACCTCTTACATCTCACACTTTTGGTGTACAGATCAAGCCTTCTGCCAGCTGCAAAATCAGTGGCACCATTGTCCCTTCCGGAGTCTAATTATTTATCATGATATGGGCCACAGAGACACATTGAAAAATGATGCAAATCAATACCAGAAGTAATAAGCATATTACCTGAGACACTAAATAATTGTTTTCTGAACTGATACAGTTATTTTGAATGTCATGTCTGTAGTTGACTGGTTCTATGAAATGCTGCATGATGTACCAGGTAGCAGTTCCATGGAATCCAGAGAACCACTCAGCTACAAACATAACACTAAATCCAGAAATTGCATTAAGTCACTCAAATATGGCAAATAATATATATATAATATATATGGCAAATAATATATATATTGATACCCACTTCGTCTCCCACCAGCCTGCTTTTGTGGTGGCTGCTTCTCCCCCTTACCAGCAGTGTCAGCATAGCACTGGCAGGATTAAGACAGCACTTGGATCCCACTGGGATCTCACTTGGGAGAAAGGCAGGATATCAGTTTGATAAATAAATAAATATTTAAATAAATAAATAAATAAATATTTTAAAGAATGGGGAAGCAGGCGTCCTCTAATATTACATTGCCATGGGATAGATCCCTGATAAATATAAGGCCATTTCCGCACTAGACTGTTATCGTGCTATTATCCTACTTTCAACATCCTATGGAATCTTGGGGTTTGCAGTAACAGGAGAGGCCCTAGGATGTTGAAAGTGGGATAATAGCACTATAACAGTCTAGTGCGGAAATGGCCTAAGTATATAAATGCCATGTCTGCCACTAGCCACAAAAACTTAATGGCAAAACAATAATCATTAACATTCTGCTAACTTACATAGCAGTAGAATGTATGAAGTAGCATGCTATGTTTATTTTTAGTAATTAATTTTTAAATTCAGTTTTAACTCTTTTAAAACCATGTTTTTAAAATGACACCATTATTAATAATGGTATAACCTGACATTCTGTTAGCAACATATTGTGGCCTAACACTAGCACCAGAATTTTCTTAAAGCTGCCTTGGATCTCATCCTGGGAGAAAGGTGGGTGTAAATTCAATCAAGCAATCAATTATTAGACTGTATAGTATCTCAAGACTGTTTATTGTTTTAGCCATAACAGACTAATATGGCTACCTCCTTGAAAAAAAAATTGAAAGATGTTTGGGTGTGAAAAATATGTCTTTTAAAGTTTGTAACTGTCCGATGTGGCAGATCTGTTTTTTCCACCTTAATATTAACATCCCATATTTTATTTCTCTTCTACACTTTTACGCCTAGCTGCTGTTTTGTTTTCCTCCTGTGGGTTACACTGCCATTGAGAATGGAATGGATTCCAAATGAACACAAATATATAACTCTGCTGTGGAAATTTATTTAGGGGATAGGGTTGCTATAAATCTGAAATGGTTTGAAGGCACACAATAACAAAGATCTATTTAGCTCAGTAGGACATATATCTGCATAAACAATTGAAAAGGCTATACCATACATCCAAGCCAATTTAATGAGGAGTTCATTTTTCCCAAATAACTTTACCATGTCTCTATCATTTAAAACTGCTTTCTAGAAATCTAAGATCCAAAGTAAGCATTTTATCTACTTCAGTAAGCTTCTATCTGTCTAGCTGCCTAACCTCTGCTCTTGCCTTTCCTCCTGTAGTTCCCAGTTAATCTCTTCCCAGAAGTCAAAGGTAGTTAGAATGGAGCTTGCTCAATAAAGAGGAATAATGTCGCCAATGAATAATATTGCCAGTAAAGATTTTGCAGCAAAATCAGCAGGGTTCATGATGCCTTAAATACTCATCATTTAATTATGGCATGATGGCACTTCATTCCCCCCCCCCACAGGGTACGTTGCTGTGTTGTGTTGTTTTATCCTCCCTCATTCCTATGACTTGGCTTTTGATGCAATGTTTGCACCCAAGCAGACTTGATTTTTTTTTCCCCCCGCAAACACACAAAGCTTTCCTCCAAACTGCAAGCTTGAAGAAGCTCACTTTGGTAATTTAAATCTCTATGGAGCAAGCTGTGACTGTGAGGATTGACTCATTTGCTAAATGCTGAAAAGCTGTAGCATGTTCATTCCTTGCAAAACAAATCTGTCAAATGTTTTGCTACGCTAGAAGGGCTAGAGATTTTTTTTTTTAAAAGAAAAACCTTGGATTTGGGCCAGTCAATGGTCGAAATGAGCATTGTGTAGCATGTCTAGAATCCATACAAAATCTAGGCAACTGTGAAGTGTGATGTGACACTAAGAAAAGCTAATGCAATTCTTGGTTGCAACAACAGAATTACAGTGTGTGTATCAACAAATATATTATTATCACATTATTGTGCTTTGATCAAATCTCATCTGTCCGTTTTGAGTGCCACATTTTAAGAAGAATATTGGCAAGCTGGAATGTATCCCAAAGAAGGACAACTAAGATGGCAAAAATCTGGAAGTTAAAATGAAGAACAGTTGAGGATGCTGGGTATGTTCAGCTTGGATTAGGGAAAAGAAGAGGTGATATGGAGGTTATCATCAAATATCTGAATGGCTGTTATGTGGAAGATGGAATGAGGTTGTTTTCTGCTGCTTGAGAGGACAGGACATGAACCAGTGGGCTCAAACTTCAAGAAAGGAGTCGGGTCATATCTATACTACCATCAAGGGTTGCCAGACTGAAAATTGGAGGGGACTCCTGAACCTTTAGTGGTTGGGTAGAAGAGGGATTTTCAGTAGGCGTTGCTTGTTACTGGTTGCATGACAAGCAACACCTGCTGAAATTCTGTCTTCTACACAATCAAGAGTCCTCTCCAGTTTTCACTCTGGCAACCCTACTTGTATCTTATATCATTTCTACCCCCTAATTATTCTGTCTACAAAGAATCTAAATGATGCTGAGAATCCTATTCTACATTGCCACCTGTCTTGTGGAAATGCAATTGTTCAGGGAGAGAGAATGATAGTAAACTAATTTTTTAAAAAAATCTCTAACATTATTCTGGTCTGAGAGCTCTCCATATGTCAGCAAAGCTGTTAAATGCCAGAGAAAGCTGTGTCTTCTTCTGCCTTCTTTCCTGTGCATCTGCATCCTTCATGTGGTGAGAAATAATACAGCCTTCTGCTTGTGATTTTGGAACAACTGCGCATTAGGGAACCCCTAGCATCAAAGGTTCTCAAAGGACAGAGTAGCTCTGAGCAAATAAGTGATGTAGAAGTGTGCAAAGAGCCTAAACTTCCACTGCCAATAACCAACCAGGACATACAGACCCAGCAACAGAAATACAGCAAAGTGTATTGTAGACTAGCATAGGAGATAAAACAAACATCCTCATAGCTTTCACTCTTTCTGTGATAATACAGTTTATTATTTTTACTATTTCAGTACAAATATTTTCCCCCAAAATTTATTTAATTAGCTGAACTCACACCAGCAGAATTGATCTGGATAATGCTTCTGAGAATGGATTTGTAAGAGATATAACATTTTTTAAATTTGGAGAAGAGGCAGTTAAGGGTAATGTCCAAAGGTCTGCAAGCTTGGGCTGCTCTTGGATCAAGTTATTTTGCATCTCCACCCAGCTGGAGTGTGCTCTGGCACTGAAGAGCTCTGTGTACTGTGCAGGGCATGAGGAGGTCACATAGTAAAATTTACAGCAGGAGGAACATGTATAAAAACTTTTATAAAATTGTTCTTTAAACCAAAAGGGTGGAGAAGTTGGAACAGCCTTGTTTTCTATTTCTCTAGAGGGAATCACTAGAGCTGGTGGGTGGAAGCGGCAGGGAAGCAGATTTCAGCAAAACATTAGGAGAAGCCTCCTTTAAAATAGTGACTCTTTAGCAGTGGAACAGACTAGGGATGTAAACCGTTGACTGTTTCATACTTGCATGCAAGGATGAATGATTACAGATATCTTCTCCCAAGTGCAAGAGAAAACAAGTATTCCTTTGTCGTATTTTCCTTGTACTTGTGTTGCAGAAGAATTATTCTGCAGATAAAGAAACATGGGATGTTTGTACAAAAAGCATGTTTTCTGTGCAACATCCTCAATCATCTATTTAGTTAAGTACACTTAATCCAGTAAATTCTCCTGGGCAGGCCTACCCCACTCCCAGTCCTGTTTACTGGTATTTACCACTGTGAGTGATTGCCTGTTCTCCAGTTAATTGTAACACAGTATACAGACATTTCCACCCCTTCCCACTAGTGATCCGCAGTTTCTAACCCTCTCCTGCCAGTGATCTCCAGTGTGAGGAGGAACTGCAATAGGAATCCTGCTTCTGATTGTTACTCCAGAGATTGCTGGAGGGCAGGATGGAAATGTCAGTATGCTGTGTCCTGATCAATAGGAGAAAAGACCTCCATTGCTTGCAGTGGCCACTGCCTGGTAAAGCAGGATTGTGGGACACTTGTGGCAATAGTGCCATGATTGTGAATACATGGGGATTGTGAATAAGAATCTGTTAGGGATGTGTAACTTTAGATTATGCCCTCATTACTGTGATAGTTAATTCCAGCCAGTATTTTCAGTGCAGGAAGCCCATTTTCTGGACAGAAAATAGGGTTGTTTTTGTATCCTCACATGTTTTGCTTTGCATAATAATTCCTGTGCAACACTTTGAGATGTTGACTATCATAAAAAAAAATTGTACAAAATTCTGGCTGGCCTACTCTGTTTCCCTGGGATTAATAACTGGAATAATTTTCCATTTCTTCAAACCTGGGATGAATAATTAGAATATTTTTCAGTCTGTGATGAATAATTAGAACAGTCTTTCCATCTCTATCAACAAAAGGTAGGAGGCCCTCATTCTCTGGAACTATATAGGAAGAGGCTGAATGACCACCTATTAAGGATGCTACAGTTACATGGTGCATTCTGATGTTGCTTTGAGCTGGAAGCTGGACACAATGATTGTCAAGAACCCTTCCAGTTAGATGATTCACTGTTATCATGAAAGAAGTGAAGAGCTCATTATCTATTCTGTAATAACTCAAGGGCTACTTGGATTTGCAAAGATACTTCAGGAGGAAATGATATTAAGAGCTGTCCCCCATGACCGTAAGCATGTGTACAAGCCCTTCAGTTTTAGCTGCATGCTATTAGGTTTCCTGTGAATTAATTGTCTGGAGAATAAGGAAGGACCAGCTGGCTGGCTTCCTGCAGATGGCAGAAGAATGAGAAATTCTGAAAATGAGAATTCCACAGGCCTTTCCTTGAGCAAATACTTTGCATTTCCTGATGGTTCTGAGAAAATGACGTGGATACATGTCAATGAGAAATCTCATCCAGGTTTTGTTTTGTTTTGTTTTGTTTTGTTATGTGGATATCAAAAAATAAATCCCACAAAAAGGGGTGAATTATCTATGGGGAATGCTGGCTTCATGAATGAATGATATGAGACATTGCTTTTTCTTTTTTAGGAAAAGTCAGTGGGAATGGGGATGGTATGACACTTTGACAATAGTGATTCCTATGTCAGGAATAGAACATTTCATTATAAAAAAAGCAATAAAAATTAACGCAGGGCTTTAGTGTGAAGTTTAAAGGAGCTATCCAAGGTGCTGAACCTATTTTTGTAGATAAGGTTCATATCCTGGTAAAGCTTTAAAATACAGGATAAAACTTGGATGAAGGCAGTAGGGAAAGAGGAAGACCACATGATGGGTGGATAGACTCAACCAAAGAAGACACGTCCCTGAATCTGCAAGACCTGAGCAGGGCTGTAGAGTGGCTTTGTGGTCTCTTATCCATACAGTTGTCATACATCAGCTCGGTGTCAGTTAACAACAACAAAACTTGGACTAGATCTACCACCTCATCGACATGGAAGTGCAACCACCACTGGAATCTGTTGTCTAGGAGTATGTTTGTAGCTTCTGTTTTGTTAAAGGTCTTCAGGCAGAAGATGGAAAGCCTATCTAATGGGGATGCTCTAGCTTTGGGTCAAGGAAGACTGGGTGGTCTTGGAAATGCTGGATCAAGTAAGACTGGGTGGTCCTGGAGATGCTGCTGTTCTAAAATTCTCATCAGTCCTAGTCAGCATGGCCAAGGATGAGGGAAAATCAAAACTATAGTTCAACAACATTTAGAGGGCCACAGGTTGTGCATGTCTGAAGTATGATATTGATGTCCTATAGCACTAGATGTCCTTTAGGACTTTTTCTGACTCCATGAATCTGTGAATTTTGTATTTAGGGAGCATTCACATCTGCGATGACTCTAGCCCAGGATAACCAATATACATTTAATACAGTTCTGGACCATTTCTAAGGTTGCTTTGTATAATTTATTTCTTAAAGTCAATTCCTATTTTTGAAAAACAATGCACATTAGCTATTTTGATCTGAGGAACCAGTGGAAAAGTAGTTAGGATAATAGTTATGCATGAACCAGTTCAACAATGAATGAAAAAGTAAGGCAGAAAAACAAACTGTGTTTTCTTCTTTGAGAACTGAAACAATTCACTAGAATATTTCTCATGTTTTTACTTTTAGTTGCTTTATGGTATTAGGTTTCCTTTGTGCTGTCACTATTTTCAACAGCTAGAAAGACTCTTAAAAGTAAACAAAAAGCTGAATGTTGGAAAAACTTTTTAGCCACTAACCAGAATTAAGACATACTGTACAGTATCACTTTGCCCAATAATCATGGATTCTTCCAATACATGTCTTGTGAAGTTGAGTGTTGGTGAAACACAATGGCCAAGATCGTGCAACAGAGACTATGATGCACAACTTTATGATCTTGTACCTCTACCTCTGACATGATACACAGCCTCTCTAGTGAACTGTGATGATACACATTCCCATTGTGCATTGGCAGATACCATCACATTGCTGTCCCACAGTAACTATGCAAGCTTATGAATCTCTACTCAGAATTTACTCCCAGGTGAGAGTCAGTGTGGTGTAGTGGTCTGAGAATTGGACTATGACCTTGGAGACCAGGGTCTGATTCCTTGCTTGGCTATTGAAACCCTCTGTGTGACTTTGGGTCACTCACACTCAGTTCCAGAAAACCCTATGGCCTTTTCTGCACTTTGATTTAGCGACAGGGCAGAGCGTCCTCCGGCGAGGATGTTTGCACTTAGGGGCGGACTGGGTCCAGACTACTTTATGTATGTCTGGACTTCAGCCCGCTCCAGAATGACCAGAACTGGTGGTTCGCTGTGCTATTGAAAGACTGCTTAAAAGAGGTCTTTCAATAGCACAGCACGCCTCAGTCCGTCTCTGCACTAATGTGTAGATTTTCAGGCTCGCACCAGCACAAGGCTGCAAATCTTCTGGGGGTGGGCTTTAGGCTGGCGAGCTTCTCTGGTTGGTGGAGAGCCTCCACCAACCGGAAAGCACCATTTTTGTCCCCAGAGAAGTGTGTAGCGCGGGTACGCACTGCTCTGGATCACCCTGGATCAGCGGAGGGAGTGTGCCAGCCCAGTAAGTATCAGAACGCCCCGTTTTCCCCCCCAAAGTACGAAAAAGCCCTATGATAGAGTTGCCTTAGGGTTGTTTAAGTTGGAAATGACTTGAAGCACACAACAACAACAACAACAACAACAACAACAACAACAACAATAAGTATTTATAGGACTGCAGCCTGAGAGGTCCCATCTATATAAGGAGACTGGCAAAAGACCATAGACAGCATGATGTGGACGCAGTAAACATCTCTATTTCTCTCTTTTTACCTCAGAGATTCTGTCAGAACTGCTTATGATGCACCAAGTTTTGAAACCCGCACACAGACCTATATAGTAAAGGGGTACATCATCATGAACTTCATACCCAAACACACCTTCCCTGTGCTCTCTTCTCTTGGTGGAACTGGTTGCTGGGCAATAACTGTTTACCAGGATTCTTTTTTTAAAAAAAATAAAACTTTAAATATAGTATGTTTTTGATTACACGAGACTTTTTCTCAGTCTCCAGAGAAAATGAAGGAATGAACTTGTATTAACTTGAAAGTTCAGCATCCAATTAAGTATTTTTTTCCCCATTTAATTCTTTCCCTGCTGTGCACATCTTCAGATTGCTGACAAAACTCCTGCGTAGCTGATATCTCTGGGGAAGTGAAACCAATCTTGCTAAACAACTTGACAAATAGTATGTACTAAGCTTACTGTATATAGTATTATGAAATGTATGGAACTGGAGGATGGAAATCATTTTGCATATGTAGAAAAACTTTCTTCCTCTAAGTAAAATTAATGTAGAAGAAAGACAATGTAGAAGAAACATTCTACTCTTTTTTAGAAAATGCTTTTCCCCTCTTAAGGTTTGATTCTGTTTGTACTAAATTTCCTGCACAATTGATTAGAAAACAATCAAAGAGATAACCAAGAAAACAGTCACACCAGGAAGATTTGAAATGGGTATTGTCCAAGAATAAAAATGGGTAGGATCTCCAGGTGCAAACTGAATTGGCTGTGAGTTAAGACATACTATTCTTCCCCACAAATGGGAGAAAGCTTGGCTCCTTTCAACCCAGGCACTCCATACATCACTGCAGCCTTGACTGGGAAGCAAAATGGACCAGATCTTAACTGTTCTCCCATTCATCCAGGCTCCTTGGAGCAATTAATAGCTGAACTAGAGGAAAACACTTGATTCATAATTGAAGGCAGCAGTTACTGGCAAAGAAGAGATGTATATGTGAGCCTTGAATTCTAAGCCTCAGTGACATAATAAGATTAGGTTTGGGTCATAGATGCCTGTGGCAGAAGTGTGGAGTGTACTCAACAAGTTTTTGTAGGGTTCAGAAAACCCAAGACTGTATATTTGACTAGATTTGGTAATGGAAGAAAATTGAGCCAACATGGTGCAGTTGTCTGAATGCTGGCCTAGGACCCTGGAAGACCAGGGTTCAAATCCCTGCTCGGTCTTGGAAACTCATTTGGTGGCCTCAGACAAATCATGGTCTCTCAGCCTCAGAGGAAGGCAATGGCACACCCTCTCTGAACAAATTTTTGCCAAGAAAAAAAAACAACAAGTTTGCCTTAGGGTTACCATAATGACTTGAAGGCACACAACCACAGTAGTGGAACAAGAAACAATATTTGAAGTAGGGATGGGGCAACTTTTGTTCCTTCAGATACTTTGGTCTACAGTTCTCATCAGATCCACCATGCAAGCATTGTGTTATAGTCCAAACCATTAGGATAGACCAAAGATTCTTTGCCTTTGATATAAACATGATGCATGAGCCATGATTCCTCTTCCACCTTCAGCTCTTTTATCAACCAGGGAAAGTACCTACCTGGCCTTCTGCTTCTGGTGTCATTGCATCAAGTTCTCTCAACTATTTACGTGCCCCTTGTGTTAGTGAAGTTTTATTGAACACGTGGCAGCTGACAACTAAGGGACAACAGGTGAGGAAGAGACAATGGCAGAGGGTGGGCATTTTGTATCTCTAGAGCACACCCTCTGACTTTTAACAGATGAAAACTGGGACACACTTGACCCAGCAACATCAGAGTGAGGTTAGAATGCCTGACTTTATTAATGAGGAAGAACACAAAGACTAAGGGAGGCCACAGCAGTTTCCTTTTGCCTGAGCCTATTGGGAAGTGGAAGATTCCACCCTCTCCTCTCTACCCTGCTAAATTAATGGAGTGCAAAATACTTTCGTACTTTGAAATTGGGACACATGTGGTATGAAAAGATAACTTTTTCAATTATCCAATATTTATGTAATAGAAGTAATTATGCTTTAATAAGCTAGAAGCAACCACAATGCAGTAGAGAGACAGGGTGAGATGAGCATTTTTAAAGATCTCAGTGCAGGATTTGGGGCAGTTAGAGTCTAAAAATGTAATATACTGCATTATGATACCAAGCTCTCAGTTAAATATTCTGTCTATCCAGACCCATATGTAGTGGCGGAGCTTGGAGTGCGGGGAGGGTGGTGGTGGAAGGGGGTCAGACTGTGGCGTGAGGGCATGGTCACAATGTGTGGGGGTGTGGCTACAGCATGCAGAGGTCTGGCCACAAGTGAGAACATTGCCACCAGGGGCAAACCGCCCCCATTGCCCCCTCATGTGACTAGGCCTGTAAGTTTCTGAGTAACTTTCAAATACTGTCATGGATAAATTGCATTCAGATAGTCCTATCTCAGATCCTTTCTACACTACACTGTTATAGCGCTATTATTCCACTTTCAACATCCTATGGAATCCTGGGGTTTGCAGGTACAGGAGGGGCCTGTAATGGGGTTTTCTTGGTAAGATTTGTTTAGCTGGGGTTTCTCTGACATTGCCTTCCTCAGAGGCTAAGAGTGTGACTTGCCCATGGTCGCCTAGTGGGTTTCCATGGCTGAACAGAGATTCAGATCCCGGTCTCCTACTCAGACCATCACACCACCTTGGCTTTCTTATTACAGGTATATCTTGTCTTTCTTCCATAGAACCCCATAACTTGTCATACATGAGGTTATGTTCCACCTTTGCACGTAGTGCTGACCACATTCAGACATGCTTAGCTTCAACAAAATTTCTATTTCATGTGCTTTCAGATTATGCCTGGCTTTAAAAGTACGTGTGTGCATCTCTGCGTCTATGTAGAAACTCGATTTTCCTTGCCCTGTTTGTTCTAGTGCAGGAAAGCTGTGCAAGTACAGCAGTCTCCTCCCAACCTAGCTGGACTAAAAACGCTATCAACTTCACCAGGTTGGGATGATGAGCTTCACGGGTCAACCCACTAGGAGGCTGCCCGCCAGGTTGGGAAAAGCTAGACACCCCCTCCCCTTTTCAGCCCCTCACAGTGCTGCTCACAGTGCCTTATTCTTGAGGAAGCATGCTTTCCCTTCACCTTGGAAGAAAAAGGGCATTGCCAGTGAACATGGAAATCATTCTAGGGAAGAAAGAAGAGGGATTGCCACCACCCTCCTCCTCCTAAATAATAACTGATGTTCTTACAATTCAGCTTGGAAATAGCAGTCAATCAAAAGTGCCTCTAAGGGTTATAAGACTATACAAATCCTTTTACGTATATCCTGTTTTCAATTACACCATTCTCCTGCAACAAAAGGAGGATATGAGGCAATGCTGCTCCATTTGGCAAATCCCTTTGACAACCATTAACTGTTTAAGTGAAAGTTTCCCCTTCATTTCAGCTTTTCTTCTGTTTGTTGTGGTTAAGGTGGGCAGACGGGAGAAAGGACAGGTCTCCTGCACCCTTGCTTTGGCTCACTGAACCCCCAGCCAGAATAAGGAGGGATTCTGGGAGGAAAGTCCAGCATTTCTGGAGGGGCAGAAGTTGCTCTGTTGCCCAGAGGCTGATCCTTTATGGGAAGGCAACTTAGAAATATTGTCCAGTTCAGGCCTACTACTCACTTGTCCTTAACTGCTGTCTGGTTGATTTTGACTTATGGCAACCCTACGAAAGCAAGACGTTAAATTCACCCTCTGAGTATGTGTGCGTGCTTTCAAATCACCTGTTGACTTATGGTGGCCCCATGAGTTTCATAGAGTTTTCTTGGGCAAGGAATATTCTGGGGTGGTTTGCCATTGCCTTCCTTTGAAATATAGCCTACAACACCTGGTATTCTCTGGTGTCTCCCATCCAAGTACTAACCAGGCCTGCCCCTGCTTAGCTTCCAAGATCAGAAGGGATCTAGTGCCCTCAGGTATAACACTATGATTCCATCTTAACCTCGATAGTTTCTTCCAGTGGGATCCTGGGCTTTGTAGTTTAAGGCACCATGTTTAGAACTCTCAGGTAGAATAATGATCAATTAATTAATCAATCAATCACACTATTATTATTTGTTAATTGATTGATTGATTAAATTTTATCTTGCATCTTATCCTTCCCCATCTTTCAAGGTGACACATAAGAGTCTGGAAAAATTTCCTTTAGGTTTCAGAATGCCCAGAATGATGCAGGGTCCTGTGAATTTTAGTCCAAAAAACATTTTTCCAGTTTCTGCTATTTCCTTTCTATCTTAATCTCACATCAACTGCATTAGTAAAGTAAGGGTGAGAGAGAATCGTTCACTTTTCCAAGAGCACTCAGGAGCTTAATGAGGATTTCTACACTGGTCTTCACAGTTTAATGGTCCCTTCACACTATACAGTTAAGGTGCTACGATTCCACTTTAGCTTTCATGGCTGCATCCTGTGGAATCCTTGGACTTTTACTCCGATGAAATGCTACAGCCTTCTGGCTGAGAATTCTAAATGTCTGTCCCTAAGCTGAATATCCCAGGATGCTGTAGGATGGAACCATGCTCCCCCTTCATTCAGGAGCTCTGTGTATGCTGAAGTTTCAGATTAAGTAGCTTGCTTTTTAGGGATAAACAACTCATTATAGGAGAGATTTATGCCTGATCACTCATCTTGTTTTCAAGTGAAATGTAGTGGTGTGTCTTTGCACGCATAAACATCTGATGACTTTAGAGTTTTAGGATAACTTTTTAAAAAATCTTTCTCCTCTTGGTTCTGTTCCTAATCAAAATCTCTTCAAATGACTATTTGCCCCAGAAATACAAAGTAATAATGGAGCTAGTTGTATGTATGTATGTGTTTTGATAGGGCAAACTATAGCTTGGAGAGAGAAATTATGATTAAGGAAGGAACAGATGAGGAAGATGAAAAGGAAATTGAGTTATTTATCCCTCTGTCTAATTGCAAACATACATGGACTTGGGGGTGGGGAGGTGAACCTGCAACAAAATGTCCGGGCCGGCCCCTCCTGAAACTGCAAACCCCAGGATTCCATAGGATGTTGAAAGTGGAATCACAGCACTATAACAGTCTCATGTGGAAATGGACTCTATTAAGGCTCTACAGGTGGAGAATGGAACATATTTCAAAATTTCTATATTAAAGTTTTATTGGCAGCATTTTAAGACCTTGGCTTATGATATAAGCTAATGCCACATTGACAAAAACACTACTCAGTGTCTTCAAAGATTTTGCAACCTTGAGAGCATCCTGCGATAGTGGATATTCTAGATGCCGACATTCTTCCCCAACAATGTAAGTTGAGCACAGCTGTGCTATCAGTAAAGCCAGCTTGCAACCACACATCCTGGACTAATGTAGAGTCCCTTAAAGGGAGACTTGGTCCATTGAATTCTGAGCAATCTCCAAAACATCTGTTAACTAGGAAGCATTCTTACTTATTTGTGTTTTTTAAAAAAAATTATAAGTCATGAAACAAGTAGCTCATCTATCACACAATTAACAGAAAATAATAAAACAACAATAAAGCTAGCAAGGAAATATAGATGTAAATATGAAAGTCAACATGAGAAAAATTCAATGCAAAGCCAACCAACAGATTTTTTAAAAAGGGAAACAGCAAGTTAAGCCAGAACAAGTGTACTAAGCATAAGAATCTTTAAATATCCCAGTATTGATCTTTCTTCTGCTTCCCTCCCATGTTGCTTACCTGGCTTGGGCTTTATCCAAATCAACAAGATGTTGTTGACTTACATCCACTTAATACTCTCTAAGTACTGACTGGCTGAAGTGAAATATCTAGAACAGAATAAAACTTATGATTTCTTTGCATTAAGCAATACAGGGAGTGTTCAGCTTCCCAGTCTCCAAGGTTTCCCAGCTGGGAGTCTGCCCTTTTCCCGTCCTGCATCCCGGCATCCTGTTATTGTTCCAAGCCTTGGTAATGCCGGAGAGAGAAGGGTGTGGAGGAAATCAGATAAAAACTTTTTTTTTTTACTTACTACCTTAGGCCAGGCACTAATAAGAAAGTAGCAGCAAAAGATGAGCCTCAGGCGAGAAGAAAGAAAGAGAGAGAAAAAAGAAAAAAGAAAGAAAGAAAGAAAGAAAGAAAGAAAGAAAGAAAGAAAGAGTTACTTAGAACCATTAATATCAGTTTAATATAACAGCAGTGACTGGATTTTATTACACTTCTGAAAGAGAGGCCTGCATTTTCTGGCAGTCGTTAGTAAGCTCGCACTGTAAATGCTGTAGCCCATTGAGGCAAATAGCCAAAGAGAACTTTTTCATGTCCCATGTGGCAGGCCTAAGGCTTAAAACTGCCATAGATTGAGTCAGATGACAGTACCCTTAGCTCAGTACAGTCAGCCCTCTGTATCCACAGATTCTGCATCCACAGATTCAACCAACCATGGCTCAAAAATATTTTAAAAAATTCCCAAAAGCAAACCTTTAAGTTGTTCATTACCTTGTATAAAGGACACCATTTTATTATACCACTGAATATAATACAATCATCCATGGCTTTTGGTATCCACAGGATATCCTGGAACCAAATCCCAACAGATACTGAGGGGCCACTGTGTCATCTTCACTACACTTCCTGAACATGGTGCTTTCTATATATTTGGGACTCCACCATTCCTGACCACTGGACATCCTTGCTGTGGTTGAGGGGCATAGTGGTCCAGATCATCAATGTTGGGGAAAACTGCTTTCATGTTCTGCAACTTTCCTGATTTGGCAGGTAAAGACCTGGTTAATCCTCTGTCATCCCATTTTCAGTTGCTTTTCCCCAGTTTCTCCCTTCTCCTACTTTCCCCCTTTGTCCTCAGCTACCTTCAATTTCTGCAAACTGAATTCAAAGTGCAAAGAGTATTTTGCACTCAGTCAACTCAGTAGGGGAGATAGGAGAGGAGGGTCAGAATGTTGCCCTTCCGAATAGACTCAGTGAAAATCAAACTGCTGCAGCTTCTCTTTTCTTGCATGTTCTTCCTCGTTAATAATTGTTGCTATCCTGACCACACTTGGATGTTTCCTGGCCACACATATCCCACATTTATGAAATGTTGGAGGATATGTGATCTCCATTAATTGGTATTAGTTCTCTGTGGCTTTGGGAAAGGTACTCTTTCTTGGTACTACCTGCATGGACTTGGGGGTTGAGATCTTTTACGTGAAAAGTATGCACTCTGTGTTGGAGCTATGGCCTTTCCCCCTCCAGAAAGCTGAACTGGGTTAATATCTCTGTGGAAATATCTGTTTCCAACCTTACTGGAAGTTATACAATTTCACAACGGTAGAAGAAGACCAGCAAGAGGACAATCACTGAATTAAGAAGAATTTGTGAATCCTTGAAAGAGGTATTTTGCATAAAGACTTTCTATCTCATATTACTGGTGGCAGACACATTAAGAGCTGTGTGTGCATGCATTTGGACAGGATTAAATATGTCCTTATTTTCAGTCTGAATGTATTTTTGTCTGTTGTGGGATGAACTCAGGGAAAAAACAGTCCTACAAATTCTTCCTGTGATTCAGCCTGAACTGTGTAAAAACTTACAATGGTGTATGTTAACTAGTGCATGTGGCACATCTACACACTAAATCTGGTCTGGAAACTTTGGCATTTCGGGTGTGATTATAAGGCTCTTGTTTTCTTCTTCTTTTGTTGTAGTTTGCCTTCAAGTCATTCCCAATTTATGGGAGACCTTAAGGTGAACTTATCATTGAGTTTTCTGGGGCTGAGAGTATGTGACGTGCCTAGTGGGCTTCCATGGCCAAGCAGGAAATCAAACCCTGGTCTCCAGGGTCACAGTCCAGTGCACAAAGCATTACACCACACTGACTCATTTTCGACTTTAGAGTATTTTATTTAATTTAATACTCTTTTTTAAATACTCTTATTTAATACTTCTCTCCAGCAATTTGGATTGAGGACAGGGATGTATGGGAGGGTGGAACAGTCTTCTTGAACCATGAGCTTGGAAGGAAATGCAAGGCTGAATATGGTGGATACCATCATGATTCCCAGATCAGAGTGCCGAGATTTTTGGATTAGCAGAGGCATCATCTAACTCCCCTTGTAGTACTTTAGGCCAAAGTGATTTTTCCCAACAGCCCTATATTGTTATGAGCTACATCCATTATAATGGAAGATATCTCACTTAATGAAACAGATGTGTTCCTGGGCATATCAGAAAATTTGGTGCCAGAAGAAGAAATAATAAGGAAAGAGTAGGGATAGCTTCCTACACCACAGAAAAGGAGAATACTTCACCATGTTTCAGAAAACTTTATATTCAAAACAAACTATGTACACACATGAAATTAAACGATCAAATCAGGTAAGCCTTTCATAAGAAAAAAAGCATTTGGAATCTTCTAGAGCAGTGGTTCTCAACCTTCCTAATGCCGCAACCCCTTAATACAGTTCCTCATGTTATGGTGACCCCCAACCATAAAATCATTTTTGTTATTATTTATTTATTTGTTTGTTTGTTAGTTAGTTAGTTAGTTAGTTAGTTAGTTAGTTATTTCCAACATCAGATAGATTGGAAACACTGCCCTAAATCACTGCTCTGGATAGACTTCTAATGCCTAAAAACTGGTAACCCTCCCCCCTTTTTTTAAGCACAGAAAGCGTCCATCAATGCCAGAATTAAGGCAGTAGTTCTAGTTCTGAATGTTGGGTTTCCACAGTTCGAAAAGCCAGTCACTCCCAAAGGCAATGCCAAAACAGCCCACATTTTACACAAGGCGCAGGGAGGAAAGGACAGGGAGAGAGGAAAGATGGCGGTGGCATAGGCAGACGTGTTTTGTTTCCCTCCCTCCCTCCCTTAAAGGGAGTGTGGACGCTGAACATACAAAAAGCGAGGAATGCAAGACAGTCAGGGCGAAGAACACAACATGTGCGTGTGGCAAGCGCCAAGGGTCCACGCACAACAAAAGCGAGAGGAGAAAGTCATCCTGGCTATTTCTAAACTAGACTGTTATAGCGCTATTATTCCACTTTCACCATCCTACGGAATCCTGGGGTTTGCAGGTCTCCTCTCCTCACCTCCGCCTTAACGCTCCAGCTCTCTCCTCTCGGTGTCCTCACCTCTGCCTTAACGTTCAGGCTCCAGCTCTCTCCTCCCGCTCTCCACACCTCTGGCTCCACCTCAGGCTCCTCCAGTGCTTTTCCACCAGGCAGGGAAAGACGGGGAAATGCCCAGCATGCCTCCTCTCCCCGCCTCCCAGCGCAGGGGTCTCAGAAGCACTGCTCCCATTGGCTGTGAGGCCACCTTCTTTCAAAGGGGGGGCAGGATTGAGGAGCGGCGCCCCCTGTGAAATGGTCGTTCGACCCCCAAAGGGGTCCCGACCCCCAGGTTGAGAACCACTGTTCTAGAGACCACTTCAATGTTTTTTCCTAAATGAATTCAGAAGTGACTTTTTCTTTCACCAGCCTCCAATTTTTTTTTAAACGATGTTGATTTTGTAAGCCAAACTTATAGATCTATGCTTTTTAAAACATATTAGAGTGAGCTAGTGAGGCAGGATGATTTGCTTCCCCCTTTCTCTCTGTTTTGCTGTTCAAGTATGCTTAGTAAGGGATTCTAGAGGTAGCCGCTTTTCCCTTTGGCTGGTGTAGGCATGCTTGCATGACTGCAGTGGTATTGGCTAGCTTAGAAACCTATTGTTTTTTAGTCAAGCTTTATTGCATTGTTTAATGTAGACACACTGCTGCAACCTGACACCAAATTTCTCTAACCCTCCTTCTCCATCTTCTCACTGCAAATGCTGCTGAAAAAACTCCCAGCTAGACAGATGATAAGGAAGAAAAGAGGGGCTGGCAGGTACATTATGGCCCTTTTCACATGGGGTTTAAAAAACGGTGTAGATCGACCTCCACGGAGGTCGTGTACACTGTTACGTGAATTGGGGTGGATTACTCTCAAGTAATTCCACCCCCCCAATCCACGGTCGGGTGCCTGCAAGTGGCGGCACCACGTGCTTTTGAAAAACCACATTTTATGTGGTTTTTCAAAGGCACGGGACGTCCAGCCCCGTGCAGCCCCGTCACAGCACCCGTATGGATTTACGGAAGCGCAAAAGGGTGTCCCTGCAGATCGGGCAGGGGGCGGGATTTCTGGCTGGTGAGTTTCTCTGGTTGGTGGAGAGGCTCCGCCAGTCAAAATCTGCCATTTTGGGCGCTGCCGAGTGCCGTGGATGCCACCGGATGCTGCAAATGTGTGGAGCAGCGAAACGTGATGCTCTGCGCGGCAATGGAACAAGGTAAGCCCCGTTTTGGCGTGGCTTGCCCCGTTCCGCCGCCCGCATGTGAAAAGGGCCAAAGTCTTTGTAAAAAGTAGCTACATTGTCAAGGGCTTTGTATTTTGGGAAGGGGGTCAATGTTAACTAGAATAAAAAAGATTTGCTCATGGTAGAGATGAAAACTGCTGGAAGTGGTTTGTTGATCTAGATCCACACAGCTGCCTGTGATTTTGGCCTTTTCTTGGGAGTACGGAGGTGGCACAATGAATGCCTATATTTCAAAAGGCAGCACTTCACTTCTGACAAACAGCCATATATTTTCCCCTGCAAGGCAAATAAAAGCTGTATATGTATTACTCATTCCCACATGCAATCCAGATAGGATTTGCTCTTCAGTGCTGCTCAACTCTGAAAGAGGTAGTGGGAACACTTAAATAGGAATTGCCTTGTTTTGCAACAAATCAGGCCCCAGAATGTAGTACCCTCCTAAATAATTCACAAACAATTCTTCAGTGCTTCAGATAAACAAGAAAAAAAGGCCAGCTTGATGGTTTCATTGCTTCATTACAAATGTAGCCAAAGGAACTGCAACCCTTTTATGGGATACTTTCATAACAACCCCAAGCTAAATAGGGTTTCGCCTTTATTCTTCATCACAGCTTAAGAGGGCTAATTTCCCTGAGTGTGAGAAGACCAAGCTCAGCTTACACTATTTCATATTTTTATGATGGGCAGCAGCAAAAGACAAATAGCGCTTTTAGAAATTTCGATGCATCTATTATTCAGGAAGGTTAAGCAACTAATGAGGGAACATTTTTCAAAGCTTTCTCAGCAGAAGCTGTTTACAATTAAATTTGCTCCAAAGAAACTACACAGTCCTTCTTCTAGCTGGATAGAGAGAGGGAAAACAGGAAGGATGTTGAGTGCCTTTCTTATGAGCAGCAGATATCTTGGTGATCACAACACAGCAAGGGTGGAGTAACTTTCTGGAGCATGATTTATGTGTCTTCTGGAGTACTTGTGTTTGCAGCCTGGGAGTGCTTCTGGATCCGTTGCTCCAAATGAGAGCTCAGATAGGTGTGATGGCCAGCAGTGCTTACTATTAGCTTTGGCTGTTGCACCAGCTGCGTCCCTACCTAGAGCTGGAGGACCTAATAATGATATTGTATGTGCTGGTAACTTCAAAGCTGGACTTTTGCAATGCTCTTTATATCGCTCTACCTCTATACCAAGTGTGGAAACTTCCAACTGGTTCAAAAGCGGCAGTCAGATTGCTTTACTTGTACAGGCAGGAATGAGCATATCACACCAACATAAAAAGTGGCTTCACTGGCTATCAATTAGTTTCTGGGCAAAGTACAAAGGCTGGTTGTTACCTTTAAAGCCCTACGTGGTTTGGGTCCAGGTTGCCTACGGGGCCATCTCCTCCTGTATAATCCACCCTGCACATTTGGGTCCTTTGGGGGCCATCAACTTCAACTGACCAGGACTAGACTGGCAATGATCACCCAGAGGACTTTTTCTTCAACTGCCCCTAGACTGTGGAATGACCTGCCGGAAGAGATTTGACAGCTGAATACACTGTTCAAATTTAAAACAGCATTAAAGACCAGTTTCTTTTGCAAGCCTGTCCAGATTATTTTAAATTGTGAATTTTAACTATCAATTTTAAACATACATTGACTGTTTTGGTAGGTATTTGTATTATTTATCCTTTTAAATTGATACCATATATTTTGTTGTTTTTAAAACTGATGTTCTGTTTTTAACTGATGTTATCTGTTATCTGTTAATGTCTTGTTGTTTCCTGTTTTGATCCATGGGGAAAGGCAGGTAAGAAATAATAACAACAGCAATATCAAGTGCATTACACCAACAGTCCCATTTCTTCTCCTGGAGAATGCCAGTTCTGTCCCATGAAAATATATATAAAATTGATGTGTAAAATGTACTCACATAGGTTGATCTATCTGTTTATCTACACTGGCATATCAGCCCATCTGTCTAGCTATCATTCCTCTATTTATTTCATAGACCTATAGAGGTGGATTGGATCACTTGTTTATTTAAATTATGGACCACTGCATTGTTAAATGCTCTTTACAATAATAAAATCTTCAAATAGTCAATAAAAGAACCATTAAAACATCAAGACTTGAACAGGAAACAGCCGGAACAAGTGGAACAAGACTGGAATGCAATAACAACTTATATGATGCAAAAAGGATATTGGTTATGAGTAAGCAAAATGTCATATAGTGAATGTCTGATAATAAAATAAAATAAAATATTAAATTAGGTATTATATATGTGTTAAATTATATAAATGTACATAAATAAGACACCATAAGAAAAGTAAAGCCAAACTGGGTTATTTATTTGCTCTTTGAGAAAATAGAAATGCTACAACAATATAGTAAAATTGAATTGGGGAGTTTCTGGTAAGATAAGACAGCATGTATAACGACTCTTGATGGGGGAAAGGAAGTCAAGGTAATGTAGAAATAGCAATCATGATAACGAGCATATTATATGGTCAAATATAGTCTCAACTATACATTACCAAGATAAATTGTATATTTGTAAAATTGTACATTGGAAAACCTTAATGACATTTTGGATTGTATATGGTGGATTTTAATATTATGTATATACAATATAAAAAAAAATCAAGACTTGATTTCGTTATTTAGCCGTTCAAATATTAAGATGTTTAAAAGCCAGGAAATGATTATATATGCAACAAAATCAAGCTTAAATGCCTGTTGGAAGAGGAAGGTGTTGAGCCTGTTATTTAAATGTATATAAAGTGGATGCCTCTCCTAAGGAAGGGTTTCCAAAGGGCATCTCTGGGGTGTCCTTGGGACATCACAAAGGGCAGTTGCAGCCTCCTGTCAGAAGACTGTGCTGGTGGCAAACAGTGCAGGGCTCCTGAGGATGTTCATAACAATTGGGAAGGAACATCTGAGGGAAGAAATTCTTTCAAGGATACTGGTCCTAAGCCTTTGAAGCCTTTGAAGCTCAGTGCCAGAACCTGAGAAGTGACTGGCAAAAAGAAATTTATCAATTGTGTGGCCAGCTTATCTTGGAACTCACACTGAGGTTCTATAGCACCAATTGCCAGTGTAGGAATGACTTCTTAATTATATGGCCATTTCCGCACTAGACTTTTATAGCGCTATGATTCCACTTGAAACATCTTGTGGAACCTGGGGTTTGCAGTTTCGGGAGGGGCCGGCTGGCCCCTCCCGAAACTGCAAACCCCAGGATTCCATAGGATGTTTCAAGTGGAATCATAGTGCTATAACCGGCTAGTGCGGAAATGGCTTATGTTAAGATGTTAGGTTGGAACAGTCATGAAATGTTACATGGTTAGTAATGGAAGATCAGTGGATGTGTGGATGTGAGTGACTTATTCATGATTATGCAGACATGGATGCAGGTTTCCAGATACTGTTTGATAGTGGCTGTGACCATCTTCTTGTGAGGAAGAATGAATGGAAGGTACTGCTGCTTTGAATGAAAAGAAGTTGAAACTCAAGAGGGCTCCCAAGTAGTGAGCAGAATGGAGGGGCAAAACAATCCATATCCGGGGCATGAAAGGCCATTCTACACAAAGATACCGAAGGCTTGTCTTTTTATGCATCTAGTCATCATCTTCTTGTACAGGTATCGTGGTTTGATACATGCTTTAACCATCTTTGCTTCATCCTATAAGGTTTGTTGTTTGATCAGGAACTTAAAATTTATTTTTTATTTAAGATATTTCTATGTCACTCCTAGCTCCTGCGGCTCCCGAGACAATAAGCAAATAAAGGCAATTAAAACAGTACAAATATAAAACCCTTTAAAAGCACATTAAAATCCTTTTAAAAACTTTTGGGGAAAAAAACAACTCTCAGAATTATCCCCAAACACCATTTTAAAACAATTAAAACAGAGCAATTTCAAATCTTAAAGGCTATGCAGAAGAGCACTGTCTTAGCTACCCAGGAGAAATTCCAGAGAGGTGGATGGGGCCAACCTCACTTCCTTGGGTGAGGAGTTCCACAGTTGAGGTGCTGCCACAGATAAAGCCCTGTTATTCGAACATGCTAATCAAACTTCACAAGGTGTTGGGACACACCATAGAGCTTCCTCTAAGGATCTCAGATTTCAGAAAGGGTCGTATGGGAATTCTCTGCTAATGAGTTTTACTCTACTCTTTTGAACTACAGCACTACAGAATGCTAAGTACCTCACCAAACTACAAATCCCTGGATTCTATAGGATGCAACCATGGCTGTTAAAATGGTATGGAAATGCTGCAGTTAGTTTCCATAGATGTATTATTAAGTCAGCATTCCATAAATGTCTAATACCTGGGGTTGAGCTGAATATTAGGAGGGCTTATCCATTTCCCCCATCGGAGAAAATTTGCAAAAAAAAATTTTTTTAATGCAACTGTTCTGTGCACTTTTGTCAGCTCCTTGTAGTTTTAAGAATCTATTGGAGGCTGTATCAACTCTCCTTCAGTGCTGCGTATACATCTAGCTAATCCTCCCCCAAAGGATTATTCTGAGAAAGAGGTTGAAAAGCATAATTTTAAGAAAGATGTTGAATAGCAGAAGGAAAGTGTGCTATTGTAGTCAAACAGGGACTTGCAGGAACATAATGCAAAAGCTAAACTGGAATTATGGCACAGTTTGACTGCAACAGTTCAGAAAAGCTTTGGCGGGGGTGGGGGAAGCACCTTGTCATTATCTCCAAGACCTTGAATCAGAGCCGTGCAGTTCTATTGGTCATTGTCAGTTACTCTTTCTGTCATTGATGGTGAATTATATTTCAGAGCAGTAGGTCTGATTTCAGTTTCCTGTAATGAGATTTGTTACACAAAAGAATGTAACACTTAATGATTTCTCAGGGTAGAGTGTTCATTCAAAAAATAAAGAAAAAGCTTTAGAACTTCTTCTCTAGTAGACTCGTGGGACCAAAGAAGAAGAAAGGCCTTTTGTCAAGTTAGTGCTTGCTTGCTAGGTTAAGAACAGGCATGGAAGAACATGAACTGAGGAAGGGAGTCTGGCATAGGGAGGTGCCGGGGGACGGGGGCTTAGTCACCTGGCTTCCTTCGTTGTCTTGATCTGAATCTCATCTGCTACCTTCACCAGAAACATTTTGAAGGAAGTCTTGCATTGATGCCAGTGGAAGGCCTGCCACACTCATCCCATATACCCCAACTCTCCCCATTAGGCTAATTAATCCTTTTTTTTACCCCACTTCTTCAATTGCTTTTAATATATTCCAGTTTCTTCCTCCTCCTCCTCCTCCTCCTTTCTTTTGTTTTGTTTTGTCATTACTTATTTCAGTTGCTGCAAATTGAGTTCAAAGTGCAAAAGTAATTTGCGTTTACCTCAGTGGAGGGCAGCAAAGGAGAGGTTGGAATCTTGTCTTTCCCTATAAAGCTCAGGCAAAAGCAAACTGCTGCAGCCTCTCCCAGCTTATGAATTATTCCTCTTTAATATTTCCCATCTTGACCATATTTTGACATTGCTTGGCTGTCCATGTTCCTGTTTTCATCTGTGAAATGTTGGAGGATATGCATCTCTAGAGATGCACGACTCTGTTAGCAGTGGTGTCCTGCTAAATTATGAAGTTCAAAAACTCATAATGGCAGTTCCCATGGTCACATCCAGAAGGAGAGTCCAAACATGCAAACAGCTGTCTTTATTCATACCAACCAGTTTGAGAACTTTCACCTCTACCAGATGCTCAAAGGAGACAGGGAAATCTCTGGGAAGTGGCAAATGACACCATTGCTCCTGTTAATCTAGTTGTTTTCACCCAGTGAGCCTTAGCTCCATTATAGCACTGTAGGGAAAAAATTCAGAAAGGAACGGTGAGATAGCTTCTGGGGAGAGGTACAAGACACTCATTAGCGCATGCAGCCCTGAATTGGGTCTCTACTGGGTAGCTCATCATCAGCACACCATTGTCTACTGATCTCTCTCTCTCTGCTCCCCCCCCCACATCATTGGAATACATCCTGGTTTTCTATCTTGATAAACATTTCTTTTCTGCAATTTCCCCAGGGCTTTAATATAGTTCTTGCCATATGGCAACAAGTATCAGATGGATTTCCTTAGAGTATAATCCTCCCAGGGTACATTGTAAGCAAATCCAATTCTGCTGTCAAAACTACTTACTGCTTCATTTTGGGTACATTTTTCTAAGATTTATGTAAGGCTGTTGGCTTGCTTTCTTTTCTTTTTTTGCACTGGTCTAAAAGAAGGTACTGAAACTTCGGTTTCAAAAACAGTTTCCTTGCATGTGAATGTATACTGAATTGAATGCATAGTAAACAAAGTAGTACGGATATTTTCACAGGTTACAGAAGACACGAGGAGACTTCCAGCCTTCCAAATGTTGTTGCCTTATTCTTGAATGCTAGCTATGCCCCATTAGCACCATCCATGCACAAGTGGGAATTTTTATCAGTTTTTCAGAAAGATTTTCAGGAGTACAAACAACCAGCATCACTCCACCCTAAAAAGACAGTTGTCTCCACTCCTCTAACAACCCAACATGGAGTGATTATGATCAATGGCCATGGAACGGTGGTAGAATGCTATGGATGTGTTTGTGTGATAGAAAGTTTGAGAGAGAATGGAGTGGAGCATCTAGAAAATGGTCATAGCTGGCCAGCTGGCATCTTGCATGAGAATATTCCATGCTGCAATATTTTATTGCAGGTTACAGTTGTTTTCAGTATAAAGACCAGTGATTCATCATTATACCTATAACAAGAAAATTCTATGTGGAAATAACAAAGTAGCTGGGAGTCCATTACTAGCTGATCATATTTGGTCATACATTGGAGCTTTCAAAGTTTTGTTGGTGGTGGTGTTGCAAATACCTTACTGTACTGGCCTTGAAAGCTACGTTTCCTTTGCTGAGCAATGCAATTGGAACTCCAGGGGGATTCTAACGTTTAGCCTATCAAGAGGATTTCCTTTGTATACAGCTCTTTAGGCTGGCTATAAATGGACGGAAACACATTGTATGGAGTCTTTCCGAAACAGACTGCAAGTACAGCTGAACTCAGAGAGTGTTAAACCTTTGACCCTGTTCCTCAAAATGTATATATATATTAAAACCTAGCCTTGTTGAAATAAGTTGGAGAACAAAAAGAGAGTGTGAGACAGAAAAAGACTGAGAGACTGAGAGGAGAGCTACAGATGAAAAATGAAGTAAAGCTGGCAGTCATGCAGGATTAAAAAGCATATTTCCATATTGATAGCAACCAATTCGTTGCTATTAACTCAGACGATTCAACAAGCATCTTTCCTCATAGCCATAACATATAACAGTCGGTTTCATCCCATGTACTGCTGAGTTACAGTTCTGATTTTGGCTGACTATTGGGCCACAATTTCCAAGTGTCTTGATCTGGCAAGGACAGTCCCCCTTAATCCTCCACCCTCCCAATTTTTCAGCTACTTTTAAAATGTCCCAGTTTCTCTCTCTTCCTTCCACATTCCCTCTTTTTCCTCTGCTTATTTCAATCACTCCAAACTGAGTTCAAAGAGCAAAAGTACTAATTGCTTTCCACTCAGTTGTGGGAAAGGAGAGGAGGGGCAGAATCCTAGTAAGCGCAGGTAAAAGCAAATTGCAGCAGCTTCTCCTAGCTTATGTGTTCTTTCTTATTAATAACTTTTGTCAGTTTGACCATGCTCAGAGTCCCTTTTTCGCATGGCATTTGCCATGCGAAAGGGTGCCTGGAGTGTTGCGTGATTGTGAGGAGCACCTTTTGCGCATCTTTTCATTTTCAGCTAGAAGCCGAAAATGGTGTGCAATCATGCATTGCTCTTGGGCCCCACGCACACTTACCTGGCGTGCAGAGCCTCTGGAGCCATGCCGGTCGTGCTTCCTGCCCCTGGGCAGCCTGGGAAATTCCCAGGCTGCACTGCGGAAGGAAGAGGTGGGGCTCTTGCACAAGCAGGCAGCTCGTGCAGAGCCAAAGGACTCCGGATGTGAGAGCGTCTCACCAGAGGCTGCATGTGCTATCCCCGCACTCCAGCGCTGGAAGAAGGTAAGGTGCAGAAAGGACCCTGGTTTCCATCTATGAAATGTTGGGTGTCATGTTGGCCCTGCTGTCTGGCCTTGGCTGGGAGCTAGTGAATCAACAATAATCAGAGGGCCAACCCCTGATATACTTCACAAACTTACATAACAGAAAAGCTTATCTGTAACCACAGACCTGTAATAGCAACACGCCACCTTAATGATTATGATAGAACCAAAACATTCAGGGGAACTATAATCTATATATGTTTAGAACACTTAACCATAATCTCTGCCTCAATATCCTAAAGGCAAAATATACTGTCTGATTTTGGAAGATAAGCAGGGTCATCCCCAGTTAGTATTTGGATGGGAGACTGCCAAGGAATACCAGGTGCTGTAGGCTCTATTTCAGAGGAGAGAACTGGCAAAACCACCTCTGGGTATTCCTAAGAAATATCTATGAAATTCTTGAGGTCACTATAAGTCAACATGCAACTTGAAGACACATACACATATATGTACATTACTTTACAAAATTACATTTCCTTTATTTCCCTGGTGTATTAAATTAGCTTTTTTATGATATAGATAGACTCTTAGGCCATTTCCGCACTAGCCTGTTATTGTGCTGCTATTCCACTTTCAACATCTTATGAAATACTGGGGTTTGCAGTTTAGGGAGGAGTCTTTGAGGCCCTTCCCTAAACTGCAAACCACAGGATTCCATAGGATGTTGAAAGTGGAATAATACCCTTATAACGGGCTAGTGCGGAAATGGCCTTAGTCGTCACACTGCACCAGCTCTACAGATTGCTTTCTAGTTATGTATTTTCTGATGTTTCCCTCTAAATAGAGGGTCCCTCTAAATCGACCAAGGAAAATGTTTTTCCCCCTTTATAGTTTAGTACTTTGTGTTAATTATATTAGCTTTTCCTGTGAAGTCCTAACTAGAATGCATGTTGAGAGCATATATTGAATTTCCATTAGTGACTCAGGCTGACTGGGGTTGCTTTTGATTATCAAGATAGATCTGTGCACTTTTCCTGACCCTTCCTAATTCCTGACTCAGAACAGCTTCCTCTAGAGTGGGCTTAGTCTGACCACCTTCACATGATGGTTTGTTGTACATAATGTACTGGCCAGACTGAAGTCCAGTATTCCAAAAATGTAACTCCACCTTTTGGAGTGGGTCAAGGCTTAAGAAAATGAGTAGAGCACACAAAGCACACACATCATGGTGTAGGATCTCTTGGGAAGGCAGGAATATGTGGGTAGTGGTTAGAATGTGCATTGAAAATCACAATGTGTTTAACCAAAGCTTGGAGAAAAGAAACTTTTTTTTTTATTTTTTTTATTACAGCTCCCCGAATCCTTCAACCATGATACAGAAACAGCACAACAGATTTGTGGCTAGAAGCTATCCTGTGTCTAGGACCACAAAAGAAATGCAAGTCATCACCTAACCACAGTGACTCTTTGAAGACACCAAGGGAGCTGGGGAAGAATGTTAATTAATTTAATGCTGGTGCCTCCTTTCTGTTATGTTTACGGAACTCAAGATAGTGGGCTTCTGAAAAAGAGAGAGAAAAAGAAAAAAGAGAGAGAGAGAGAAAGAAAGAAAGAAAGAAAGAAAGAAAGAAAGAAAGAAAGAAAGAAAGAAAGAAAGAAAGAAAGAAAACAGTTGGGAACAATACAGCAATGCCAGTGTGGATGTGACCTCCCACTCCTTTTCCCCAATGTTCCACTTTATTATATTATATTCTTAGATTGGCGATCATCTTGATACATACTCCCATTCTTGAAGAAAAGAAAGACAGATTGAAATGCAGAATGCTTGCTAAGGAAATGTTTGGAAACCTGGAACTGGAAGCCATCCAAGCACTTCCGTCTCCCACAGAAGACAGTGGAAATTGTTCGTGTCTTTAATATACTAGTATATCGGGATTGGTGACTGTTGTATCCCAGGTATTTTTGTATGACAGCTCCCATAATTCCTCGTCACTGGTTATGTTGGATAGGGCTGATGGGAATTATAAGGCACCTAGGGGACTCCAGGTAGTCTGCTGGGATCTCTCCCTTGTTCTTCCTGTTTCTTGCAAGGTTGATAATGGATTTGATACGTGGGAGTCCTTGGCAGAAAGTGGAAGAGGGGCTTGGTAGTGAGTCATTCATGCCCTCCTCACCTTGCAGCTGTTGCTGTTACGTGCCTTGAGTTGACTCTGACTTACAGTATTCATCGGGTTTCCTTGGCAAGGTGAAAAGATGGAATTTGCTATTGCTTATGAGTAGAATAAGGGATATATTTCTTGTCAAACGAAAAGTGACAGGTGGCCCTGCCCCTTTTGGGGGGTACCCTTTTAGATACACCTCCATGGTTTTGGGGTGCACTTTCCCATTTGGGGTACACTCCCAAGTTTCAAGGAGTTCCCTAAATCTATGGGACCTTTTAGAGCCACTTTCCTGAACTCCAAATCCCCCCAAAGGGCAGCCATCTTTGTTGTGCAAAACTTGTTTTGGGGAGTGGGATGTGACCTGTCTCTGAACTTGTCTAGGGACTTCTAACAGCTAGGAACTGGTTCCAAATATGTCTGGGCTTCCCCAAAGGGTGTGGCAGTGCTTTTATTGTAACAAGCAGTGGCTATTTTTGTTGTGCAAACTTGTTTTGGGGGGGTAGGGTGTCATACCTCTCTGAGCTCAACTTGGGACCCCTGCTAGAGAGGAATACATTTCCAGGCTGATGGAACCATGTAGAATTTGGGAGAGGAAGGCCCTTCAATCTTCAACAGCATGGACATAACTGAGCTTCGCAGCTCTGTGGTGTGGTGGGCAGAAAGGAAGGGCAGGATGATTTTTATCCTCCCCATGGAGGTGTTTTCCAAAATCAGACCATTTTTGAACCAATTTCCCCCCAATCTCCTGCTCCAGCCAATGACTGCTTGTGAGTTGGGGGTACATCCTCATGTCATGGGGTATAAGAGTGAGAGTTCTCGGGGTCATGGTTTCATCCTTGCCATTGATGCAACCCTGCTTTTTTTCTTAGCCAACATGGAAAGCTGTGCAGATGTGATGCCTGTGAGACCTGTGGAACTTGGGGATGCTGCAGCAAAGACAGAATGCATATAGTTTGCCCCTCAGGATTCCCCGTGCTGACACATGAGTGAAGAACAAAGAGAAGGGGAAGAGATTTTGAGGCAATGACTGAAGCCTATGCAAAATGTACGAAACAACCACAAAGATGGTGATTGAAAGGAAGATCTGCGGTTATCTTAGATCTTCCTTTCAATCACCATCTTTATGGTTGTTTCATACATTTTGTGTAGGTTTGCAATGTTGCCTCAAAATCTCTTCTCTGCATGTGGCCCTGGGGCACCCCTCCTCCAGAGTTTAAAAATGTTTTGCCTCAAAATGACTTCTAGGGGTCATGGGGGCATTTCTGTCTTAATTTTGCTTTGCTAAGCCAATTGAAGCCCAGGAGAGTCCTTTTTTAAAAACAGAAAATGAACAGGAAGTACTTTTCACTCACTTTCTGTTGCTAATAGAGGCCTCTCTTGTGCCTAAAATGCCTAGAGGAAGCTAATAACATGGCAAACATGCCTCCATGCCTCTTGAGGACATTTTGAGGCAAAAAAAGAAAACGTTTTTTAATTTTTTAATTTTGTTTGCAACAGGAGTGTGATCAGGGGATACATCCATACAAGTTCTTTTGGAGGGCTAAGGCAGACCCTTCCCTGACTTAGGTTGAGAGTGTGTGACTTGCCTAAGGCCACTCTGTAAGTTTCCATGGTTGATCAGGAATGTGAAACATGGTCTTCCATAGTCCTATTCCAATGTGCAAATCATGACACCACACAACTCGTGCCTACTAATATAAAGCTAAAAGGAGTTTCTCACTTTCCTGGGCTCTGTTTTTGACAGCTCACAACTTCTCTCACTCCTTATCAATATGCTTATCTCGCTTTTCCTTTGCCATTAATTCCTCTAAAAATAACTTGAGCTAAAGAGCAAGCTGTACATTGCATCAAATGCCACCAAGTTAAAATTCTAATAATGAATTCACATCAGGTTATAAAATGAGGCTGATTGAAAGACTATCAACGTTTTGTAGCCTTGCCAATTGTAAGTTATGACTGTGATCTTTTAGTGGCTGGATGGCCATAAATACTCATAATCATTCCGAATTCTGTCAGGTATTGTACATTAGGATTGTAATGCATTTAGTAGTAAAAAAAAATATGGCCACATAAATTACCAAAGTGAAGAGACTAAAATGGCAACATTTCTGAAGTGGTTTGTACTGAAGTGGAATTCTGTGCTCTCCAAGTACTGTGGTGAGTCTATTTTAAGACTTCTGAAGGCCTTCTCCCCCTCATAGCAAACTCAGGCCCTTTCTGCAGGACAATACTCTTGCACGTCATCCTGTCATAATCCTGGCGGTGCCTCTGCCAGGATGGGAGGGTGTCCTCGGTGTTCCCCTCCACATCCAATCAGCTGTCTGTAGAAGGGTGTGTGAAGGACATGCCTCTTCCTTCTGCTCTGCAGTCGGCCTTCTTCCCATGCTGCAATGGGAAAGGAAGTGTGTGATTGCACTTCCAGCCTTTCTGCATGACCAGCTGTGATGGAGGACTTACACGATCGGGGTCATTGGCGGAGTTTTTCTATCAGTGATATATCCTGAGACTGTGAGAGCTGGTGATGCGAGAAGGATGAGTCTGCAACAAAGTCATGCAGAAGTATCATTGCAGTCTCACTCCTCTCACATCTTCATGCTGGGAGAATGCCATCCTGTGGAAAGGGCTTCAGACTGTGAGAGCCAGTGGCTACCTGGATCAAAAGCAACCATTGAGAAACAAGGAGGAGGTGTCAGTATCAATCTGGAAACTTCAAAGTTTGAAGGAGGATTTTTAAAAGGGAAATCTCCAAGAAAGAGAGGCAATCATCCTCAAAACAGTCCAACAAGGATTAGTAGACATGCAGTACTAAGTAGCTGGAGGCTTGTCAGGCATGGGTGAGTGGTAAGGAGCAGATGGAAAATATCCTCAATCTCCCTTCAATTTCCTTTCATTCAGTGAGTAAATTGAGGGTGGCAGGTCATGGAGTATTGAATCTTCTCTGGATTTTATTCCAAACTTCGAAGGAGCTATTCAAGGTATCAAACTCTGGCCCTTTTCGCACATTGCCCATTTATGTGGCGGGGGGGTCTCACGTGAAAATCCTCAGCAAGAATGCTACTGCTTCCCTGCTGCTTGAGTTCTGCAGCGCTTCCTGGTTGTGCGAGTGTCGCACGACCGTCCCGCCCCTTCCTGCTGCAGTGCAACCTGGAAATTGTAGGGCTAGCGCTGCGGCAGGAAGCACGACTGGCCCGGCTCCCAACGCACCGCACAGCAGGTAAGTGCACACGGGCCCTGGGAGCATTGCGCGACTGTGCACCATTTTCAGCTTAAAGCCAAAAATAAAAAGGTGCATGTCTGCTCTGCTTCTGGCTCTTGAACGTCGCATAAATGGGAGTGCGTCGTACGGACCACCGCTCCCATTTATGCGACGCTCAAGGGGCCCTCTCGCAAAAGAAACTGCATGCAAAAAGGGCCTCTGTCTCCAAAATAAGTTTAGCACTTGGACACATTTGTGTTAAAACCTGGAGTCAATTAACCGTTGCTCGGATATGAAGGCAATCAGACCCCATCACATAAATTAATTGTATTTTTGTTCAGTCTTGAAGGTCTTGACTAGTCATTAACATTGGCATTGGAAAGAAGGCCTTTTCTGGTAGTGTCCCTGTGTTTGTGGAAGTTTGCCTCTATATAGGAATGGGTCTTAAGGAGTGCTTAAGAAAAGTTACCTTTTTGGATGGGTGCATTTTAATTTGTCTCTCCTGGGAAGGATAAATGCTTTTAAAATGTCTTTATTACCAAAGCTTATGTTTCTCTTTCAGAATTTACCAATAATAGGAAGAGAAAAAACTTTTAAAGAATGGGAAAAAGAATTACGAAAGTTTATTTGGCAAGGGAAAAAAACCAAGAATTAGGTTTAAAATATTACAAGATGCAAAAGAGAGAGGAGGATTTGATGTGCCATCGTTAAAAACCTATTATCAGGCATGCTGTTTAGATTTAATCAAAGGTTGGATACCTGTGGAAAATACAACATGTAAAGAACTGGAAGGAATTAATAATAGGTTTGGATGGCACGGATACTTGTGTTATGACAAAATAACAGTGAATAAAGAGTTTAATAATCATTTTATTCAAAAGACTCTATTCAAAGTGTGCTTACAAATAAAGCGCAAATTTTATAGAAGACTTCCGATTTGGACCTCACCTCAAGAAGCACATAGAATTGCCCTAACAAAACAAGGAAATTTACTAACCTATCAAGGCTTGTTGAAATGGGAAGGGGATAAGCCAGGAATGCGTACAGAAGAAGAATTAAAGGCTTTGGGACATGAATTCAATTGGTTCCCATGGAGACAACTTAAAGAGAGATTTAAAATGGATCAAAAATTATATGGATTTGAAAGAAAAGAAAATGAATTAGATCTATTGATGAAGGAGGACCAAAAGAAGAGGATCTCCTAATTCTATAAGCTATTGTTGCAAAGAGAAATGGAATCAGAAACTGTTAAAGATAATATGGACAGATGGGCACAAAATATTGGATATCCAATTGAGCTGGATACATGGGTGAGGGCATGGAAAACAGATGTAAAATTTACACCAAGTTTAAATTTAAGAGAAAACTTTTATAAAATGTTAAATAGATGGTATATGACATCTGAAAGGTTGCAGAAAATAACTAAAAATGGAAATGAAAGATGTTGGAAATGTGATGAAAAAGTGGGGTCATTCTTTCATATGTGGTGGACCTGTAAGATATCAAGGAATTTTGGAAGGAAATACATGATGAAATTCAAAGAATTTAGAATTTAAATTTTGAAATAAAGCCAGAGTTCTATTTGTTAAATATGTTGGGGCAACTAATAGAGATAATATGTCACCAGAAGACATTGTTATATTTGATAAATGCTGCAAGATTGACATATGCACAATATTAGAAAGAAAGGAACCATGTTGATACAAAAGAATAGAAATTAAAAGTTCTGGATATGATAGAGATAGAAAAGCCAACATTTTCACTGAAAAATAAGCCTATCCAGAACTTTGAAAGGGAATGGAGAGAAGTCTTAAATTGGATAAAGAAATAGTAATAAGAAAAGGAAAAGAATAAAGCAAGATTGTATGTAATATAAAGTAACAATGAAATAAGGTAATGTAAAAAAGCAGCAATGTAAGATTACCTTTTGAAGAGAAACTACGTATGAATGGAATGTAAATAAGCAGATTCAACTGGAAAAAAAAGAAAAAGCTTGGAAGTGGGGAAGTTTTTTTTTTTAATTTTTACTTTAAACTTTAATAAAAATATTTCTTTTTTAAAAAAGAAAAGTTACATTTTTGGAGTACAACTCCCAGAATTCCCCCAGCTATTGTGACCATCTGGAGGATTCTGGGAGTTGTAGTCCAACTCCCTTCCCAAACTGTCGCTCTACTTCATCAGCTTTAAAACTCACCTTGTGTATCTTCTTATTTCTAGTTACTTTTAACCAACACATGGAGGACTTGGGCTTGTTTTCCAGCCCATGCTATTCCAAAACTTTCTCTTAAGCTGCTTTCAGTGAATGTATTCAATGTTCTGTATTGTTTTAAAACTGTTGCTTTGTTGGTAGTTGAACATTTCAATGGTTTTATGTGGAGTGTGGTTACTATGGAATTTATCTACTGTTGCTTTGGGTTTTTGTCAATAATTTCAGTTATGATTTGAATGAAACAAAGGTTAGCATCAACAGTCTTTAATTTTTTTTCACACCAACCTCTGTGCAAATAGACCAAAAGAAGATGAAGTTTTCTTTCTGGTCCTGAATGTGCACAGAAATATTTGAGATGCTAAATTAAGTTTAGATGTCAAGATTGGTGAAAACTGATATTAAAAAAATGTACATTCTTAATAATTTTTTTTACAGAAATCCAAAACGTTTGTTCACACAGTACCAAAGTAGTGGTGTACCAAAAATTATTAATGTCTTCGTTCTTTTCCTATTAAGTATCATGCAAAATCTAGTGACTCCACAGATCCAGCAAGCAGATTTGAATAGTGTAACAGGCAGATGAACAAGAAAGACAGGCAGATGAACCCATTTAAATTGTAGTATAGATACTATAAAGAATTGAATGAGACTGTTATGTTACAGTGTAAGTCACCTTGGAAAAGTTAATCCTGAAGGAAGCCTACAAATGTTGACTTATATAAACTGATACAACCATAGAATCTTAGATTTGGAAGTGAGCACAAGGGACATCCGGTCCAACTCCCTGCCATACAGGAATACACACATCTACAGTACTCTCAAAAGGTTCCCATCCATCCTCTGTTTAAAGACCTTTAAGGAGGGAGTCCACCACCCATCAAGGCACTGTCTAACAGCTAGAAGTTCTTCCCAATATTTAGGTAGACTCCCTTTTCTTGTTATTTGAATCCATTGGTTCATCTTCTGATTTCTGGAGCAACAGAAAACAAGATTGCTTCGCCTTCTATATGATATCACTTCAGATACTTAAAGTTACCTCTAAAGGCCATTTCACACTAGACTGTTATAGCTCTATTATTCCACTTTCAACAGCCTATGGAATCCTGGGGTTTGCGGTTTCTGGCTCTTCCCGAAACGGCAAACCCCAAGATTCCATAGGCTGTTGAAAGTGGAATAATAGCGCTATAACAGTCTAGTGCGGAAATGGCTTAACTCATCTCTTCTCCAAGTTAAACATAGAATGATAATGGTGGGCAA
This sequence comes from Ctenosaura bakeri, assembly GCA_948474755.1. Classification (NCBI taxonomy): domain Eukaryota; kingdom Metazoa; phylum Chordata; class Lepidosauria; order Squamata; family Iguanidae; genus Ctenosaura; species Ctenosaura bakeri. The sequence goes on from CAOLHI010002951.1 coordinate 111,506, forward strand.
GAGACATGAAAGCACTTAAGTTGCTGTTTCAAAGGGTTCTACAGTGATAACCCTTAGGTACATGCTCTGGTTTTTATGCCTATTGCAACAGTTTTTCCCACTGTGTCTTTTAAGTATGAATGTAGAAAAATTCCTTAGAACAGTGGGTTCTTAATCTTTTCTTTATTGAGGACCGCCTGGAAATATAATTTGTTGCCAGAGATCCCCAATTTTAAATATTTAATATATTAATTTAAATGCTTAAATTTATTTATTTATTTATTAAAGGCTTCTGGAAAGTAGGATTCAAATTCTCAGTCAGACATTAGATGATCTTGGACAGGTCACATTCTCTTAGCCTCAGAAGAAGGCAAAGTGAAAGGGAAAGGCAAAATGAAAAAATCTGGCAACCCCCCCAAAAAAACAAAAACACCCCCCCCCGTGATAAGTTCACCTTAGGGTTGCCATGAGGCAGAAGTAACTTGAAGGCACACAACGACAAAGTGCCACTGACAGGGAGAGGTTCTTTCTAGTCATCATGTTTCTCCTCTTTGAAAACTAACTTATGGCAAGCCTAAGGAACTTTTCTTGGCAAGATTTATGGCCTTTGCCTTTTTCTGAGGCTGAGAGAATGTGACTTGCCTGAGGTCACCCAGTAGGTTTCTATGACCAAATGTGGAGTCAGATCTTTAGAGTCATAATTTGGGGGCACACAGATACCTGCTGCCTTGTCCCTTTTGCCAGGGATATGGTGGCAGGGGGAGGTGTGGATGCCAAAACTGCTTCCTTGTTTGGAAATGAGAGAGAAGTTTGGGCATACACCTGCGTGTCTCTTGGTACCTACAGCCCCTGCTGCCTCATCCCTAATGAATTCAACATAGTGGCAGGCATGTGCGCGTGCCCAAACTGCTTTCTCACTTGCAAATGAGGGAGCAGTTTCAGCACCCATACCCCCCACTGCCATATCCCTGTTGCTGCTCCAGCTGGATGTGTTCTTGGATCCCTGTGAAGGGTCCCAGGACCCCAGGTTAAGAACCGTTGCCCTAGAATCGTCTCTCATTTTTAAATCTTTCCTCACAGTCTGCAGATGTGCCATTGTTCTTCACATCAGAAAAGCAAGTTCCTGGATGCTGCTGCCAGAAGTATAAGCTGCATTTTTGCTTTAAGCATCCACATGACAACAGCAGGAAATGATGAGACAAACTCAAGTCATCTTCTTTGAACGACTGGTCTTTTGGACAATCTGTAAACTGTTTTAACTGGTGCTTTGCAATGAAAGTGACATGACAGAATGACAATGTTTTTTGAAATTCACATGGGTCAAAAGAAATATTTGGAAACTGAAGATATATTTACATAACAGTAACAAATACTAGGGCTTTAGAAAGTAAAAAAGAATTAACATAGAGAGCTAGTATAATATAGTGAGGAAGAGATTCAGCTGCAAATCTGGACATTCCTGCTTTGAATCTCCCTTCTGTTGTGGAATGACTAAGTGCTCCTTCCTAGGTACGGTTCTTTCACTCTAAGCCTCAAGCCATTTCTGCACCTTACCGGTTCCTGTCATGGACCTGGTGTCATCTTGGCAGCACCTTTACTGGGATGGGAATGCGATGCAAATGCTCCCCTCTGTACCTGGCCAACTGCCTGCTGAAGGGAGCACAAGTGACACGTGCCTTCCTTCTGCAGCACAGCGCAGCACAGCCAGCCTCTTTCCCATGCTACACTGGGGAAGGAAGTGCCTACATTTTTTTTCTGCCCCCTTCACATGGCCAGCAGTGATGGGAGCACTGCATGATCATGGGTGCCTAACAGATTTTTTCCATTAAGCGAATATCCCACGATCGCGATGGGTGGAGATGTGATGGCTGTGGGAATGTGATGACGTTGTGCAACATCGTGGACTGCTACCAACACATCCCCATCATGGGAAAATGGCTCCATGTGGAAATGTCCTCAGCCTCTGCATTGGTGCTGTGACATGATGATGATGATGATGATGATGATGATGATGATGATGATGTTTGCAGTAAGGTCATGTGCCCAAGAGAGCCAGCTTGATGTGGTGGTTTGAGCTGTGACTCAGGAGACCAGGGTTCAAATCCCTGCTCAGCCATGGAAACCCACTGGGTGACCTTGGACAAATCACACACACTCAGCCCCAGAAAACCCCATAATAGAGTCACCATAAATCAGAAATGACTTGAAGGCACACAGCAACAACACGAGTACAAAGTGCTTTGAAGACCTGAAAGAGCTGTAGGGCCTTTTCACACTCTACATAGGCCCTTTCCGCACTACACTCTTCTAGCACAATTATTGCACTTTCAACATCCTACGGAATCCTGGGGTTTGCAGTTTAGGGAGGGGCCGGCTAGAATAGTGTAGTGCTGAAATGGCCATAGTTGTAGCACTATTATTCATGGCTACATCTTGTGGAATCCTGAGGCTTGTAGTTAGATGGGACACTAGAGTGCTCTGGCTGAGAATTCTACATACCCCTTCCTAACTGCAAATCCTAGGATTCCATAGGATGGAACCTTGACAGTTAAAGTAGGATCATAGTGCTATAACTGTGTAGTTTGAAAAGGCCAATAATATAGCCCAATGTCGCTCAAAGTGATGGTTCTTAGTGATAGACATTACATGCATGCAATGGCTAGTTATTATGATTAAGGAGCATTGACATCAATAGCTATAGGAAATAAACTTTTTATTATAGGAGTTCCTTTAGAGATAGGAAAACTCTCTAAGGGTGTTAGGTTAAGCAAAGCTAGAACAGGAAGAGAACCAAATTAGTCTTACTTTTGGAGCAGAAGCAAGAAAGAGCAAAAAGGAAGTGGAGAGAGGACATGGAACAATCTCTGAGAATATCTATGTACAAGAAGTTAGGATAGATGGATAAGACATGAGGAGATTTTAGGTCACAGAAAGACTCATTAACCCTATCACTGCTGCTCTCTGTAAAACTCACTTAACTCTTTAAATAAATATTGCATTTCCAACACGTGGCCCAGTGCTGGTCCCTGGGCCATTGCCTGGTTCCTTGTGAGTTTCCAGGAAAGAAAGAAATAGTTGTAGCCAATAAACACAAATATGGTGCTAGTCCCTGGCACATCAGCAAAGAAAATTGCTGGTCCTCCACATTGGATAACCTGGTTTAACCTTTCCAACCGGAGGTCCTAAGATGATGCATTGTTATATTTGGCCAGGCTGGCTGGAGCTAATGAGAACTGAAATCAACACATCTGGAGGAACTGAAGATGGGAACAGTTTTACTATACAAACGCTGAATTTCCCCAACTCCTATATTTATTTCATCTTTTTCAAAGTATGTCCCACCTTTTTGATCTAAAATTCAACTTAAGGCATCTCAGATACAAATAAAGGCACAGTAAAGTATAATATTAAAATACAATTAGATTGTTATATTATAACACAAGTGAATTAAAGACAAGTTTTGACAGCATATTAATAAGAAGCACAGCAGTCCTCTCTGTTAAAAGTTCCCTTTTCTCATCAGCCAGTCAAAAACCTGCTTCAAAAGTTCTTCACCATTAAATGCTTCTGAAAGATGACATCCATGACTTCGAGTTTCCTCCGGCAAAATTCCAGCACCCCCCAAGTCAACACAGTACTATCACACTATTTTCAGTCTACATTTGCCTCATCCATGTTTAGTTCCACTGGAAAAACCCTATCCTGGGGTCTACAATTTTGATATTAAAATATGATTCAATGTGCCTTAGAGGTCACCTGGATGGGCACGTAGGCAGCAATGGTCGAAGATCGAAAACCAGGTCAAGCCAGTAAAATCCCCAGTCACGTAGCCCCAGGAGACCTCAAGATGTGTAAACCCACAATAAACAAAGGGTCCTCAATGGCTGAGAAGCTGACTTGAGGGGATTAGTGTGTCTGCCACAAGTTGAGCAAATATTCCATCGGTTGAGGACCATTTACATGAAGTCACACCACAAACTAACACATCCAAAGATCCTGAGACTTTGGCAGCACCTTGCAATCCCATCACACAAAGGAGGTGGAGCTTCGTTATTGCTCCAACACCCATTGTTCTCCCTGGGAAAGGATTAGTCCTCTAGGTATGTTTTCCTCTACAAATAGTCCATTTTTGAGCAGTTCTTTGGATCACCCCTTGTTATCCCAGCAGACCGTTGCTCCATCCATTGAGCCCCTCATCCCTCTCCATGCTGAGCCCCACTTCTCTTCTGTTCTTCCCAGACCAAGGACTTCGGGACAAAGGTGCAGTATCACCCCAGCTACACCCCTTCAATATTCCCCTATGCAGTTTCCTCTCTTTTGCTTCTTAATAGGTTTTGAATGAGTGTGTGAGTGATTGCATTGCCGCGTGAGACTTTCCTTCAATAAAATCATTTATTGGACATTTTTGTTTGGTTTTTGGCTTGGCCTGACCCCGTAAAAACTGGGTAAAAAGATCCCGCTAGGTTACCCTGCCTCTCGCATTGGTATTGCTTGTCATCTGGCTAGTTTCCATTCCCCATCACGTGGAGCATATTGAGGTGTTCCCCAAGAGACCCCAGAAATCAGGGTAACATCTGCTTTATGACAAGATTCTAGAGAAACAGTTCTCTGTTCTTGCCAAACTGACTTACTTTACAGGGGGAACCACTTAACAATACGTGTGAAGCATGTTGAACGCTTGAAAGCCCTCTACAGATGTTTATTATGGTGGTTATTATTAAATTCTTTCAACAGCCATGTGAGATAAGACTTTATTATCTTCATAACACAGAAGGTATGCTGGTGCTCATGTCACAGAGGTCCTCAATACAGTGAGGGAAACCTCTGAAGTCAATACTATCCAGTGCCATGAAGCTCATCCCTTGATGGCATCTTACCTTTAAAATCAATAGAGATATTATAGACACCTGATGTCATATGCTTGTGGGCAAAGGTCATGTGTGGATGTTATATTACAAATTGTGGTTGAACTGTCTGACCGTGACCATGTTTTAGATGGAAATACAGAATGAAATAATTCTAGTAGTAAAAAATACTTTTAGATTCACGCCTGAGCTTGCATTATTGGATACTGGATATAACAAACGCTGTTTCTCGGCCAAAGAATTTTGTCCAGTTTTTGACACAGTTTGACTTGGAGGTGAAAAGGTGATATAACAATGTCCACTGATGCTGGTGCTAGCTGAAAAACCAATACAGCTGTTTAAGAATGTGGAAGAGACAGGTGGACTCTTTTAAGGATGGTGTGGTACATCTTCATTCTCTATGCAAAAAGTAACAACAGTCCCGTTACGTGGGACTGTGGGAGCAATGTGGCAAAATCTGTTCAGACAGACAGAAATCACGCATTGCTTGATGACTGATTTCACCCAACCTTCTCTTTGCGTGTGTAAACTAGACTGAAACTCCATCCCAAAATTTATGGTTGATATGGCATTGTATGCACTAACATCATCATAGCTCCACACTGTATTGTGGATTGTTGTAGGTTGCTAATATATTTATTGAATAAACATCTATATCTGAGAAAAGTTATAATTTTGACAGTAACTTCCAGGATTCCCCCCAGCCAGAATGTCCACTGATTATTGAAAGAATTCTGGAAGCTGTATTACAATCCCCCCAGCACTTACAAGCTCTTGTTTTATTAGTGGGATCTTGACTGCTTGGGGATTTGTCAAGCCGAAACTCATGTTTTTTTTGTTCCTTCATTTAAGAACATTTATTCCTTAGTTGTGTTCATACTGGGAGCATCTATACTTCACAAATGAATTTAGTAGTTATTCTCCATTCCTGGGATAGAGAGAAGAAAGATAGTGTGGGTATTGTTGTCATTATTATGGTTATATCTGTATGCTATTTATTTATGTTTTCATGGAGAAATACAAAATTTGTTCACAAAACAGCTCTTGAAAAACACAAGATGTATAACTGATGCTATAAAGTAACTAGAAGTGACACAAGTTTGAAAATGGCAGAGCTATACACTACTGTGTGGGAAAATATGCTGTGTTTTCTCCAACTGTAAGTTGTTGGCTGTCACAAATGCCTTTTGACTAAAATCTATTCTTGATAATAGTGTATACCTGGAAAAGGTTTGTGGAGGAACTTAAATGGTAAACATCTCAAAGACCAATGGGAAGATGTATTGTGGGGCACAAACCGGATGCAAAATTTCACCGTCAGTGACTTGTGGGTAAGAAGACATTGATCAAAAGCATTGCTGTGCATGACCACAAAAGAGAAAATATTACCCCGATGACGGACTCTATCCTGGGGGGTATAAAATCAATATCAAAAAATGTCCGCCATGCCAGAGAGGTTGCCCGGATGGATGCATAGACAAATAGGTCAAATGACCGAAACTAGGTCAAGGCCAGGAAAATCACCAGTCATGTTTCCCCAAGGAGATCTCAGGCTAAACATGTCCACACGAACAAAGGGTCCTCAGCCACGAATAACCAACTTGAGGGGATTACTGGGTTTTCCTCAGGTCGAGCAACTCCGACTTTGGAAAATCCTACAAGGCGAGGTCCATCTGCATGAACCAATCATGCAAACTATCAGGTTGCTATTTTGCGGCATTTCCCCCTTTATTTTGGCCATTGTTCTTCCTGGGAGAGGGCCTGCACTCAAGGTACATTCCACCCTATAAGTAGTCCCAGTTTTTGAAGGTCTCTTCAGAGAACTCCCCACCACACTAGCAGATCGGCGCTCTGTTAGTTGAGTGATCCTCTCAGCAACCTCTCTTCACTGAGCTCCATCCTTCTAGCTGCTTCCCAGACCAAAAACTTCAGGATAGGTGCAGTATCACTGCTTTTACTCCCTCTCCGCTAAATCCCCTATCAATTTTTTCCCTTCTCAATAGGCCTTGAGTGAGTGAGTGAGTGTGTTGGTGCATGAGAACACATTTATTAATAAAAACCATTTATTAGTATGTTTGTCTGGCTTTTTGCTTGGCCTGACCCAGTAAACATTGGGTAAAGGATTCTGCTGGGTTACCCTGCCCCTCGTTTTGCTATTACCAGTGCTCTGCTAATTTCCCCAACCTTTACATTTTTGAAGCGAATCCCCATGGGATCCCCCAGAAGTCAGGGTAACAAAATGAACCAGTCATACTACTAGAATGAAACAGTACTCCACTGCTGTTCATATAATATAAAAAGAAGAAGAGGGAGGCCTCTAGCATGTTGGGTTGATCTTCTGTGGAGAATTTATAAGACATGGATGAGAATTGCACAGAACAAGATGGTATGGAATAGTTGCAATTTCCACCACTGGAGGGACTACATTCATTAGCGAAATCATAGATCTTCCAGTCTATAGGACAGTTATGTTCAATATTTGTGGATATGTCTTCCTGCTTTAAATTTTGATTGCCTATTTTTTTTAAACCTGTACTACACTTCTTTTATATGTAAAATATACCTCAATATTACAGATCTCGCTTATCTATTAGATATAGAATAGGAATGAGGATGTGGATAGGATCCCTGGAGAAGTGAGAGCTACCACATGTATACTGGATCCTTGTCCTTCTTGGCTTTTGAAAGCAGCTAGAGGGGGACTGACTGCAGACTGGGTAAGGGCCACAGCGAATGCCTCACTGCAACAAGGAAAGTTTCCAGCATGCCTAAAAGAGACTGTGGTGAGACCATTACCAAAAAAACAAAAACAAAAAAAACAAAACAAAACACCCCCCCCACCAACCCTCCCTGGATTTGGCAAGGTTCTGGTGCGTGTGATGGCCTCCCAGCTCCAAGAGTTTCTGGATGAAATGGATTATCTAGATCCATTTCAATCTGGCTTCAGGTCTGGTTATGGGATGGAGACAGCTTTGGTCTCTTTGGTGGATGACCTACACTGGGAATTAGACAGGGGGAGTACATCCCTGTTGGTTCTGCTAGACCTCTCAGTGGCTTTTGATACTATCAACCATGATATGCTTCTTCTGGGCCGACTCTCTGAGATGGGACTTTGGGGCACTGTTATGTAGTGGTTCTGGTCATTCCTGGAGGGGAGAACTCAGAAGGTGCTGCTGGGGGACCCTTGTTCAACTCTGTGGCCATTGACCTCAGGGTTCTGTCTTGTCCTCCATGCTGTTTAATGTCTACATGAAACTGGTGGGAGAGGTCATCCAGAATTTTGGGGTTTGGTATCATCCATATGCTGATGATACCCAACTCAATCTCTTCTTTCCATCTGATTCCAAGGAAGCTGTCTCAGTCCTGAACCAATATCTGCTGTCAGCAGTGGACTGGATGAAGGCAAACAAAAATGGACTAGATGACAGCAAACAAATTGAAGACAGAGGTGCTCCTGGTCAGTTGAAAGGCAGATCAGGGAACTGGTATTTTGTCTATGCTGGATGGGGTTACACTTCTCCTGAAATCTCAGGCTCGCAGCCTTGATGTTCTCCTGGATTCAACTCTGAGCCTAGATGTCCAGATTTCAGCAGTGGCCAGGAGTGCATTTATACAAAGCTTTCCTTTCATAGGCAGGCAAAGACTTTTTTTTAAAGCAGGCCTTTAATTAATGAACTGGGTATCTTTTACTTATTTATTAGCTGTTTTAAAAATGTATTGTAAGTTTTATAATTTTATATTTTTTATGTTTTAATTGTTTATGTGCTTTTCATGTTTTTTAAACTTTTGGAAGCTGCCTTGGGTCCCACCTTGGGTTAAAAAGCAGCATATAAATTCAATCAATCAATCAATCAATCATAAAATAGGAAGAGATAGAAAGAGCAAATTAATTTGAGTCCACAAACTAATCTTTTCAAAGCTTGCTACTACATGTGTTAAATATTAGTGCTGGAACAATGAGAGTTGTTTTCATAACCAGTTTTGAGACACCAGCAAGACAAATGTCACCATGATCTGTCTGCACTAGCACCATCTGCTGGCTGAATTATATATTGCAACAATACTAGCAATCACATTTTTTGGTAGCATGTTCACTGATGGAGGGTAGTATCTCATTGGTTAGTCCCAGTTGGAGTAAATCCATTCACTCAACTGCTGGATGGTGAGTCAATACATAGATAAATACCTTGGGCTACTCTAGTTAGGACTAACAGGATATAGGCTAGTGAATGAAGTTATTCAACTGAGGAAGCAACTATTTTTAATTATTACCCTCTGAGCCCCTCTGGGTAAGAAAAAAGTCCGTGGACGTCCCAAGTTTTTTTCCATTACTAACCAATTTTATTTCGGAGATATTCATGATGTTCCATTCATCCCAAAATATTTCTTGGGAACTCCAAAAATGACAGGAACTTTTTGTTCCTATGTACCAGGTCAGTTTAAATTAACTTACCTGTCTATTTGTATTATTTGAGAATTAGGCCATTTCCACACTAGCCTGTTATAGCACGATGATTCCACTTTCAACATCCTCTGGAATCCTGGGGTTTGCAGTTTTGGGAGGGGCCCACCAGCCCCTCCCGAAACTGCAAACCCCAGGATTCCAGAGGATGTTGAAAGTGGAATCATCACGCTATAACAGGCTAGTGCAGAAATGGCCATAGTTAGGATGGTTGCTGCCAGTAAATACAGCTGTTGCCTCTGGGACACAGATTGAACAGAGCTCAAGCAAGAGAAGGAGGAATCTTTGCACCAAAACAAAATGATCATCATGTTTAACTAGTGTAATACTGTTAAAGCACTTCAGCACTTTGACAGTAATAACTCTTGAATAAAGGTTCAATAGATAGGAATGAAAACCAGTTTCTGAAATGCTGCATGAGTCTAGATGTGACATGTGATGTGAGGGAGGGGAAAGAACACAAGGAAAGGAGGAGAGAGGGAAGACAGGGATATTTCAAAGAGTATGGATGCAAACTAGGGAATATGCAGATAAAATCAAAACAAAAAGAGTTGAAAACTCTTAATACTTCCATGGATTTTTTCCCTTCTGGATGAGGCCCTCTCTCTTTCTCTTTCTTTGCATGTGTGCATTTGTGTAGTGCATGAGTGCCCCCTTCCCTGTTGTGCTCTGGCCAAAATGACCAATGGTTAGGGATGATAGGAGTTGGAAGCAGTCAAAAGTCAGGATACAAATAATATCAAAAGTTTTAAATGAAACAAATAAGGTGTACTGCACATTGTGACTGGCCAGGCATCCCATAAAAGGTGCATTGACTGTTCTGCAAGGTGGGGATGGGTAAGGTACCATTTGGTTGTTCTTTTAAAAAAAATAAGAAATTGTCAAAATTCCTTTATAAATGAAACAAAAGGATCCACTTTTTTTTAAAAATGAATGTGGGGAGAAAATAAAAATGGCAGATTTGTCCATTCGGAGAGAGCTTTGGATGCTTAGCTCTTAAAATTCTGGCTTTGGACCTGTCATGTGCTGGCTAACTTGCTTCCCAAGAAAACACTCAGAGCCCAGCAGCAGCATTTATTGAGTTAACGAAAGAAACATAGCAGCTCAATAAAAGTTGCTAAAACTGAGGTATATTGGTTAGTAGCAAGTTTTTATACTAAAACGTACAGATTTAGACACAAAGAGCATTGACTAGGTGAGAGCCATAAATGTCACCTCACCTCACCATAATCTGAGGGTTTCCAGGCTTCTCAGATGTTTACACACTTGCATCTTGAGAACCTAAATTCTTCCTGTGTTTTATCTCTGTCCTTCTGGTTGCTCTCACATTGTCACATTGCATCTCATCCCTCTGATCTTTCCCATGCCAGATGCCTTCCACTATTACCCAGACACCTTGAAGCCTTTGATCCTATACCCAGATATAAACTACAATTGCTATTCAATGCATTGTTGCAGATCATAATTGCCTGTGGTTGCAATATTGCAATAGCCAAAGCACATTCTAATTCTCTTTCCTACAGATTAATCTAAACAGGGGTTGCTAATACTTTCGTGGCAGGAGTCTGGCCCTTTTTGCACAGCATTTGCCATGTGAAAGGGTCTCTGGAGTGTCACGCAATTGTGAGGAGCCATCCAAATGACGTCGTCGCAATTGCACGATGCTGCTGGGGCTGGCAGGCACCTATCGCACACTATTTCATTTTTGGCTTCTAGCCGAAAATGGTGCACAATTGCGCATCGCTCCAGGGCCCCGTGCGCACTTACCATGTGTGCGGAGCTTCCGGAGCTGTGGCACTCATGCTTCCAGCCCCAGCACAGCTGGGAAAATCCCTGGCTGCACTGTGGAAGGAAGAGGAGGAGCCCTCACACTGCCTGCTCACTAGCAGGCAGTGGCTGTGGAAGCAAAGCAGCAGGGATGTGAGAGCCTCCTGCAAGAGGCTGCTAGCACAATCCCCGCACCCCAGCGCTGTGAAAAAGTAAGGTGTGAAAAGTGACTATATTGTGGCTGAATTAGGGTTGTCATTTTTTTTCCTCCAAAAGGTTGTTTATCTTTAAAAACAGAGAATAGCCATTCCGTACCTATAGAATTTGGCCTAGATGAATGAGGAAAAGCTACCCAAATTTTCACTTTTTTCATAAATAGGAGAAAAACCTCATTGAGGTTTAAAAAAATGTGAGAGAGAATGAAGCAATTAGATTTTCTTATCCTTTGTATGTGCCACTTATCAGTAATTGCTTTATGACTGCTAATTTTTAAAAAGTTTTGAACTCTTTATTCTCTCTCTTTTTGTGTCTTGCTGACCTGCATGTTCAGAAAAACAAAAAAGGTGATGCTTTCCATTTGCAAGTAAGATGTCATGACTTCCCTTGGATCTTCTATTAACTTCACAGTATGTATGGATTTGATTTAATACCGTCACCCAGATAACTGCTTAAATGCAAGCTCTTCAGTAAATCCCATCAAATGGTTTTTACAAAGTTCTGTTTAATTATGTCAGAGAAGGAAAGTGACCTTTTGTTACCAAAGGCAGATTTGCACATTTGTTGCATTGTATTCTGGCACAGAAAGAGAGAAAGGGATTAGAAAAGAGAACTCTAGACCAATCAGTTTGAAAGTTGTGGTGCTGAGAGGGTCACAGGTCATCAGGTGCTGGATGTCCAGACCAGCAGAGACAATGAACATTTCTGAACAACACTCTTATAGCGCAATGATTCCACTTTCAACCTCCTATGGAATCCTGGGGTTTGCAGTTCTGGGAGGGGCCAGCCGGCCCCTCCCAGAACTGCAAACCCCAGGATTCCATAGGAGGTTGAAAGTGGAATCATCGCGTTATAAGAGTGTCATGCGGAAATGGCCAATGTCATCACCTACTACCTCTTTTAGGTTTTTCTGTTTTCTACGAGCTTTCCTGGAATCTTCATTGTACAGTCAGGCCTTCACTTTTGTGCGTTCAGCATTCATAGATTTGATTATTTGTGGGTTATTTTATTAATTTAAAAATTCTTACTGTATTTGCCCCTGCCAAGGAAAAATATGTTATCTCTAGGAATGTCTAGTTTCTCCAGCACAATTCTATGGTCCACTTCCAGTCACACTGAAGGACCTAGAAATTCCTAGAGAGAACAATTCTCTATGCATTGCTAGGACTTCCAGTATGATTGTTTGGCCCACTTCTGCCAGAAGCTGACTGTGGAATCATACTTGAGGACCTAGAGGTTATAATCTACTACATAAAAATCAAAGTTTGTATGTGTTGGCTGAAGACCTCATATGATTGGCTGCGTCAGGCGAATGATATGATTGGCTGTGTGAGGCGAAAACCTCATATGATTTGCTGCCTGAGAAAATTCTGTGGAATCCTGGGGTTTGCAGTTTAGGGAGGAGCCTTTAGAATTCTCAGCCAGAGAGCTCTTGGGCCTGGTCAGTTGCTGTGGAGATGAGGCCTAGCAGCAAGGAGGAAAGCAATGTATTCTCTCAGGAACCCAACCTCCTTATATTAATAACTCTGAATACAGATTGGATTGGGGAATATGGGGAAAAGTTACTAGACAAGACAGTTTGAGGAATTAGAGACACAGGATCTCAAATCTTTCTAACAAGTATTACCTATGAGAAAATAAAATCCCGGGCAATGCCGGGTATATACGCTAGTACACACACACACACATAACATTCATAATTTTAATTTTTATTCACAATTTTTCCACTTTTGCAGGGATTCTGTGCCTCTAACCCCTCTAAAAGTGGAGGACTGATTGTATATTATCAGCAACAATATATTGTCTAAGCTATCAATTTTAATGCAAAGTATCTGGAGATGGCTTAGTATTGAACGAACAACGAGAAGTCCTTAGATTTACAATAGATCTCGTTTTGATGGAGACAAAAACTGCTTAAAATGGATTGGTGAAAACAAATCAACATAGCTGATTGCATATTTGGCCCCCCTTTGGCAGCTTAGTTACATTGACTGTCATGATGGTGGCTTCACTTATTTACTGTGACACCACACCACTGCAGAGAATTCACTATGAGAAAAGGACAATATTTATCTCTGAAGCCTGTGCCAACTTGCATCTAATTGAACTCTTTATCCAGAACATCATCATCCATGCTTATTGGCATTTTGGCTGGGGCTCATGGGAGCTGGTATCCTATATTATCCATTCTGCACTTAAGAATAAGTACTCACACACAACTAATTGCTAGTAATTAGTTTGTTTCTCCAATAATGAAGGTATTAAGTGCACTATGATGGTAATGTGGCAATGGCAGCTTCAGTCTTTTTACAATAAAAGGTAACTTTCTTGTTGCAAATATGTGAGCTAACTAAATGGTGGAGGAAGAATAACACATGGCTCAAGTCCTGGTTGTGCCTTGTGCTGCCACCACCTCGTGCTTAATTATGGCTATTGAGGTGATAATGAGATAGATGGAAAGAGGCAGTAGCAGGACTTACAGCATCCACATTTTCAAGAAGTAGCCACTAAAAATAAAGGGAACATTATATTTCCCTTTGAGAATTGGGGGAGTACATTGGTTGCTATGCACCTTTAAGTCAACTCTGACTTATGGTGACCCTTGTTACTGCGGTTCAGGCCTACCCAGAGATAGCACCTGATATCGCTTTGATATCAAACCATTCGGCTTTCCTCTGCCACCCCGCTCCACGTGTTTGCGAGGCCTCCAGACAAGCACGTAAACAGGCGCGGCCGATAATTGCTGGACATTCCATTCTCCACCCAAGCAGGCCAGACAGAGCCAGTTCGTCCCTTCAGGGACCTCTCCGGCAAACACCTCATTGCTTATGCGCGATACTAACAAAGGCTCCCAGCCCCAAGCAGGTAGCCTCACAAAGCTGTGCCAAGCGCTCCGCATTTGCATACTGGCTACACTATTGTTAATTGGACCCTAAGCCAATCGTGCTAAACTCTGACCTTTCCAAAGCATTGTCCCACTTCTAAATCGCATTGTTCTCACCAAGTAAGGTATGGCCTGCAGTCACAATTCACCCTATAAGAACCCCCGATTCCGAGACCATCCTCGGATTGCTCCGGACTTCCATCCTGCCTTGCTGCCACTTTGTCTGGCGAGCTCCCCTCAGCGAACCGCACTGAGCTTCTTCACTGCACCCCAACATCGCTCTCAAACTACAGGACTACGAGACAGGTGTTGTATTTCCCTCCGAAAATCCCTGTTTCCAATTCTTTAGTTAGCTGTGTGACTGGGTTGCCTTTAATATTTGTCTATACTTAATAAAACATCATTTTTGCTATTTTAAACCATCTGACTGCTTGACTGACCTGACCCCGTAGACGCTGGGTTGCAAGATCCTGCTGAGTTACCCTGCCTCTCATTAGCTTTAGTGAGTGCTCCAGCTAATTTTCCCCAAGGTTGTGTTGTTGTTGTTTGGTTATTTGGGCGCCCCTCCCGGGACCCCCAGAGAACAGGGTAACACCCTATCAGGGATTTTCCTGCCCAAAATTATTCAGAGGAGGTTTGCCACTCAGGTTAAGAGAGTGTGACTTGCCCTGTTTTCATGGCTGAATGGAGATTTTAACCCTGGTCTCCCAAAGTCCTAGTCCAGTACTCAAATCACCACACTATGCTGTTCATGGGAGAATAAAGAGTTGCTTAAAATGTAATTATCATGATAACTCTTTGGGTACCTTGAAATTATAATGCCAATGCTCTATACATAGAGATATACTGACTGACACACACACACACATAAACATAGAGTGTAAGAGTGAACTCAGTTCTCTGTTCAGGAAGGGAGAAGAAGGGGAGGGGAGAGAAACAGTCTCATGTGGTGCCTGCAAGTGCAGGTTGAACCCTGAGCACAAGATGGAGTGGGAGGCAGAGGGACATCTTGGCAATGCCTCTGATCACTGATAGGAGATAACAGCAGAGATTCCTTTCCTTCTCCACTGGACATAGGGAGGGTAGGGGGATTGCTGGAAGGGGAGAACCATACTGGGGGAGTGTTAAATTGCAGTAAAACTTGAACATATACAGTGTCCAAAAAGTCTTGCGTGACTGTTGAAAGCAGGAAAATCCATAAAACTGGAATGTGGGGAGAAAACAAAGAATGGAATGAAGTATATTGGAAAAGGATAGAGTTGGTCGGTAGCTGCAACCTTGAACTCCTGCATGGCTGCAATGGAAGGTCCTTCTTTTCTTTGTCTTCTCATGGTGATAAAAATAAACCTCCTGATTACATAACTGCTGATTTTGGGTTGGAAGACAGGCCATCACACTGGATCATGTGTTCACTATGTCTCCTGCATTGCTGAAGTGAAAGTGAATCCAGATATTTGAATCACTGCTGTATTTTTTGTAATGCTTAAAAACAAAAACAAAAAAACAAAAAACCAGGCACATATTCCAGTCAGATGAAATCAATCCACTCTTACCCTTCATGAGGAACCAATTGTAAAGGTGAAGTTGAGGATGAATTGCATAGTAAAAAAAAAAACACAAGTGTGCATGAGCCCAGTGTATCCTTTTAGAAGCAAAAGGTGATTTATCTGCTTTGGAGGTGGGGGGGCATTCATAACCCAGTGGGCTGTGAGATACAAACGGAAAAAGTTTCAGTTTTTAATACTCCAGTTTGTTACATTTCGCAGGAGCTGCTGAGAGTTAGGGTCCTTGGGTGATGGTATCGACTTTCCTATTGAATTCTTAGGTTTCAAAGCTTGCTTTGCAGGACCGGGATTAGCCTCCGACTGCACACTTGAACAAAGATTTATAAACAAACGTATTCCAGGAGCTTTAAGTACAGATTTCAGAATCACATATACGAATGGTGGAGCACTCAGTTCTACAAAAATGTTCTTTTCTGGGAAAGTTTGACAGATGAGCCACAAGATATAGATCTGTGTGTGTGTGTGTGTAAGAAAAAGTATGAGATTTAATGTGAGCATTTTTTTTTGTCTTGCTAAACATTATGGAAAAATCACCACTTCTCATTGGGTACATGCTCTACAGTATTTCATAGATGAAAACTGGGGCATGCATGGATGAACATCATCAGAGTGTGGTCAAGTTGACATAATTATTAATGAGGAAGAACATGCAAGATAGGGGAGGCTGCAGCAGTCTGGTTTTGCCTAAATTTACTGGAAGAGGCAAGATTCCATTCCCTGCTCTCCTTTCCTCTTTGGTTAACTCCCTTGAGACAACTGAGGGCAAACTATTTTTGCAATTTGAACTCACTTTTAAGTAATCTGAGGACAAAGGAGGAAGTAGGAGGAGGTTAGAGAAAGTGGGACATTTTAAAAGCATCTGGAAAAGTGGGATGGCAGAGAATTAATTGGGACCTATGGAGAGTAGGCTTGACATATGGAAGAAACTCGGGGGTGGATCAGGGGGGACACACCTTGTGACCGTTATCTCTCACACATAGGCTTAGGGTGCCCTGTCATTCCCTTGTGTGTTGAATGTTGGGTGTCATAAATATTTGTAAAGCAAATTATGGAATGCTCTGAGGAAGTGGAAGTTCCACAAGGAAAATTCTCCTGCAAACACCCAAATAATTAAACTTTAAAAATAACCTGCTCCTTGCCTTGCCTGGGTCTGATTCACTGAAAGGTGATTCTTAAAAAACAAATAAACAAAGCCAAAATCAAAACCTTCTCCATCTGAGCCTGGCACAAGAGATAGAATTACAAAGAAGGAAGTCCCTATTTTGAATCCAGCCCCCGCCATAAACTCAGTAGAAGGCCTTAAGGTGAAAACACTTTTTTCATTGTCAGTCTCCTGTCAGCAGTACAGAAAGGATAATGGAGTTGTTTTCTTCCGTTTGCAAAGTAAAAGTAATAAGAAGGGAGCCAATGTGGCACAGTGATTGGGGTGCTGAAGTAGGGGCTTTATCACGTGCTGGTTTGTTGCATGATTGTGCTGGCTTAGTTCCATTTTTGATCTTTTCCTATCATGTGATATTGTCACTCTCCTGTTGTTGAATTGAATTCCCATCCTTACTGAGTCATCTCTTTTCATTCATAGGAAATGCCCATGAATAGTTTCAATAACACTGGATTTCCGCTATTGTTGATGGAGTCATTCTACTGCAGTTCCAACATTGTGGCAGTCATATGGTGCCAGGGGGTGCTGTTTTCTCCTCCCCGCATCCCCAACCAGGGTGATCTCATTGCACCTCCGATATCTGGACAAACAGGACATCATGGTGCAGTTGAACAGTATTGCTTTTACTCCATCCACAGAATGTTTCTAATTTTTAAAAAAAAATTTCCAGTGTAATTGTACACTTGTGCTGCCCTGGCGGTCACCAGCACACTGCACTTGCGCCACTATGGCAAAATAGCCAACTGTGACTCTGGAAAAGCAGAATGCCAAAATGACAGCAGACAGGAAAACACAATGTCAAAATGACAGGGAGGAAGTCTCCTGACATGTTGAAATTATGCAAAGAAAAAAAAATATAGCCCACGCCCTGGGTAGCAAGGAGAGGGGAAGGGAGGCTGAGTCATTGGGGCAGGGCAGAAGACTATTTGTAAGAACATGCATCAGCAAACCAGCAGCATAGCTTT
The DNA here is from genome assembly GCA_948474755.1 of Ctenosaura bakeri. Lineage (NCBI taxonomy): Eukaryota > Metazoa > Chordata > Lepidosauria > Squamata > Iguanidae > Ctenosaura > Ctenosaura bakeri. The sequence goes on from CAOLHI010002951.1 coordinate 129,368, forward strand.
ATTGCAGAGGCAGCGTGATATGCTGGCATGTGCTCATTTCCTTAGAAAAGGCTGTGAGACAACAGGCTCGTGCGATAAAGTCCTGGGGTTCTGAAGACTAGAGTTCGATTCTCCATTCAGCCATAGAAACCCACTGGGTGACTTTGGGCCTCAGAGGAGATCCGTGGCCAGCCCTTTTGAACAGCTCTTCTTGAGGAAACCCTGTGATAGATTTGCCGTAGGGTTGCCATAAATCAGAAGTGACTTGAAGGCACTTAATAACTATAAAAGTAATAAGAAAGATCTTTGAAACTGCATCGCAATGCATGCTCAGGGAGATAGCTTTGACCTTAAAATCCTCATAGCAACTCAAACATGGGAGCAGCAATTCTTTTTAAAAAACTTTTTAAAAAAACAAAGAGAAAAAGTGCCTAACTGAAACAAGCAGGTTGTGCTGAGGCTGTAATAAGATGAGGTACCATGAAAACTCTTAATTGAGTTTGTACCAGGCTTGTTATGGCATACCTGCAAATACCAGGCTTATTATGGCATACCTGCAAATACATAGTGAGTTGGTGTTTATTTCCACACATGCATCCCATAGTAGCTTGTTAGGCTCTAAGAGAAGGGATGAACAAATTTGTCAATTGCTTTGTATTGTTTTGTATCTTATTTTTTCAAATTTTAAGTTTAGGTGGTCCATAATTTAGAGATTTTTTTAAAAGGCTGTGTGAAAAATTATTTTCAGCTAAATACTCCTTGTTTGTGTTGATACCCTAAAGTACAGATTCATGTCTTTTCTTTGGTTGGCACATTCTGTGGGAACATTTATCAGGTATAACTGAGTTTTGATTTGAGAACTGATTAAAAAGTGTCAAATTAGGCAAGTCTGCATTGATAACACAAATCAGATGAATTTCTCTTTAGTCCTTAAGGATGAGGACGTTGCCCAATGTTACCCTGCTTTCTGGGGGTCCTGTGAGGGACACCTAAACGCGCTCTCAATTACACAAGTTGGGGAAATTAGTCAAAGAGCACAAGCTAGCAATGCGAGAGGCAGGGCAATGGAGTGGAATCTTTTACCCAATGTTTACGGGGTCAGGCCCAGTCAGAAATCACACAAACTGTTCAAATTTAAGTATTTTATTGGCATAGATGTTAAAATCCATACAATCACTCAGCTGCACTCACTCCAACAAGCAAACAAGACTAAAGAAAGTTAGAAAGAGGTGAAAATTAAGAGAGAGAGAGAGAGAGACATAAGGGTTTGAGTTAATACTATACCAATCCAGAAGTCTTCAGGTGGGAGAAAACGATTTCAGCCACACCTTTTGAGGCTGAGGGGAGCTTACCAGCTTCATGGTTTGCAAATCTGAGAGAACTCTGAACTCTGAACTCCAAAAACTCCCAAAAACTCCAAAATGGAGAAGGAAAAGTGCCTAGTTATAGAGCTGACCCATGTCCTGGGGAACAGATGGCTACAGTTTTACGAAGATGGATTTCAGCTTTGTAGTTCAAAGAAAATACAGCCAAACATCCTTGCAGTTTCCTGCAAGATGAGTATCTCATCCAGGGATGCATATCTCAAGGTGTCACATTCCAGGCTGTTTGCATTGTTTATTTGCTCCCAAAGAGTTATTGTCTCCTGATCTCTGCTGAAAATCCATCCAAATCCTTTGAGCCATTCGCAAGATTACCTAGGATGTGGCAGAAAACAGGCTGCGCTTTTGACCTATCTCAATAGCCACTGCCTACGTGTCCGTCCAGTATATCGCTATGGCTCACTATGTTAGATATAAAATAATTAGGATCTTCAGGACATAGTTTTTAGGTGGGTTAGGGGGCTTACACCAGGCCAGTTGGTCTTCCATCATAACATAACACTTGAATTGACACACACACACACACACAACACCTCTTGGTGATGGCTGGCCAAGTGGTCAAAGCATTCCATCTTCCCTGTGGCAGATGTCACTGGAGTTCTAGCAGGATATCAGTGTAACCACACAATTTGAGAGTGTTGGAAGGGTAGGGGGACAGCCAAGATAGAAGCATTTTCTTCTACATCAGGGATGGGAAATTTATGGCTTTTCACATTTCATTGAGCTGCAGCTCTTAGCAACTCTCACTGCTGGCGCTGCTAGCTAGGGCTCAGAGAAGTTGTAATCCAAGAATATCTGGAGACCTGTAAGTTCCTTGTACCTGATCTACACTGATGTCAGGACTATTACCTACAGAGACCCCCTTGATGGGCACATGGAACGGGGCTTTTTTGGACTGGCTTCCTGTTAGCAAGTTGTCCAATGCATGCTGGGCAAACTATTTGCCATAGCACAATGGATGTCTTCTGCTAACAGTGGAAGAAGTGGAGTTGTACGTATAGCAATGTTGCATGCTTAACTTGTACATTTGCGCATTTCACATTAACACTCAGCCAGTGACACATTTTTCACAATCTGTTGGGATTGCATGGGGAATGTACATTGTGTACATACATAAGTATCTTCTTATGTGGATAGTTATGCTATTCCGAGAGGATGTTGTATTGCAGCTCCTGTGTCGCCCCTGGATTGTAAAACCCACTGCTTTCCCATTTTTGATAATGCAAGAAGCACATTAAAACTAATCTCTGTGATTTGTCCTTTTAAATTATTCTGATATTTACAGATTATTGTAATAATTTTGATGGTTTTGCTTGCTTTTGTTAACAGCCTTGAGCACTATTTTTAGTGGAAAAGCAGGGTGAACACTGACATTCATCATCACCATTAGCATCATCAGGATATTACTGGTACTCCAGAATCCACTAAGCAAACCCAGTTACAAGATGGTGCTAAGTGGTTCAACTTCAAATTTCAACCCCAGAATGCATCCATCTTACACAATTCACAGGATGTCATCCAGTCCAACCTCCTCTAGATCTAGGATCTGTAATACAGCTTTGAAAGATGGCCATCAAGCCTCTGCTTAAATATATCCAGTGTATAACCTGCCAGCTCCTTCTCATAGCCTCTACCACTGTAAACTTTCCTAATGTTTAGCTCAAATCTGCTTCCTTGCCATCTTTGCCCACTGGTTCTCATCCTGCTTTCTGGAGCAACATAGAATAAGTCTACTCCATTTTCTGCAAAAGAGTCCATCAAGAGAAGATAGTTGTTTCTGTGAGGGCAGCTCCTTTCCTTCCAAAACACTTGAATAGCAGAGACAGACATTCTTGGAGCAGTTGTTTAGCATGCCTTTATGGTAAGGCTGGACATGCTAGAAGCTAAAAGATGACGCTTATTATCCAATCCATGTTGAGCAGCCTTCCATTCACAGCTAGCAGACTGTGTTCTGCTTGGGAGCTTACAAGTTGTGCAGGCCTGGCCTTCTGGTGATTAAAGATTTGGGAGCTTAAGTCCTTTGGAAACATAAATACAGGCATTGAAATGGCTGGTATTTTTCTTTGTTTTGTGAAGTATGAAAACTAATGCTCACTAGTCCTATTGAGATGGTTACCAGCATCCTTAATAAGGAAACCTGGAAAAAAAATTGCATGCAGCTGAAGCAAATGATGCGTACAGCCTTCATGGTAAACAAGAAGCATGGGGATCTACAGAGCTAATGTATTCAGCACTTCGCCTTTATTTAAAGTGACTGGCAAAAAGCCAAGGTAATTTAGACTATGGGGGTGCTGCAGAGTTTCTAAGCCGTGAGAAGGTTTTTACCTGCATGACTTCCATTGACTTCAAGAGCTCAGTGAAAATGGATCTGCAATGCCAGCCATGAGTGAATTAATAATACTTTCTCCCTTCACTTACTTAACACTGCTAGAGACAGTTGGAAGTATAAAAGATTGGCTTGATCTGGTCCTTGGAGTTTTGCGAGACATAGAACGGAGCACTTACAAAGAAACCCACTTGGCACTGCAGATTTTCTTTAAAAGTGCATGATAAACCAGGCTGAATAAACAACAGCAGACTCCTCTTGAAGTGAGAGAAATCATCATTCCCTGGTATAAAAGGATCAAAGGGCTGCATTGGCACTGGGATCTAGGCAGTGGAGTATTTGAGAGCTGATTGTGAGTCTCAGGAAGTGTAGAAAGTTTTGCTAATTAGAGGCATTTACATCATGTCATTCCTCCAGTGAGCTCAAGGTAGTGCATGTGGCTCTCTTTCACTCCACTCTGTTTTCCCACAATCCTGTAAGGTAGGTCAGGGAGAAAGATTGTAGCTGGTTAAAAGTCACCCAGTAAATGTTATGGCTCAATGAGGGCTGAAATCTGGAGATTCCAAGTCCAACACTCCCACTCCTACACCGTGCTGGGGCAGATCCGTAAGATGCGCTTGTAAGACAGAAGCAGCAAGTGCCAGCCAGAAAATAGAACTGGGTAAGCAGTCCAATCAGTATTGAACAATCACAAGGCCCAGAAGAACTGAACCTGGAGCCAGGTTAGGGTTGCCTGTGTATTGTAAATGATGTTCTTTAGGGCTGGAAAACTTGTCCTGTATAGGATCACAAGGTGTCCCTTATATGTCTTGTATATAAGGACTAGAAAACATATCCTGTATGAACATTAAACAGGATGTCAAAAGTCTTCTATTTTGGGGTATTGGGTCAACATGGCTGTCAAATTATACACCACTTCAGTGTGTGTGTTGTGTGTTGTGTGCATGGCTGATGCCTGTTCTTCTCACTTCAGGCTGACCTTGGAGGAGCCTGTTTGGCCTGGGGGAATTAAATTTCTCCCCACACGAGGGCTATTGGAACCTGCTGGGGACCTCACTCCACCACTGTGGAATTTGCTGTGGTGGCATCAAAATACATATTTCTTGGTGTGAATGGAAGAGATGTAGGGATGAACCTTTTGTTTCCCAGGCTGATGGCACACTCCCAAAATGCTACATGTGCATCTTGCCTCTGGTAGTGCCATTTTCAAAGGAAACAAGGCATGCTGGGTACAGATGCCTTCATTTCCAAAGCCATTAGTGCTTCTGAGATGCTTCTGGGAGTGCAATTTGACTTGAAAATAAAGACATTGTGTCTGTGCTACTTGAGTGTCACATTTTTAAATGAAAAAAAAAATGTGTTTACCATCACCATGACAAAAGACAGTGATTCAAAATGGACTAATGTGGTGTGTGTGTGTGTGTGTGTGTGCAAAAATGACTGAATAGTGGAGGGAATGTGGTTTGTAGGGTGTGTCTTGCCCATCTTTGATATAAAGTAGTTTCCGATGGTAGTCCAAACCTGGAAGTGAGATAAAGAGGAAACAATTAAGTTGGATAAAATCGTGCTGGGAACCGGAGCAAAAATCTTGCCTTGTCTTCTTCCACTCTGAAGCCACAAATGGATTACCTCAAGGAGAAGCAGCCTTGAAGAAGCGCTATTAGCCTTGGAAACAACTGCTGTGTATGCAGCACCCTTAGTTTCCATTAATATTACCCCCAGAATTTTTACCACAGACAAAATGCACAGGTGCACACTTTGTTCACATATCTAATAGCTCTTCTGTAGAGCAATAAAAGACAAGATAATATGCTCCAACTGTTCTGGGTAGGAGCAGTCCTGAATAATCCTCTTGTCATTTCACTTTTTCAGCTGCTTTCAAAATGTCTCCTTCTCCTACATTCTCCTGAGCATACCTCAGTTGCTACAAACTGCATTCAAAATCCAAAAGTAATTTCCACTCAGTTAACTCAGCAGGGAAGAGAAGGGAGGAGGGGAAGAATTTTGCCTTTCCTAGCAGGTTCAGGCAACAGCAAACTGCTACTGCCTCTACTAGCTTGTCTGTTCTTCCTCATTAAGGGATCTAGGAGTCTTCATAGACCACAACCTGAACACGAGTCAGCAGTGTGATGTGGCAGCCAAGAAAGCCGATGCAATTCTTGGCTGCATCAATGGTGTCTAGATCAAGGGAGGTACTGGTACCACTCTACTTTGCTTTGGTTAGAGCTCATCTTGAATCCTGTGTCCAGTTCTGGGCACCCCAATTCAAGAAGGACATGGTCAAGCTGGAGCAAGTCCAGAGGAAGGTGACCAAAATGGTGAGGGGCCTGGAAGCCATGCCCTATGAGGATAGAGTTAGAGAGCTGGGTATGTTTAGTCTGCAGAAGAGAAGGTTAAGAGGGGACATGATAGCCATGTTTAAATATTTGAAGGGATGCCATGTAGAGGAAGGAGAGGGCTTGTTTTCTGCTGCTCCAGAGACCAGGACAAGGAGCAATGGATTCAAGCTGCAGGAAAGGAGATTCCACCTGAACCTCAGGAAGAACTTCCTGACTGTCAGAGCTGTCTGGCAGTGGAATCTGCTGCCTTCTAGTGTGGTACAGTCTCCTTCCTTGGAGGCTTTTAAGCAGAGGCTAGATAGCTATCTGTCGGGAGTGCTTTGAGGGTGTTCCTGTATGGCGGGGGTTGGACTGGATGGTCCTTGTGGTCTCTTCCAACTCTACATTTCTATGATTAACATCTTCTGCATCTTCACCACACTCTGATGTTGCTTATTTACAAGTGTTCCAGTTTTCATCTGTGAAAGGCTGGATGGCATGGAAGGTAGGCCCTTTCCACACGAGGCGAGGGAATTGCTCCGTGCTGTTACCTACCGCTTCTTCTGGGGTCTGAAGTAATGCAGACTGTCCCTGAAGCCCTTCTGCAGGGCTCCTCCTTTGTCCAGGGCAAATCGGAGCAGTGCGAGGTCTGTAGATCTGCACTGCTCCGGCTTCCAAAATGGCAGCTTCCAGCTTCCAAAATGTTGGCTTTCGGCTGGTCATGGGTTCCGACCAACCACTGAAGCTTGCCATGCCTAAAGCCCACCCTCCACAGATCGCAGGCTCACATTGGTGCGAACCTGCGAAGCTACACAAGGGAGCAGGAACACAATGACGCATTCCAGGAAAATAAAGACCTCTTTTTTGCAGTCTTTAGAAAACATGCTGGAGGACCACTTGGGGTCGTTTTGGAGCAGACTGAGGTGAGGATCTCTGGTAAGTAGTCCACTCTTAATCCACTCCAAGGTGGAGAAGACCTCTGTGAGAGGACGTACTGCCCCGTTCTAATTGCCTGGTATGGAAAGGGCCATAGACTGTAGTCTGCATGCTAGGCAGTCTTAATAGGTTATGAATTGAGGTCAGATTATCTTTTATGTGGCTCATCAGTCAACTTATAGTTGAAAACCACCCAGGCTGGTTAGTAGGTCATTGGCCATGTCCATTGAAATTGTGGACTAACATGTGACTGGAAGTCTTGATCTGAATAAAGATGTCAGGGGCACGGGCTGGGCTAGGCCTGCTGGTGTCCCTGAAGCCGCCCCTGAAGCTGCCTTGGAGGTGGCGGCAGACGCAGCAGAGGCTCCGGAGGGTGCCGCGGAAGCCGCCGTGGCCAACGGGCCTTGCTTGGAGGTCACCGCGGCCAACGGGGCCTACTCGGGCGCCACGGAAGCTGCTGCAGCCGACGGGTCTTGCCTGGAGGCTGCGGGGGAGGCCGCTGCGGCCGATGGGCCTTGCCTGGAGGCCGCAGGGGAGGCCGCCGCGGCCTGGAGCAACTCACCAGGAGGCCGCAGGATTGGATCCCTCGCCGACGGGCGCGGGGGCAGAGGCGGAGGCCGGCTCACCAGGGAGGGTGGGTCCCGGGCCTGCTCCCGCGGCTCCGCCCACCTGCGGCCCCGATCCACAGGAGGCCAAAGCCTCTGCCTCTCCCGCCCGCAGCCCCGATCCGCGGGAGGCTGAGGCCTCCGCCCGTGGCCCTGATCCGGAGGAGGCTGGCGTCTCCGCCTCACCTCCTCCTTTCCAGCAGCGACGGCAGGCCAAGGAGGCTGTCTGCCGGTCCCGGCGGCTGCTGGAGAGGAGGCAACAGGCGGAGAGCTCCCAGCTGTGAGGCACAGCACGGCTGCGAGCCCTCAGCAGCGCTGCTGCGCCGGATTGGCCGGCGCCTGGCCCGGAGGGCTATTTGAGACAGGCGCCGGGCAGGGGGAGGCACGGAGCAACAACCGTCGGTCTACTGTGGTCCTGCTGTCCGTGCCTTGTTCCTGCCCGCGCCTGAGTCCAGCCTCTCCGCTTGCCTTGGTGAAGTAACCAGCCTTTTGTTTCTTGCAACCGTTTGTTTCCTGGGTGACGCAACCCTTTATTTCTGTTAAAGACTGTGTAAGCTCTGCCTGCATTAAGGACAGTTTGCTGTACTCCTGGTTGCTGGCTGCATTAAAGCTCTGCTCCTCCACCCAGCTCCCCTGCCTCCGCCTGTCCACTGCCTGGCACTGACAAAAGATGTATGATCTATTTTTTGAGAATTTTCATGAAAATAATTTTTTGAAATGCTTCTTCTAATTCAAAATTTCTGAGATGGTTCTCTAACTAAGCTCTGAATGCAAGTTTAGGTAAACTTTGGTAAAAACTAGATATGAAGTGTTGCTAATGAAGTTTGCTTTGGACCCCTCAGATATTTAAACGAGCAGAAACTGGCAAATCTCCTTGAATCTCACTTCATTCAGTGAAGTGAAGTTGAATCTTTCATTTTTAATGCCTGTCAACCAAAATTTGGGTTTTCTCATGGTCAAAAATTAGGGTTGCCATATTGACAACAGGAGAGGACTCCTGTACCTTTAATGGTTGTGCAGAAGAGGGAACTTCAGCAGGTGTTGCTTGTCATGTAACCAGGTAGCAAGAAACATCTACTGAACCTCTCTCTTCTATACTGTTACCCTGACTTCTGAGGGTCCCTTGGGGGACACCTTGATTCGCTTCAAAATGCAAAGATTGGAGAAATTAGCAGAGCACTGGCTGTAGCCAAACGAGGGGCAGGGTAACCCAGCAGAATCTTTTACCAATTTTTATGGAGTCAAACCAATAAAAAAGCCAGATAATTGTCTCAATAACCGGATTTTATTAATAAATGTGTTCTCACACACTAACACATTCACTCACTCATGCACACAAGGCCTATTGAGAAAGGAAAGAGGTGAAAATGGATAGGGGATTCAGCAGAGAGGGTGTAAAGGCACTGATACTACACCTATCCTGAAGTCTTCAGTCCAGGAAGTGGTGAGAAAAACAGTGCTCAGCAAAGAAAAGCGGCTGAGGGGAATCACTCAACTAACAGAGTGCCAGTCTGCTAGTGTGGCAGGGAGTTCTCTGAAGACACCCTCAAAAACTGGGATTACTTATAGGGCAGAATCTACCTTGAGGGCAGGCCCTCTCCCGGGAAAAACAACAGCCAAAATAAAGGGAGAAATGCCGCACAATAGCAACTTGGTAGTTTGCATGATTGATTTATGCAGATGGACTTTGCAGTGTAACATCAGAGTTACTCAATCTGGGGAAAACCCAATAATCCACTCAAATTGGCTACTCCTTGCCCGAGGACTCTTTGTCCGTGTGGACATGTTTAGCCTGAGGTCTCCTAGGGAAACGTGACTAGGGATTTTCCTGGCCTAACCTATTTTTAGTTGTTCTATCTCTTTGTCTACATACCCATTCAGGCAACCTTTCTGGCATGGCAGGCATATTTGATATCAAATTTATATATTTCCTGGGGTGGAGTATGCCTGTGGGGTAACAATACAACCAGTAAAGATATAGGAGCCCTTTTAAGTTTTCACTTTGGCAATGCTAGTCAAGATGCTCATGATAATACCTCCCAAAAATCTTCATGGAGTGGTGACAAAGTAGTTGTGTGAATCTGTTCCTAAAACTTCTGCTGTCTATATCAGGGGTGGGCAAAGGTCAACAAGACCTTTTTGGTTGATTTCTTGGTGATTTGCAGTAGATTTCAATTGTTTCTGATGGTCAATTGTTTAACTGGAAAAGCGAAAAGAAAAAAACAACAACCAAAAAACAACCCTCACAAAAAACCCTCTTCATTGCTGAAATTAAGAAAGCCAGGGCTAACAAGGAATGGATCTTTCCCCCCATGGAAAGACTATCAGGTTTGTTACTCAGAACAAATTCCTAGGCTCCAGATTATTTTATGCTGTGTGTATTTTATGCTTTTACACTGGGCTTGGGTTGGTGGATTGTATGGTTAAAATAAATGCAAAGTAGACTTGGTATGCCTGTGCAGGCCTATACAAGGAAGACCCCCCGCCCCGGCAGCAAGCTGCGGATTTATTATTTTATTTATCAGCTACATTTATATTCAGCTGTTTCTCTAGTCAGCTCAAAGCGGTGTAGATGGCTCTCTTTCCCATCTGTGTTGTTTTCAAAACAACCCTGTGAATTAGCTCAGGCTGAGAGACTGAGAGAAATGGAGAGACAGAGTGTGCCAAGGACACCCAGATTAATGGCTCAGTGGAGATTAGAACCTGCATTTTCCAACTTTCATGCAAACATTTTAAACACTGTATTTCACCGGTTCTTTAAAGACAAATGCCTCTGAGATTGTAGTAAAAATGTTTCTGCCATTTCCCTCAACATCCTGGAGACTTCCTTGTCACCTAGTTGGTAGGGAGAACATATTCTCTACTAAGACCCTTTCCACTCCACTCTCCCCACCTGCCATAGGGACAGGAGAATGATGGGACTGCGACAACGCTTATGCAAGACATCGTTGTGGTCCCATCCCTCTCCCGTCTCCAGATGGTGTGACTGTGCTGCAAATCACTGACGGGTTTCCCTGTCAAAGATCGGTGACTGTGCCACCATCACAGACTTACCTTGTCTGAGAAGGCCCCGGAAACACAATGGCTGTGCTTGCTGCCCCAACGCAGCCTGGAAAACTACCTGGCTGCACTGTGGCAGGAAGAGGCATGGTCATTGAGCTTCCTGGAACACGGAGGCATCTGGTGCAGAAGGGACCTCTCCTATTGCTTTCCCCTCCCAACACATCCAGTGCCAGAACCCACACTGGACATCTTTGTGATCACAGAAGGTGCAGAAAGGGCCTTAGTCACTTCTCTCTGTACACTGCTCAGAGTGAGGTTGGTTATATCATTCAAAATGTTCACTTAGGCCCCCCACAAGGGTACCCACATGACTCTTGTGACTCTTTCTCAACAAACTACTACCCTTTTAGGGATATATTTAAGAATTTCAATCTGTTTCTGTCAAGAAAGGGCTATATTAATTCTTGTCATCTTGTTTTATCTGGTCATTTTTGTTCCTGTCATATTTTGTTTTGACTGGATGAAAAGAAATGGACAGAAAAAAAGATAGCATGATCACCTCACCTTGATGAGAAAATAATTCTGAAGTTGAAGGATAGCCACTGAAAGGGTCACTCTTGCAAGTGTTAGCAGTTATGATTGGGGTATTAAGTGGTGCACTGAAGACAATATTTCTAGTAATCCAGGGATAAGCAACCAGAGGCTCTCCAGATGTTTTGGAGTATAACTTCCCTGAGACCCAGTTGATATGGGCAGTTTTCAAAGGTGATGGAACTGTAATAATTCAAAATATCTGGATGGTTCCTAGTTGCCTACCTCTGCAGTAGATTTTAGGAGCAGAGCTGGGGAATGTGTAACCCTCTAGAAGAGGGACTGCAAAGTCTATTATTTCATCAGCTGTGCTGGCTCCGGCTGATGGGACTGAAGACCCATGGCTGAGAGTAAGAGTGGAGAACCTTTTCTAGCCCAAGAACTGTCAGTTTCAAGGAAGTTTTGAAGTTGTGGCCAAACAGAGAGAGATGTAAAAATGATCTAATAAAGCTCTTGCAACCAGGAAGGAAGCAATGGGCACCTCTGAGAAAGGGAAGAATCCAAACAAAAGCAGGGAAATAATGGTACCCTGGAGAAAGATGTGTTTAGCCATCTGAGGATCCCAAGAGTGGGTTCTGGGGCTTTAGGAGGGCTGAATTTGACCTCAGAGCCGAGCATCCCTACCCCTGCCTTAGAAGATATGCTGGAATAGAGTGCCAATCATGGTCCCTTAGGTATGCTGATATGCTATTTTACAGCTGGAGATAGACGGTTCCATTTACGTTAAAAGAGGGATGCATTTTTTGTTGAGCAAAAACACTTGCTTAACAGGCTACATTGCATTTAAACTTATCTCAAACTTCAATGGAAAAAATAGCCCCAGAGATTGGCAACCTGCAGTTTAGCACATTGTAATCTCACTTCAGCAATTAGCTTTGTCTTTTTCCCAGAGCGATCAGAACAGCTTTCTGAAGAGAAACGCTTGCTTTTGGCAACCTGAAGACAACAGCAATAATAACAACATTCTTCTTTTTCTTTAAGCTCAGTAATTACCTAGTGATTCCAACCTCAAATTGGAAATGTGAACTACCTTTTGACATAACGCAGAAGAGGACTACACATTTTATGGACTCATCTGCATGTTTGCCAGATTACTAGGGGATCAAGAAACCACCCATTTTGCTGCCTGCCAGAGACTATTAAAACAGAGAAATTATCAAATGCCTGGCAAGTCACAAGGCATCACTGCTGGGCTGTATTTCTGCTTGGTGGAACACAAGTTTTGCTTGCTTGACTTGGGATGAGCAGGAGTTTAAAGGGAAAGCAAAGCCTATTATTTAGAAGTGCATGAATTGCAGTCCTATTCTCAGAGGAGTATCTAGTATAAGCAGCACCTAGGGCAAGCATGGAAGTTGTGCTCCTACCTCTAGGGCCGCCTCCTCTGTGGCTTCCAGCACTGCATTTTTGAGCCCCCCTGGCATTGGCATCCAGGGCATGTACCCTATTTGCCTCACCCTACATGCACCTCTGCCTAGTCTACCATTTGTGATGGCCCATTAGGCACTGTCCTAGAAACCTATGGAGGTCATAATCTGCCCTACTTATGTACCCCCCACCATCTTGCTGCCCAAGGTGATGGAGGTGGTGTCCATGCCCCATTCCATGTACAAATCTTGACTGGAGTGTAATTTAATTTTCTTCAACTAGTGATGAAACAGTATCTTCACCACCACATTTGAAGGGAACAAGCTAGATTAGGGAGCACAGAGAACATTCTATGGTTCATCTTTTTTCTAGTCCACCTAGCGTTGTACTATCTTGTTTAATTATATTGTCTCTCCACATCCAACAAAGTGGTAATTCCCAATCAGAAGATCTCTTAGCTTTACTCAGATACTCCCTCCTGTCAATTAGAGTCTTTTTTTCAAGGATCCCCATTCTCTTAGCATCTTTTATACTGACTGAGGGATGTCTCTAGCCGAGAACACTGCTTGTAAGGCAGGGGCGGGCAACTGTGGAAGTCTAAGGGGGGCTCATTAGGGCCCCCAGGAGATCTTGAAAGACTACACCTCTCCACTGCACTAGCTCCTGTTTCCAAACAAACAAACAAACAACAAAAAACTCCTCTAGAGGCTATGGGAGCATTTTCCACCATCTTTTGGGGTCTTTCTGAGCCATTTTAGGCCCAGGAGAAGACTTTTTGTAACAGGAAATAAGAACAAGTCATTTCCTGTTTACTTCTTGTATCAAAAAGGCTCTTTCTGGGCCTAAAATGGCAAAATGTAGTAGAAATGTGCTCTGTGTCCCCCAGTGAACATTTTGGGGCGTTTTCAGGGGGATTTTTCTTTTTTTTTGAAAATTTTGCAAAATTTATCTGACCTCTGAGGGCTCAAAGGAGGGAGCTCCAAATGTGGTGGAAATGCCCTGCATAGACCATAGAGTGCCTTTGGGGGCATTCTGGGGGAAAAATGAACCACCCTTTTTGTTTTTGCAAAACATTTTTTTATTTGATCCCTGATTGACTGCATGAAGTCCACATCCTGCACTTTGCCCACTCCTCCTTTAAGGCAAGCACATTTGTCTTCAGCAGCAGAATGAATAGAAGAAGGTAGTTTGGGGCAGGGGCTCCAATCTAATTGCCCATCAGAAGCCACATAATGGAAAACTGTATTTTTCTGGAGCTGGAAACCCTCTTCCAGCCCTTACTTATCTATTGTTTTTAGAAGGCTACAAGGAAGACAAGACTAAAATAGGTGTCTTCCATTGATTTTGGATTTTCCCTCTATACTTTTTTCCCTCTATACTTTTCGCTCTATACTTTGAGCACTGCTTTTTAGACTGCAGCCCTATGTACAAGAGAGGCATAGTGGTAGATTTTGTAGTGCAGATGCTCCTTCTGACAGTCTTCATAGCTATGCGTCCCAAGCAGAGTCCAAAGATGCAGGCAGCTGTCTTGGTCCATATCAGCAAAGTAGTTCTAGTAATTTTCATCCCTGGGGCAGGTCTTTTGTAAAACCCATGGATCTTAACTGCCTTTTCAAGATTAACCCAGTCTATAATGTTTTACATTATGACTGGAAGAGTTTGCAACATTGTATGGCTGATGAAAGCTCCCTTCAGCAATTGTGAGAATTGCAGCTAAACTCAAAGGCAAAAGGGAACTGCGAAGGAGGTGGCAAGGCATAGTTACTGTTACTCAAAACATTCTTTGGTTCAATTATGTGAGACCTGTATGTAACCCTGTTTACTGGGGGTCCTGGGAGGGACTCCTAAATAAACTTACAATTACAAAAGATGGGGAAATTAGTCAAGAGCACTGGTTGGCACTACGAGAGGCAGGGCAATGCAACAGGATCTTGTAACCCAATGTTTACGGGGTCAGGTCAAGTCAAGGAGCAGACTGTGTTGGAAATAGTGAATGATCTTCGTTAAATACAGGCACGCAATGTAAGCAACACATGCACACAGATAACTAAGGAAAATAAAGGTGTGAGTATGATAACAGGATTTTCAGAGGGATAGTTGATTCAGGTGATACGAAACCTGTTCCTGAAGCCCAGAAAGAGATAGAGAGTGATGCTGGGGTTTGATGTAGCTCAGCACGTGGAGCTGAGGGGAAGCTCGCCAAGTAAAGCAGCAGCAAGGTGGTCTGGAACTCGGGAGCGATCCGAGGATGGTCTCAGAATCAGGGGTTTTTATAGGGAGAAATGTGACTGCAGGCTATGCCTTACTCGGTGAGAACAATGCGTTTCAGGCATGAGACAATGTCTCAGAAACGTCACAATTTAGCATGATTGAGTTAGAGCCGAATTAACTATAGTGTAGCCGGTATGTAAATACACAACACTTGACAGTGGACGGTTAGACCTTTGTCCAGTTGCCTGCTCGGGGCAGGGAGTTTTTTGTAAATAGCTTGCATGCATAATGAGGGTGTTTGCAGAGAGGTCTCCTAAAGCAGTGATCTGACTATTTCTGGTCTGCCTGGGTGGAGAATGGAATGTCCAGCAATTAGTGGCCTAGCCTAGTTCTGTGCTTGTTCGGGGGGGCCTCTCAAGCACATGTAGAGGGATGGTGGAAGAGACCCAAATTGTTATCAAAATGATATCTAAGGGTATCTCCAAGGAGGCCTAACCTGCAGTAACATGTCTTCACTGCAATGGTGCTTAGGAATAAGTCCCACTGATTTCAGTAAGGCTGACCACCTCATCTGTTGAATCCACCATTTTAAGACAAGGCTGTTCACAGGCCCACCTCCATTAATAAAGCCACTAAGGCTCTTTTCATGATGACTCTTGGGCCCACATGGCTAGGAGACTTTTAGGTTGCTAACAAAAGTTTACTGGGACTGAAACCTACCTACCTACCTACAATACAAAGCAGCTAATTTCTGCCAGGGTAGAACAGGAGATCAAGAGAGAGAGGAGATAGGAAGTAGCTGCAGGGATTTCCCAAAGTATCCTCTCAACCCAAGTAGGGCATGGATTAACCCTTTTCATTGACTGCCTTTGTCCTTCAACAGATGCTTAGAAGAGCTGTGCATAATATAAGAAAGAAGGGTAAGCAGACATCCTTCCATTTTGAAAGAAACCTAGTGATCTACAAAAGATCCAATATGTTTTTGATTAGGTCTAAATACACTAAAGGCACCAGATTCTGTCTGATCTTAATGCTAAGCAGGGTCGACCCTGGTTAGCACTTCACACCCTCCAGCTGTTCTGGTTTGGCATGGACAGTCCCAATTAATTCTCTATTGCCCCATTTTCCAGCTGCTTTTAAAATGTCTGTTTCCCTTCTCTTACCTCCTTTTCCCCTTTGTTCTCAGCTTGCTTCATGTGCAGTAAATTGAGATCACAGCACAAAAGTAGAGTCAGTGTAGTATAGTGGTTTGAACATTGGACTATGAATCTGGAAAGTAGGCTTTGAGTCCTTAGCCACAGAAACCCACTGGGTGACCTTGAGCAAAGTCATATTCTTTCAGCCTCAAAGGAAGGCAAAGGCAACCCCTCCCAACACATCTTGCCAAGAAAACTCTGTAATAAGTTTGCATTAAGGTCACCATAGGTCAGAAATGACTTGAAGCAACAAAGTTTGCACTCAGCTAACTCAACTGGGGGAAGAGAAGAGTAGAGGGCAAAACCTTTCCTATTCCTGTAGACTGAGACAAAAGGAAACTGCTGCAGCCTTCCCTGACTTGTATGTTCTTTCCCATTTGCTTCTTGAACACATTCTGATGTTTCTTGACCATATGTGTCTTGATTTTCATCTGTGAAATGTTGGAGGGTATGGTACTTGGATGGGTGATCACCAAAGAATACCAGGTGCCACAGGATATATTTCAGAGGAAGGCAATTTTACCTACATCTGAATATTCCTTGCCAAAACCCAACCCAACGGGGTCACTATTAAACTCACAAGTGACCTGAAGGCACATACAGACACACATGAAATGTTTAAGTGAGCTGGTGCACATTGTCAGTTTTGGATAAAAAGTTTCCTTAAGCATGTTGCATTGCTCTTCTTTTTTGTGCTGTAGGAACCTATCCTTTTCATCTTATTTTTGACTCTGGTGCCAAATTTTCTGTTAAGCAGGTAATGTGCAGGAACACATCTACTTTGTTAACTGAGGTACACCTGTAGTCTCTTTCTCCCATGAAAGCTTTAGAGATAAAGGAGGGATTTGCCACTGGAACCATGACATGCCCTAAGATCAGGGATGGGACATGCCTGTCCCTATTGGGCTGTAACTTCTATGATTGCACATCATTAGCTTTGATGGCTTAAGGCTTATGGGAATTGCAGTCCAGCAACCTCTATAATAGTGTGGGGAATCTCGCAACCCATCAGTGTAGCTGGACTGCAAATCCCAGCAGACCCAGGCAGCACGGTCAATAGTGGGCAATGCTAGGTTCTGCAGTCCAGCAACACCTGGAAAACTACATTAATCCTGACCCTGAGCTAGAGGCCACACTTTCCCTACACCTGTTCTCAAGCAAGTAAAGAGGTATATCTCACCTCATACTCCTTTAAGAGACTCAGCAATCCCAAATAGCTCAGATGTAGAAGAGAACACAGATATTGACAATGCCAGATACCTAAGGAAACTAGGGTGTCCTTATGGGGTGAGGAAGGGAGGATCATGGAGAGAAGCTCATCTAACAGGAAAGTGGTATCCAAGGTCACCGAAAAGCTCTCACTCACAGGGCGGGGAATGTACACTGTTCAAGTGAAGTTGCCTGAGGGAGTCTTTCTTTCTCTCTTCAGTTGGGTTTGAGAGATGCAGAGGAGCAAGGCAAAGGTTAGAATGCTCACTGTGGTTTTATGGGTCATCCCATCCCTAGTTACTTTCTTTAGTAAACAAGATGTGATGGAACCAAATTTCAAAAGGAACATAAAGATTCTGTATGGGAATGGCATCATTTCATTGTATAATATTTCCAAACTTAGGGAAACAGATGTATTTTAATTTTATTCATAATTTCACTGATTGGTTCAATCTGATTTATATTCTGCTTTTCTTCTAATATGGAACCCCTATAGTTATTATTTCAGTTTGTACTGGTACATACAAATCAGCTCACATGTTTTGTGAAAATTTAACTTTTTCCCCCCATTGTTTTAGTTGTTCGATTATGTGGCTCCACATTTTTAGGACAAGACTGGAGTCCTCTTCAGGAACTGTGAAAAAGTGCTGAATGAACATGTTTAAACACATTTAAAAAAGAGGGAGCATGCTAATCCTGCTCCTGCTCCCTGGCTGGTTCCATTACCACTTCCCCCCATATATGGTGGTCAGCTTTCTGAAGAGAAGCATCTCCTCTGTGTGCGGAAGTTCTCCTCATAGGCCATTTCCGCACTAGACTGTTATAGCGCTATGATTCCACTTTCAACATCCTATGGAATCCTGGGATTTGCTGGTGGCCCCTCCCTAAACTGCAAACCCCAGGATTCCATAGGATGTTGAAAGTGGAATCATTGTGCTGTAAGACTGTAGTGCAGAAATGCCCATTGGAACACTGAAAGAGAAGCATTCTGAAAATTGCACAAGCAGCCTTGTCTTTAGAAAGTCACCCTCCATGAGTGATGGAAACACAGAAGGAGGTATGTGGGGCATATGCATGCTCCCTGCTCACATTGTACTCTCTAGCATTCCACAGATGAAAAGTGGGACACAATCAGCCAAGCTATATCTGAGTGTGGTCAAGAGAGCAGTTATTAATGAGGAAGAACACTCAAGCTAGCAGAGGCTGCAGCAGCTTCCTTTTGCCCTAGTCAACTGGGAAGGCAAGATTCTGCACCTCTCTCATCCCCCTGCCACTGCTGAGATAACTGAAGAGAAACTGCTTTTGCAATTCAAACTCAGCTTGCAAGCAAGTGAAGTAAGTGGAGGTCAAAGGGTTAAAGTGGGAGAAGAAGAGAGAAATTGGGATGTTTTAAAAGCAGATGAAAATGTGGGGTGATAAAGGATTAATTGGGACTGTCCCTGAAAAACTGGGACAGTTACAGGACATACTCTCCTAGTTCTTCTTCATTAGTAACTTTTGCTGTCTTGACTACACTCTGATGATATTTGGCCACAAACGTCTCCATTTTCATCAGGGAAATGTTGAAAGAGATGAGCTACAGTAATTATGGCCAGGGTTCAAAACTCACAGATCAAGGTCTGCATTCAAAGAGACAATGGATGGATGGATAGATAGCTAGATAGATAGATAGACAGATAGATTCCAAAAGTTCTGCAGGATATGTTAATACCTAAATTGGCACTTGAGATCCTACCTGTGTCTGCCAGCTGATAAGTATTTCCCTCTACACTCTTCATTTTATTCCCATTTAGGACAGGGTTTTCTTTCCTTTAGAAAGCTACTGGATTTATATTTTAAGTTTCCCTGGGTGTATCACTCCAGTTACAGATGGAGAATCTGTAGATGCCAGGGGTGAAGTGGAGTGCTAGATTCTCCGAACATATAGAAAAGGAATGTATCAGAGAGACACTCAAGTGGAAGCTTTCTCCCTGGCACAATAGTATTATACTTTCATGCTATTCTTATTTTGAAGACAATTCAGATCTATGATAGCCTTCCACCATAATCTGAAGCGGTACATAATCAGAAAAAGTACTACTGAACAGTGTATATGGATGACATTGAGGATTTTTTTTGAAAAAGAAACTTTGGGTATTTCTTGAGTTCAGCAGGGGGCAGTATGACATCAATTATCTTCCTCCCTGGATTTTATCCTGTTGCAGTGATTTCAAATCCCCCAATATTTCACAGATGCAAACCAGGACACATTTGGCCAAACAACTTCAAAGTACCAAAAGTTATTAATGAAAAAGAACACACAAGCTAAGAGAGGCTGCAACAGTTTGTTTGCCTGAGCATCCTGGGAAGGGCAAGATCCCTCCTCCTCCTCCTCCTCCTCCTCTCTTGTCCCTCTGTCCTTGCTTTAACTGCAACGGTGTCAAGAGGCCTGGCTTCTGTCATGCTAACAATAGAAAATCATACTATCCTTTGTTTAGGCAGTGGATGAAAGGGAATAGAGACTGTTGGCCACACAATGTATCCAATGCTAAATATCGTTCACAACAATGGGCATTTCCAAACTAGACTGTTATAGAGCTATGCTTCCACTTTCAACATGCTATGGAATCTTGGGGTTTGCAGTTTCAGAAGGGGCTGGATGTTAAAAGTGAAATAGGATTCCATAGGATGTTGAAAGTGGAATCACAGCGCTATAACATCTAGTGCAGAAATGGCCAATGAATTAAATATTAATTGCTGTATATTTGCAGGTTGCAAACGTTGCTAAGACTCAGGTGCATTAAATAGTAACAAGGTTTTATACTTTGACAGGTGTGGGTTCAAAGGTTTCAAAGGTATCAGTGGAAACTTGTTTGGCAATGGGTGATGCCTAAGGGCATCTGGCAAGAGGAGTGGGAATAAGCGGGATGGAGTGTGAAACTACAGGAAGGCAATGTGAAAACAACCAGAAAAGACAAGATAAGAACACAGGAAGTGTCTGAGTTCTGAAGATGAAAGTATGTAAACACTACAATGGCCTGGGAAGACTCAGGGTTCTGGTGGCGTAATGTGACATTTATAACTTTCATCAATCACTGCCATTTGTGCTTGAATTTGTATGTCAAAGTATAAAACCTTGTTACTATTTAATGCACCTCAGTCTTAGCAACTTTTGCAACCTGCAATGTTGCCTGTTTTACAAAAAAAAAAAAAATGCTGATGCTAAACTCTGAGTGTTTCTCGGGAAGCAAGTTAACCAGTACATGACAGATGGTTGCAGAGTATGTGATTTATTCAGTGACCCTTCTCACAGCCTCCTTTGTTAAGCTGGTGATTATTATTACAGTACACTGCACTAAGTAAGCCTGTGTGGTTTGGGTGTTAGACTAAGACTCCAGGGGGCCAGGGTTCAAATCTCCATTCAGCCATGGAACTCCATTGAGTAACACAAGGCTCTCTGAGCTTTAAAGAAAAGCAATGGCAAATCCTCTCTGTACAATTCTTGCTGGGAAAACAACATGATGGATTTGCCTTAGGGTCTCTATAGGCCAGAAATAATTTGAAGGCACACAGCAACAACATGCCGAAATCAGGGAAGTCCATGAAGCTGCTAAATCAAGGTTGGGCAAAAGCATGGACTGCAACTCCCATGATTCCTTACCGTTGGCTAGGACTGAAAGGGGTTGTAAGCCAATGGCATCTAAGAGGGCCACAAGGTTCCCACCCCTATGCTACAACATTTGATCTATTAGTCTACTATTACCAACAGTCCTCTGACTGACAGTGATTCTCCAAGGTCTTAGACAGAAGTCTTTCCTTGTCCTAGTGGACCCCTTGGTGTTTTGAAGATGAAAACACATTAATGAAAGCCCATGTCTATGGTTGCCAGATTGAAACTGGGGACAGCTCCTCTACCTTTAATGACTGGGCAGAAGTCATGCAACCAGGAAACAAGCAACATCTGCTGAAATTGCTTCTTCTACACAAGTGTTAAAGATACAAGAAGTAAATCCTTTTTTTTTGTCTTGGCTTTTTTGTCTTGTCTATTTCTCACCTAGAAAGGCCCAGAACAATAATAGGAAAAATCAGGTTCCCTTCCAAAAACTTTTTCTCCAGAAAAATTGCAAAAAAAATGTATTGTAACTGGGCTGTGTGGACTCAACTTGATATGGTTTAATTGGCAAAATATAGTAATTGGCAGATATGTTTAATTGCCATAAAACATAAATTATATACACTTATGGCTGGAAGGCCATATGGAGAAGGAAGTTAGTGTGATTGCTTGTGATAATTTGTGTGTATGTGTGTATTTTCCTTCAATAAAACACACTTAAATTGAACTATAAGTCTTCTGACTGGTCTCTTTAGCAGTTAACCTGCAAATATATGTGAAAAGGTCGTGCAGTTACCCCTCCTCTTGCAATATTTTTAATTTAATTAATTCTCCATTTTTGCATTTAATTGCAGGTTCTGATAGGGGGCCTCATGAGGTCCCATGCTTTTGGGGTAACATTACCATGGAATATTTTCTTTTAGAATGCTGAATAAAATGTTTAAGCCATGGGTTTACATATTTAGTACCTCAAAATCATTTTTAAAAATTATGTAAGAGGAGCACATTTATGTAATACTACGCACAGTACCAGGCAATTACAATTCTTGGTCTTGGTTTCCTTTTCTTGGGTCTTATTATTTTGTTTTATTATTTTTTTTGGTGTGCTTCTTGATCTGGCAAAACCAAAGAGGTTTCTTATAGGTCAGGTGTCCTATATATTTCAGGACCTTGTCATTTGAACAAATCAAACCTGAATCAAATCAAACAAATCAAATCCTAGAACAAATCAAACCTGAGGTGTTCCTAGTACTTTGGATACATCCTGACTCATTAGGAAAGAGAATAATGTTAGGTAATATAGAAGGCAGCAGGAAAAGAGTAAGACCAGGCTAGAGATGGATAGAGTTAATCAAGGAAGCCATAGCCCTTGACCTGATCTCAGTCATAGGGTCACCATAAGTTGAATTCAGCTTGATATCAGTTACCAGCAACAAGATAGAGCTCTAGCACAGCTCTGGATCCAACTCACCTCCTATGATTTAGTAATCTAATACTGAGGAACACCAGTGGGTCAGGAAGAACAGCTGGGAGCCTTGTTACCACTGAGCCACCTTCTGCCTGAGTCAGTGGCCTCACTCTGTCAAACGATGGAACCAGACCTTTGAGCTTCTGTAGGTCCAGTTGGAACCAGATTTATGGGGCAAAGTGGAACTCCAAAGACCTTTTACTCTCTCTCTTTTACATTTTTGCTCTTTTACATTTTGGCTTGGCTGTTGTTTTTTTTAAAGGACTTTGCAAACATCCAGCAGTGAGCGTAGTAGATAAGATACGGACAGATTATAAAACTGGCAGGGAATTTTGTTCTCCTCCTCCTCCTCCTCCTCCTTCAGGATAAGCAATAACTGTTAGAAACACCATGTTTTATTCTTTGCCTACTAGCCCTACAGTGGCAGTTAATTAACAATCACAATTCTCAGAGCTGTGTTGACATTAATAGTTGATGCCTGTGCACAAACAGAGATGTTATTGGCATAAAAGGTGCTTTGGAAGCTTACACTGTGGTGGCAGCTAAGCGAAACAGCTGCATTAATTTGAGTGACTTCCAAAACGAAGCAAAAAGGGAAAGAAAAATCAGAAGGGTTTGCAAATGGAAAGGGAGAAAGATGTGGAGAGATGCAGAGCTATGTGTAAACCTCTCACCAGAGACACAAGCAGTGGAAAGGAAGCAGCAAAGTTAGAGGAAACATCCAAAGGTCACTTTTTAATTACATGGAGGAAAAAACACATAGCTTTTGGATTATGGGACCCTTTTGGATTATGGGACCCATGGGAAGCTTCTGTATCTTGCCCATGATCAGCCAAGCATGAGATTCAGCTTTCAGCATGCTCTCTAGATAAGTACCATTTGAATAATAAATACTTGGAGCTGGAAAGGACTTGAGAGGTCATTTAATCTACCTTTTGGCTCAGTGCATGATCTTCTTCCTTCCACAATATCCTTTCAGTTCCTTCTTCTTTATATTCATTTATATAAATAAACATATGATATCCCTCCCCAATCTTGCTATCTTGCAGGCTGTGGATAGAAGGGGTGGAAACAAACCCACTGGATGACCTTGAATGCATCACACACTCTCAGCCCTAGAAAGCTCCATTATAGGTTCACCTTAGGATGGATCACTGTAAGTTGGAAATGGCTTGAAAGCACTCAAAGACAACGACAAGCTATGAACTATTTTCAATGTTTCACTGTCTGCAAGGCTAGAGATTTGGGAGAGTGAAGTTAAATTTCACTGGGGAGACAGAATTCTTATTTGGGTGGCGTTGCCCTCAATTTGACCCCCTCTTGTAGCTGTATCCATGCTTTTAAGAAGTAGTGGGGCAGCTGCTCCTTATCACAGATGTTCCAGTTGCAACCAAGCACTTAGGTCAGTGATTTTCATGCTCCACTGCTGTATTCACTCTCTCCTATGCCATCTCTATCCAAGCTTGGAGCAGTACCTCTTCCAGTGTTCCTCTTCCCTTTTTTTCCTCTCTCACAGAGAGGAGAACTGCAAAAGAGTGGAGCCAAGGCACATATGATTCAAACCCAGTACCTTTTGTTTACCAGAGTCCATGATGTTCTCTACTCCCATAGACTATAACTACAGTCCCCACAATAAGTGAAAGAGAAGAGGTTTTCTTCAGCAACTATGCATTGTTGTGAGCTGTTCTTGTTGTATTCCAATACATTTGGGGTGGTGGTGGCTTCAACAAACTGGCAGTGAAGACCCATTAGCTCTACAAAAGACCTCTCTTGGTGGAAATAAACACTGCTAGAAAGGAGCTTTGTAGTGTGGATTGAGACCCAGCATGGTGTAGTGTCTGAGTGTTGGGTAGCCCTCCATATTTCAGTTATGGGACATGTAGTAGGAGTTAATTAGCAGCTTGCTTGTAACAAGGTATGAGAACCAGAGACTGTTAGATAAACAAAGCTAGGAATGTATTGATAAGCGCTGCCAGGCTGAAAACAGAACTCCAAGGTCTCTTGCAGGCGGGATGAGAAACACTTTGCTTTTAATGTTTTGGATTTTGCTAATTGCCTTCAGTTCACTCACCGAAGTCCTGTGCTATGTATCAGACTCCTAATAAATAGTGTATTTCCACTGTTACATTTGTGTGTGTTAATTTGGCTCCTGACAGAGTGAGCGAACTCTTGCAAAAGTAATAACAACATGTATCAAATAAGTGAAGATCCTGAAGACAAGGGAGCGTCTGGCGAAGCTGTCAAATCTCCAGGTGAGGAAATCGCCAAAAGAGACGAGACAGTCCCCAGCCGGGCCCTGATGCTAAACCCAAGACATGACCTTCAGTTCCTCCATCCACCATCTGGAGGCCAAACCTGGGCCTGGGGTGAGAGACCAGAAACTGCTCAGTGCCAACGTTGCTGAGCTACAAGATGGGACACATCTATTGTCAAGACCAGCATAATGGAACAACTTCTAGCCAGAGAAGAAGAAATGGAAAAGCAGAGAGAAGATGTAAGTTCATAAATCTCTCAATTAAATTTATATGGAAATGGTTCAGAGATGTGTATCAAAGGTAAGTTAATGATACAGTGATTTCTCTTTTAAAAAATGGCCTGACCGAAAAGTAACAGGAATCATAAAGATCAGGGATCGTTTTATTATTGACCTGCACAGTGGTAGTTTTCTAGGTAACTTTCATCATTTTAGTCCTTGCATTTATTTTTTGGCCAGAAATAGAAATAGTATTATAGCCCTTTCCCCATTGTTGCAGCACGTTAGTAAAACTCTGCAGCTACCTTGAGTTTTGACAGATTTTATAACAAATTTAAAAACATACTTGAATGTCTGAAAATACCAGAAAATTTAAAATGTCAAAGAGTTTTGTGGTACCTGAAAGACTAACACATTTTATTTGACCTAAGTTGTCAGGGCTGCAGACTGTGTTACTCCAGTTATGATATGTTGGGTGAGAGCACTAGATATCCTTTTGATATCAAATAATTTGGCCTTTGCTTGACCTTTTTCTGCCAACCCACTCCACGTGTTTGCAGAGGTCCACCAGACAAGCACGTATTGGGCGCGGCTGTTAATGGTTGTACATTCCAGACCTCATTCAGGCAGGCAACTTAAGCCTCTTCAATGCTTTAGGGAAAAACCTCCCTGCAAACTGGCTTTGCTCGGCGCATATACGCAAAGCCACACGGCCAAGAGCCGAGCCATGCCTTTATGTTGGGCCATCAGCGTACTGGCCACACTATTGTTGTTAACTACTAAGCTCATCATGCAAAACCCGACCTTTTCCAACTTCTTTGTCCCACTCTAAAATCCTTTTGTTCTCACCGAGCATAGAAAATGGAGCAGAAGAAGATGGGCTCAGCATGGTTGCTGAGGGGAACTCCTGAACAAACCTACAGCAGGACGGGATGGATGTTCTAGGGGAACCAACGAAGTCTCAAAATGAGGACCTTATATAGGGTGGAACATGCCTGTCAGCTATGGCAAACCAGATAGGAACAAAGGAGGTTTGGCGCTAGACAAAAGGATCTGGTGAGGTCAGTGTTAGTATGATGGGATTTGCATTCAAAGACAATAGAATGGCCGGTAGGTTGATGGCCCTCTGAAAAGGTATGACTTGGCGAGAAGCCGCACCGCTATTGTGGAGTGTGGGTATGGGAGTTCTCTAAAGCTACGTGAGGCTTGGGGATTGCTGGCTTGAATGGAGAATGGAATGTGCACTATTAATCAGCCGTAGCCAGTACGTGCCTGTATGGAAAACAACCCAAACACGTGCAGCGGGGCAACGGAGAGGGGTCTAGCAAAGGCCGAATTAAATGATATCAAAGGGATATCTGAGAGCCCCCATCTGGGGTATCATAGCCGGCATTACAATGCAAGTGAATGAGTGGGTGTTCTCTTCCTCCTCATGTCCCCTCCCCTTCCTCCATGTGAGTGTGTGAATGTGCAATGCCCTCTTCCTATCCCATCCCTTTCCCCCCAGTAATCTATCAATAATCAAATCTGTGGATGCTTCACCCGCAAATGTTCGGGGCTGACTGTTCTTCTACATCTTGTGATTACAACAGTGCAGAAGCCTCTAGGTGGCTGCGGTGGGTTTCAGCACTGATATAATTATTGCATCTTGCTACAGTGACATAGCCGGATGCTTCTCTGATCCTACCCATTTCCCATCAGGCATGGAATAGCCATTGGGGGGTTGGCTTTGGAGACTAAGTCCAGGGGCAGTGGTATATAGTTAACTTTATGTAGGTCCATATGTGGAACTACTATGCTATACTGAACTGCAGTCTTAGAAAGTGCAGAAAATGTAAAGAAGTAAAGTGAAAATTAAAGTTTTTTTAAAAGGAGCTGGAATTTTCTCCACAGTTTTTTTTTATATAACCTTCTCATTGGAGATGCTGAGGACTGGTGCCTTTTGTATGCAAAGCATGTGCAAACCGTTTGCGGCTACGGTGTTGTGTTGGATTGGTAGTCTGAAAATGCAGGGTGGGTTGTCCCAGTGAGTCACTCTTTGCAATGAATATCACAAGCACTGATCGCTCTTTCTCAGCCCTGGACTACCTTGCCATGTGACTCTAATAAAAATGAAGTGGGAGGGGAAGAGAGCCTTTAGAGCACATGGAATTGGAAGGGGAGAACAAAGAGATGACATTATGAAGAGAAAGGAAAGAAATTAGGTTTTGTGGGATGGGAAATAACAATAACAAAGGAAAATGGTCACTTTCAGCCCTACTGGTAACTTCCAGACTATGAATAATAGTAAGCAGGTTAGCAGAAACCGCAATATAATCAACCGTACTAGCTCCTCTGTTGGTGACATAGGTATAGGCACCTAATGTTATGTCATAACATCCATTAAGGCATTGCATATGGGATGGGAAATAGGTTTCTCAAAAAATAAAAATAAAAATAATTGTGGCTGCTTCCTTGTCTCCCAGAGCTCATCTTGGCTGAGCAGTGTAGCGGAGTAGAATCATGGATGTCTTTCTGTTAAGTCCTGATTGATTGTAGCCTTCTAATTGAAATCAATTTAACACCAGCCTTACTGTAAAAACGTTGCTCCTTCCACATTAAACCTAATCGAATTAAGATTTGTGTGTTCAACTAACAGTTTAGTTAGCTGTGAAACATTTTTGACTAACTTCCCCATTTCTACCGAAACGTCATCTTAAGAGTCATTTATGCCATTTATGGCCATTTTTAGCCACTCATGGACACTTGTTGGTTTTAAAAGGTCTTATTTTGAAAAACAATAAAGCACACAATAATTCATTAGTAATACTTTACTAATGCAATATCTCCAAACTGTGAATAATTCTGGCACAATGTAACATTTTAAAGTAATGACTAATGCTAATGCATTTGCTTTTCTGTGCAAGATTGTGTGTGCGTGCAAGATTGCTGTTTTTGTGTGGAAACAGCAGCTGTGAGCAAAACCCACACTAGCTGCCTACAAATAATATTTTTTGCACAAACGTTCAAAGTCCTCATGCAAAAAACTATGCGTTTTTCTGTGCAGAATACTTTCCTGAAACACTTTGGGATATGCCAATACCAGATGAGAGCAGTGGAGAAATATTCATTTCCTCTGAAATGGGGTGAAAAACTATATAAATTATTTTCTTCATTTCTGAGAATGAAATGCTTGAATATTAATATCCCTAGTTAGTCACTGCCTAATACCACATACCATAATTCTTTGGAGGAAAGCAAGTAAAAAATACATTGCTACTTGACCTGCTGTTTGGAACTGCCAAATATAGAAACATGAAGCAGAGCTTAAGTGGAAATGCCCCACAAATTATTTATTTATCCTATTTTCTGATAGGAAAATTACAGTGTTTTTTTTTTTTATGACAATTTGGGTGCAGATAGCTTTTTGGTGGACAAAGGGGCTTATCATTGTTCACATGGTACTCTCCCTTTTAAAAAACAAATTAAAGCTCAAATCTTGTATTGGCTACTTAGCTAAATATACAGTTATGGATAGGCAACTGTTTTGTATTCACAATCAGCACTCAATCTTGGTTGTGACACTATTGACACAATTGTAATCACCCGCTTCCGACCTATGTAGCTGATATCAGATATCACCTACATAAGGATAAAGGAGGTCCATTCTGCCAGCAATCAGAGATTGGGTAAATGGGTGAATGACATTTCCATTAGGTTTTTGGGGGTTGAGTGAGGAGTGGTATCCTTAACTAAGTAATCCCTCCTTGCTCATTCCCCACCCCTTAGCTTTGTATAGTTAGTCAATCCTAGCTGATACAGGATTCTGGCCTCTTACGTTGGGGTGATTGTAGGACTGTGGGAGTTCAAGTATTGGTAGTAGGTCCCCCATGTCCACAGGGGATATGTTCATGGACTTACTGTGGATAATGAAAAACAACAATAACAAAACACTATTTTTTCAGTGAGATGAACAATGTAGATATTGAGACATGTATCCAGCTTGAAGAGGAGCCTCTGAAACTTGACAAAACTTTAGAAACTAAGAAGGTTTTGTAGCCATTCAGCCAGTACACAACTAATAAAAACATAACAGTTAACAGCGTTCAGTCCAAAAAGAGATGGGAACAAAATATTTTGGACTGCATTTATGTGTGGATAAGTGAAACTGAGGCCCTTTCTGCACACGGCGAGGGAAACGCTCCCCGCCGCTACTCACTGGCTTTTTGGTGGGTCCATTTGGGTCTGTCAGGATGAGGAGCAGTGTGAGCTCATCGCTCCGCACTGCTCCGGCGTCCAAAATGGCGGCTTCTGGTTGGTGGAGGCTCTCCACCAACCGGAGAAGCTTGCCACTCTAAAGCCCACCCCTGGCAGATCTGCAGGTACACACTAGTGCGCGCCTGCAAATCTGCACCGGAGTGCAGTGATGGAGTGACACGGGGTCGTGTGCTCTGTCCTTTTTAAAAACCTCTTAAAAGGTTTTTAAAAAGCACACTGCGTGACCAGTTCCAGTCGCTCCGGAGCGGAGTGAGGTGTGGAACTATAAAAAGTAGTCCATCCCAGTCCACTCCACGGTGCAGAAGACCTCTGTTGGAGGTCGCTCTGCACCATTTTAATGGGCCGGTGCGGAAAAGGCCTGAGTATAACAGTCACATGGATAAGGGGGACCTACTGTAATTTCTTTGAGCTCTGGAATTTAGGAACTAGGTATCATTATAAAAATTGACTTCCCCAGATTGAAATCGTCTAGATATTTTGAACTACAACTCTCATCCATCTAGACTAATAACAAGGTCAATTGGCAGAAAAAAGAAGCTTGACATCAAGAGGGTGTCAAATTTCAAATCTCAGGAACGCTAGGACAAGAGATTTTTATTTTTAAACAGGTTGTTATCCGATTTTCAGTTGAATGGATGAGAAATCTTATAATCAATTCATTCACTCAATTTTCTTGAACCTCTTAGCTTTGATTCCTTTTCCTTCCTATGTCGCTTTATGAAGTCCTCTGTCTTTTTGCAAACTACTTCTCCTGAAGACTTGGGTAGATTGACCAAATTTAGTATAGGTTTGTGTAAATTAATATAGCCTACCTACCAGAAAGGCACAGAAGACTTAACAATACTGTACAAAACAAAACTATGCTGTAACGTGATGGCTTAGCTCCCTGGCATAGCAACTGTGTCTACTGCATGTTCTCTGAGTTTCCATTCATTTTTTGCAGTTAAAATATGGCATCCCATTAATTTTTAGTTCTTTTGTTTTAAGCTTGTTGTGGGCACTCTAGTGAGTTTCGCTTGACTCTTCCACTGGTGGACAGAGGGTCCCCTCCTCACAGCTGTTTTCCATGTCCTATTTTTTCCTCTCTCATTATGCTGCATGTATTTCCAGGCACTAATTTGAAGTGCTACCAGTTTCTTTTCTTTCTCTCTTTTGCACAGTTGGTGGTGCTGTCACTAACATGTTAATCTAAATAAAGAAACAAGTTTGTGTTAAAACCAAAGGAATGAAAGGATGACACATGCTAAGCAAAATTAATTAACAGCATTTCTGCCCTACATGTCAAGCTATAGCTTCTCAGCACTGTCATAAGTTCAGAGGTGATCAGCTTTTATCTCACACTCACACATTTGCATAACAATTAATTTTATTTCAGTGTTTTGGAGATACAAATGAAACCTTCTTCTGCAGATGGCAAGGGTTTTTGGTCTGTGGTCTTAGCAGGTCCCCCTTGAACTATGTTATATGTCTATATAACTATGTTATTTTATTACCTGTCTTTTCATCAGTGTGGAACTGAAGATGACTTACAGCAGTGAGAACAAACATAGTGGAAAACTAACATCATACAAAAGTTAAAAATCTGTAAAATTATCAAAAAATTTAAAACCAATTAGACACATAAACGATTAAAAACAAAAACAGGAAATAAAACATGAGCACGTTATATAGGCCTGTTTACCCTAAAATTGATTTTCAAGGGCTGGCTAGAATAAGATCTTCATCCTCCTGTGGAATGATAGTAAAGATAGTGCATAGTATATTATGATAATAAAGATAAGCTTGTAAAGATTGTACACAATTATAGTATTATATTTGGAATCCTAGGACTGGCAGTTTAGGGAGGAGGGAAGAATTGGCAAAACCACCTCTTTGACTAAGAAAACTCTATGAAAGCAGGGGTTCACCCTAAGTTGACAGGTGAATCGAAGGCAAATACCTTTAGAATTCTCAGCCAGAGCATTCCAGTACTTTCCCGAACTACAAACCCCAGGATTCCACAGGAGCGAATCATGGCAGTTAAAATGCAATAATAGTGCCATGATTCTGCAGTGTGAATGGGCCCAGGATTCTTTTCTCACAGTAGATAACTAGATGCCTGAAGATGCAATAGGCAGAATGAGGACAATAGCACAACACTAGCCCTTTCACACTATACCATTACAATACTGTGATTCCACAGTGCTGTGGTTCCACCTCAACTGCCACGGTTCCTTGCTCTGGCATCCTGAGACTTGCAGTTAGGAGGAATCTCAGAATTCTCAGCCAGAGAATTTGGCTGCCTCACCAAACTGTAAAGCCTAGAATGCCGTAGGAGGCAGCCATGAAGGTTAAAGTGGAATCGTAGTGCTGCAGTTGTAGAACTCTAAAGCAACAGAAATTAGTCCAAATGTCCCCAGAAGGAGAGACCCCTCCCCACACACACACGCTCTGTGGTCTCAGAGGAGAAAAATGACAAGGAAGAACTGCCAGTGAACTGATTTGTCCTTCTCAGCAGATGGGTCTTTCATTTTAAAAACAGCAGCTCCACTTCTGCTCCAGACTTGCCTTTGAAGTCTGTTCTTGAAAAATACATGAAGCCTCCATGTATTCACCCAGATTGCAGATTTCAGAATTATTCAGAATTACAAATAATTAGAAGAAGGTTATAATTCTTTTTTAAGGGCAAAGAGAAATATGAACTAAACCATAGAATACATTGTGGTGATACCTTTAGTGGGCTATTCAAACGGCAGAAAACTCATTGTGCTAACTTTCAAAGATGACTGATATCCACATGTTAATGCAAATACTTCCCAGTGCTTGGAAAAGTTACTTCTTAGACTATCGCTTCCAGAATTCCCCACCCAGCATAGTCAACTACCATGCTGGCTGGGAGATTCCTGAACACTTAAAAAAAGGATAAACTTTTCTTAGACCTAACATTTCCTCTAATTTAGTAATTTAGTAATTCAAGAATTTGTAATTTTTGAAAGGGGAATATTTATTGTGATTTTTGAGGTGTGCAGTATGAAATATTTTATCCGCCACTGAGACTTTGTGAGGTATGGAAAATCCAGATATCTAAATTAACGGTAATACACATAGGAGAAAAATGGAAGTGATCAGCAGAGGGCAGCAGAGTTTTAGAGATCATGTTTTATTGCAGTTGGGAAAAGTGTTGACAGCCAAATCTTGGGAGTCCCTTCCTCAGTCTATCAGCCCCTAAATTTCCAAATGCATGACAGTGTCAAACTGTAGCATTTTATAAATGGGAACAAAATGCAGTTTAACAATCTGATTTTAACCCAGTTTCCAAAATGCTGGCAGACATTTTTTCCCTGACATAATGCCGCTGAATTTGCTCGGTCATTTTGATTTAAGCAGTGTATACATATAGAGATTTTTCAGTCTGGGGAAACAAAAATGTATATCTCTAAGTGGTGATGTAAAATGTCAGATAAATTGTTTTATGTCCTTTGAGTATGATTTATTGTAATGGAATACTTAATATGTGGCACTTAGGCTTCTGGTTTGTGTCTGTTCTACTGTGTAAGTGGAAAAGAACATGCCAGCTGCTGAAGGAACAGAGCAATACATCTTCTGGAGGTTCTTGAAAAACAAAGCTAAAAATGATCTGAATGCACATCAAGAAAAAAAAAAAAGACAAATTATGATCTGCAAACTCAAGTGAAGGTGGCATTTTCTTCTGTGTCATGTGCAGGTGATTAAAAACCCTCAAGGTCAACTGTAGGACATTCTAGTTAGAGAAACACATCACTTCACTACTACACTGAAATGGGAATTGCTTATTTCTCAAGTATCTTTTATAGTATGGTCTAAGAAGACATGCAACCTGAGGTTATGAGATGCTTGTGCATCACATGGAAAACTGGCACAGCTGGGAAATTCATTTCTGAGTCATTCGCTCATAAACATCTCCCCACCCCCATCTGCCGTTGCTTTATGGGGCTTTCTTAGCTGGAGCATGTTCCTGGTTTTAATTTTTTGTGGGGTGTGCTTCCTTGATCATCTCCAGACACCTGGAGAGTCTGTAAGCTGAGGCAGCTTTTGAGTGACTGGTGGCCATTTGGCTTTAAGTTAATTGAATGTGTGATTTATTTCAACATTTTAAAAAAGATTCAGCAGCTAGACAACATTTAGCATTGTGATCGTGACAAGCATATTTGAATTTTCAACATGGGAAGACACATACACAGCACGCTGGTGTTGGTAAGTCAGTGTATGCAGAGCTCTGTGTAGGAGTGGATGTGCAAAACTAAATTTCTAAATTTCTACAAAAGTGTTCCTCTGTTGATTGGAGGATGGGTGCCAAAACAGTGCAATTGAGAAAGAAGGGAAAGACATTAACATGCACGAATGAATCTTGATATTTTCAAAGGTATTAAAAATTTACCTAAAAAAAAAAATCACCCAAAGGGGTACCTTTCCCCAACAAACAAAGTAAAAGAAAGAAACACAGCCCAATGAAGAATAGATATGCTCACTATTGTCCAGAAGCCTGAGAATCCATACTATCCAGCTGGCAGGGACAGTCGCATGTAATTTCACCCTTCCCCCTTTTCACTACTTTTAGAATGTCTGTTTCTCTCCCCTCCTCCTACTTTCTACTTTTGTCTTCAGCTTACTACATTTGGTGCAAACTGAGTTCAAGGTGCAAAAATAGTTTGCATTTGGGTTAACTCGGCAGGAGAGAGAGGGGAGGAGAGGATGGAAGCTGGCCTTTTCCAGTAGGCTCAGGGAAAAGCAAACTGCAGCAGCTGCCTCTCCTAGCTTGTGTATTCTTTCTCCATGTAATAACTCCTGCCATCTTGGCCACACCCTGGTGTTACTAGGGTTCAGGCCTACCCAGTGATAGCACTAGATATCTTTTTTGTTATCAAATCATTCAGCCTTCCTCTGCCACCCTGCTCAATGTGTTTGCGAGGCCTCCAGACAAACAGGCGCGGCCAGTAATCGTTGGACATTCCATTCTCCACCTAGGCAGGCACAACAGAGCCACTCCGTTGCTTCAGGGACCTCCCTGCAAACACCTCTTGCTTAAGCGCGACTCTGAACAAAGCTACCCAGGCTTCAGCCGATAGTCTTACAAAGCCAAGCTAAGCACCTTGCAGTTTGGGGAGGGTCAGTTAAGCACATACTGGTCAAGTTTAACATGATGGGCTTAGCACAGATGTAACAATAGTATTATTGTTACATCTGCGCTAAGCCCATCATGTTAAACTTGACCTTTTCCAAAGCTTTGTCCTGCTCCAAACTCTCATTGTTCTCACCGAGTATGGCATGGCCTGCAGGCACAATTCACCCTATAAAAGGCTCCTGATTCCGAGAGCACCTCGGATTGCTCTTACTGCCAGGACCCCTCACATCTCTAGCCCTGTTTGGATCGCTCTGGTCTGGCGAGCTCCCCTCAGCCTCCACGCGGAGTTTCTTCCCTACCACCTTCCACTTCTTCAGGACTACGAGAAAAGGTGTCGTATCACCCATTCCCCCCCAAAAATCCTTATTTCTGATTCTTCCATTAGCTGTGTGGTTGTGGTGTCTGTACTGTTTGTTTGTCTGTTAACAAAAGCATCATTTTTGCTATTTTAAACCATCTGACTGCTTGACTGACCTGACCCCGTAGACGCTGGGTTACAAGATCCCAGCTAAGTTACCTTGACTCTTACTAGCTTTAGTGAGTGCTCCAGTTAATTTCCCCAACTTTGTGTTTGTGTTTTGGTTATTTGGACGCCCCTCCAGGGACCCCCAGAGAACGGGGTTACACTGGCATTGCTTGGCCAGATACACCCCAGTTTTCATCTATGAAACATTGGAGGGTATGGGAATGTTGAGTATCTACAGAAGAAGGAAAATTCAAAAGGATGAGGTCTGGATTGAATTGGTTTCTTTGACACTCTTAAAATGTGCAGTGGAGCTAGGCAAAGCCCTAAGTGGCTTGTGGCTTTGATACTGGAAGGAGCACTTCCCCCTATATATGCTTGCCTGAGGACAGAGATCTGCCAGGGTGGCCCTCCCCAGTGTCCCATCAGTACGGCCAGTATGATTGGTGGATGACATGGGACAGGATCTTCTTGGCTGTGGTGCCTCGCCTGCAGAATGTGCTTGGTCTGAAGCCCTGGCTGGCACCACCAGCGCTGGTTTCTTTTTGATGCCAGGTCAAGACGTGGCTTTTTATTAAAGCCTTCGGGGCTAATTTCCTTTTAAGCAGACACTGATTTACACCCTTTTAGCCTTCTAAAACTTGTCTTAGTTGTTATGATATGTTTTTATCTTGTTTTGGTTATTAATTTTAACTAGGAGTTGTTTCATTCTTTTGGACATTGTTATATCTGTTGCCACTCTGAGATCTCGTGATAAAAGAATATGATAAACATCTACTTTTAAAGTTTATGAGTGATCTTGTCTGTTTGTCTACATCAGGCAAGAAGCCCTCATAGGATTGGCTGCCTGTCAAGATTCTATGGAATCCTGGGGTTGGCAGTGTAGGGAGGGGCGTTTAGAATTCTCAGTCAGAGCTCTGAATAGGCCGGTTGCTATGGAGATGAGGCCTAGCAGCCAGGAGGAGGCCAGTATTTTTCAGAAACCCAACCTCTGTACGTTAATAACTGAATACAGATTGGACTGGGGAATATGGGGAAAAGATACCAATACTGGACAAGGCAGTTTGGGGAATTAGAGACACAGGATCTCTAATCTGTGTATTTCAACCACATCTAATTCCTAAGGTAAGGTAAGGTAAGATAATTCCTAAGGTATTTCTAACAAGTGTTACCAATGAGAAAATAAAATTCTGGGCAATGCCTGGTAAATGCGCTAGTGTTTTAGTATAAATAAATAAATAAATAAATAAATAATTAATTAATAAATAAGGGCTACAACTCTCATAAACTTCAGATAGCATGGGTTATGCTTTCTGAATTTAAGGGATTTGCAGTCACAGGCTTTATAGCATATGCTCTCTCTGTCCCAGTTTGGCAGGCTTATCCTACTTTTTCAGGTGTTTTTAAAAGATCCTGGTTTCCATTTCTTCTTTTGAGCTCAGCTTACTTCAATTGCTGCAATTAAATCCGAAGTAGAAAAGTTGCTGTCATTAAGTAATTCAAGGGGTGTGCGTGTGCAATCTTCTTCTTCCCAGTAGGCGGAAGCAAAAGCAAACTGAATCAGTCTCTTCTAGTTTGTGTGTTCTTCCTCATTAATAGCTGTTGCAGTCTTGACCACGCTGTTGTTGCCTGACCACGTGTGACAGTTTTTATCTGTGAAATGTTGGGGTGTGTGCTATAGTCCAAAACATCTAGAGGGCATCAGTGTTTCTACTGGCTTATAGTCCTTTGGAGGAAGGTGTGATTGCCTGGCTGGGTTCCTGAAGAGGAGCACTTCTGTGAGGAGACTATACTGCAACATTTTGTTGTTAGCCCCACTTGTACGCTCTTAGTCCTTCTACCTTTGCTAGATTGACTAGAGCAGAGCTTCTCAGGCTATTTGATGTGGCGGACTGGCATTTTTTTCTCTCTTAAAGTGCCAGAAACTGGTAATATATGTCTGCCCATTGGCTAATTCTGTTACATCCTTTCTTGGAAACCCACAATGAACTGACAACTGATGGCTTATGAACCAGCACTGGTCCATAGACCACTACTTTGAGTAGCACTGGAATAGTGAGCCACCTGAAAGCTATGAGGCTATGTCCTGTGCCTTCATATCTCCTGAAAATGTCTGTATTTCTTACACCCATAGTTACATCCTGCTCCTCTCATTTTATATGTGACTGGTTTTCAAACAGTATTACAGTAAATTTGCTGGCAGCCCCTAAGGGATCCTTTGGTGAGAAAAATCACCAAGGGGAGCCAAGCCATCACAAAAAATGGTGTTCCCACCACTGCGAAACTTTTTTTTAAAATAATTTTATTATAATTCCAACAAATAAAACAAACATTTCTTGTTGTACATTTCATTGAATTGTTTCACTCTTCCACTCCTCTCTGGATTTCATTCTCCGTTATTTCTTTGACATATCAATATTATGTATCACAATAATTTGTTAATGTAACAAGATAGTTCCTGCTTTTCCACCTATCTTTACATGTTCCATGATATTTCACTAATTCCCTCCTCCTAAATAAAACTCTCTACCATGAATTATGCATTGTCTTCTGTCAGAACCCAGCAAGTCTCCAAAACAATTTGCCATCCTTTATTAATATCATCATCTGATTTCCCTTTAATCTCTGAGAGACTATATCTGCATTTTGGTGTTCAATAAATGTTGCCCACCATTGTTCTATTGTAGGCATTTGCTGAGTTTTCCATAACCTTTCACATTCAATATGAGCTGTCGTAATCATATACAATATTATTCTCCAGTATTTCTTTGCAATAATTCCATCGAACATATATGTGATATTTAGTAAGAAACTTTTGTTATGTTCAGCAGTGAAGCCCTACAGTTCAAGGGAAAACCCATGTGAACCTACTATTTTTCTGAGAATGTGGATCCTCAATATCTTACAACTAGGAACAGGAGCTTGGCCAACTAGCAGCAAGGCCAACAGGCATTTTGCGTGGGCTTTTAGTAGGGGGTGGAATGCTGCTCCAGTTTGTTCTTAGGAGTACTGAACATGGATGGTGAGGGAGTTGCTGTAGTCACCTGCAACAGCTGTGGTATGTTAGTGTTCTTGCTGAAGGATGTGAGTAGCTACCTTCAGCAAGTGCAAGTTGGTTGCCCTGGCCCATGTACCCACTCTTCAGCATATTAGGGAGCACAAGGTTCTCTTGGACAGAGTATAGCAAACATCACATTTTTTTGTTTTGCTATGTCTGTACATAAGAAAGAACCAGGAAATGGTAGGATGTCTGTGTGAAGAGAATAATGAAATGCAAACAGGGACAGAGAAAAGGCAGAACTACCAAATACCTTCTTTGCCTTAACCTTCTCCCAAAAGGAAAACAGTGCTCTTCCTAGGGAAAGTGGAACTGATGATATGGTAGGGGAAAAGCAGCACAGCATAGGTAAAGAAGTAGTATAGAATACCTGGCTACTCTACATGAATTCAGATCTCCACGACCAGATGTACTACATTCTACGGTATTAAAAGAACTGAAGGAAATAATATCAGAATCCCTCACAATATTCTTTGCGAATTTCTGGAGAATGGGAAAAGTACCAGCAGACCGGAGGAAGGCAAATATTGTCCCCATCTTAAAAAAAAAAAAAAAGGAAAAAGAGGACTAAACAATTAGTTCTAATGATGGCGGAAACGCAGCAGATACAGCTTCTCAATTCATTGTAACAAACTGTGAGCATCTCTGGTCTGAACCAGACCTGAAAGCCCCAGATTTTGTTTCTGTTCTTTCTGATTTTATTTTGGAGACCCATACACATTTTGTTTATCCCTGAATATTTTTCTGTCAGCTCTCAGGATGATTAGAAACTTTTAATACACCGCTCAGATTGGTTTATTTTAACCCAGTAAGAAATAGAAAAGAATAGGAACAAAATTTGGGACTTTTCAGTCAGTCTGGATGTGCCCTGTATCTCCTCACCCTGTTTTGAAAATGTCTTATGGTTTAGGAATTGTGGTTCTTAAAAACAAGATGAGAGAGGATGCACAGAAGACAAACGCAAACGTGGCTTCTGCAAGCGTCGGGTGTCTGAAACAGTTAAAGGCCTCTGCCCGCCCTCCCCACCTGCTTGCCAATTTGCTTTCTCTCCTCCCTCCCTCTGCTTCAGAAACATATATTTTTCCTGGCAGGGAAAGCAGTAATGCTCAGTTGGCAATTGAGATGCTAGGGAGCATTTAAAACTCTGCTTGCTGCCCTTAAGCATCCATATTTTATTTTTCCATAGGGGAGAGTGCATGCATGGAAGCACACAAACATTATGGAGTTTGTCTAAAGGCACAAGATTCCATCTGATCTTGGAAGCTAAATAGAGTCAGCCCTGATTAATATTTGGATAGAAGACTGCCAATGAATACCAGGTGCTATATGCTATATTTCAGAGGAAGGAACTGTCAAAACCACCTCTGAGTACTCGTTGCCTAAGAAAATCCTATGAAATTCATGGCTCACCATACATCAACAAGTAACTTGAAGGCACATTCACACACTACTTTTTTTGGTTTGGGAAGAAACCTTGGACAGTTGTAGAATAACTGTACTCAACAGAGGGTGAGTCCAAGACATTTTATTATGTCAGGTAAAAGGACAAGACTAGGAGTTGAATTTTTCTTCAAAACTGGTTGATGGAACAGCACCTCCACACCTAAAAGCAAGTAGCACAAGAAACTTGCTGCTCCTTCCCAGCACCTACTACCTCACCTTTCCTAATTCCATACCTCCCAATTGCCCCAATTTCTCAGGGATATTCCGAATTAATGCTGTTACCTTACTTTTTCAGCTGCTTTTAAAATGTCCTAATTTTTCTGGCTGGACAACAGTACATGTGAAAGGGATCTAGGAGTCTTAGTAGACTATAAGCTGAAGAGTCAGCAGTGTGATGTGATGGTCAAGGAAGCCAATGCAATTCTTGGTTGCATCCATAAGAGTATGGTGTCTAGATTGAGGAAAGTAATAGTACCACTCTATTTAGCTTTGGTCAGACCTCATCTGGAATACTGTGTCCGGTTCTGGAGACCTCCATTCAAGGAGGATATTGAAAAGCTGGAACATGTCCAGAGGGGGCGACCAAATTGTGGAGGGTCTGGGAGCCATGCCCTACAAGGAGTGGCTTAGGGAGCTGGATATGTTTAGTGTGCAGAAGAGAAGGTTAAGAATGGACATGATAGCCATGTTTAAATATTTGAAGGGATGTCATGTCGAGGAGAGAGTGAGCTTGTTTTCTACTGCTCCAGAGAGTAGGACAAAGAGCAGTGGATTCAAGCTGCAGGAAAGGAGATTCTACTTGAACCTCAGGAAGAACTTCCTGATAGTCAGCGCTGTCTGGCAGTGGAATATGCTGCCTGGAAGTGTGGTGGAGTCTCCTTCTTTGAAGATTTAAGCAGAGGCTGGGTGGCCATCTGTTGGGAATGCTTTCATGTGTGTTCCTGCATAGCAGGGGGTTGGACTGGATAGCCCCTGGGGTCTCTTCCAACTCTATGCTTCCAGGATTCTTTCCCCCTCATTTTCCCTCTTTGTCCTCAGCATTCAGTTACTGCAAATGAACATCAAATTGCAAAAGCAGTTCACATCCAATTAACTCAGCCGGGGGAAAGGACAGGATCGGGCAGAAGCCTGTTTTTTCCTGTTACCCTGACTTCTGGGAGTCTTGTTGTTGACACCTTCATTCAATCCAAGTTATAAAAGGTGGGGAAATTAGCGGAGCACTGGCATTAGCAAAACGAGGGGCAGGGTAACCCAGCAGGATCTTTTACCCAACTTTACGGGTCAGGCCAAGCCAAAAAGCCAGACAAACATATCGAATAAATGGATTTTATTGAATGAAAATATTCTCATGCACCAACGTACTCACTCACACACACAAGGCCTATTGTGAAGGAAAAGAAGTGAAAAATGTATAGGGGAATATAGCAAAGGGATTGTAGAGGTGGTGATCCTGAACCTATTCTGAAGTCTTCAGTCCAGGAAGTGGTGAGAAGAACAGAGCTCAGCAAAGAGATGGCTGAGTGGATCACTCAACTAACAGAGTGCCAGTCTGCTAGCATGGCAGGGAGTTCTCCGAAGAGACCGTCAAAAACGAGGACTACTTATAGGGCAGAATGTACCTCGAGTGCAGGCCCTCTCCTGGGAAGAACAATGGCCAAAACAAAGGAAGGAATGCCATAGAATGGCAAGTGGGTTGCAATCAAATAGGGTTGCAGTCAAGCAGGGTTTTTTCTAGAGTCAAAGTGGTTCAACCTGGGGAAAACACACTAATCGCCTCAAGTTGGCCACTCTTGGCTAAGGACCCTTTGTCTATGTAGATGTGTATTGCCTGAGGTCTCCTTGGACTATGTGACTGGGGATTTTCCTTTCCTGACCTAGTTTCAGTCATTCGACCTCTTTGCCTATGTGCCCACCTGGGCAACCTCTCTGGCATGGCAGGCATATTTGATATCAAATTTAAAGTTCCCGAGATAGGGTGTGCCGTAACACAGGCAAAAACATAATGCTGCAGCATCTCCTAGCCTGTGTGCTTTTTACCATCTTGGCCACACTCTGATGTCCTGGTTTTCACCTGTGAAATGTTGGAGGGTATGTAACAATATGGCTGGCCCAAAGACCAAATCAACAAATGGCAGCCTCATAGCCATACGTTAAGACTTTCTTAAGGGATCATAACTGCAGTTTGCTACCTGAGCAGGTAGCAAAATCGCAAGGAAGGCCTGCTAATGCAGAGTGTATGGCCTATACGCAGCTTGGAACATCAAAGGGATTTAATATATTTCTGAATATATTTAATATATTCAGAATTTAGGTCAATGTCATAACACCTAGGTTTAAATAGGTTCTTCATTATTCAAAGTACTTTAAGAAAGGGCTCGATGACCATCTTTCAGGAACACTGAAATGAACAGGAGATGAACTGAGCTGGGTGGTAGGTTTGGACCGGATGGCTGCCTAACATTTCTGTTGCAATTCAGGGTCTGATTAGCAGGGCTGCCACACAAAAAACAAATTGAGGATGATCACAGTAAGGCAAGACCATGGTTCCAAAGTAGATCTACTTGATTATTAACAGATTCAGTAGGTATTTACAGCAAATTCATCTCCCCATCACTTCAGAGCCAGTCTTTGCAAGCTACAAACAGATCACAATGGAAACTACCCATACCACACTGTTTGTGCACACCTCCCATGGTTTGGGGTGGAAAGTACAACAGGGAAATGAGAGAACAAGCATCTACCTAGCAAAGAAGGAAAACCTCCAGCCTCAGTTAGAGAGAGGAATATTTATAAACTAGGCTATGCTTACATTTGGCTTCTCCTGCCTGTTGGTCCATAGGATTATGTCTCCAGCTAGCTAGTGCATACATGACCTTCTGGTATACACACTGCCAAAGCCCCCATCCCACAATCCATTCCAACCCTGCATTCTTACTGCATTTTAATCATGCTCTAGGAACTACCTTGCTAAATCAGATACACAATGGAATATCTAACACAGCATTCTGTTTCTAACCAGTAGGTACATTTGTTTCAATCATTCTACTCTGGAGTTTGGAAAACTTTGGGGACTAAAGTAACTAAAAGTTTTTTTTAAAAAATGACTGTGTTAGCTGACCACTCTCAGAATCTACCAGCTAGCATGGCTGGGGGAATCTGGGAGCTGCAGTACAAAATTAATTATCCCAAGCTCTTGCTTCCTCTAAATCTGAATCCAACCCTTTGCTGTAAGTGTGCCCATTTTTGAGACATCAACCATAGCACCTCAGCCACCAACAGATTATATTGACAATGCTGGGATTCTGTACCAATCTGGCAGAAATCTGACACGCTAGTTATCTGTGTTTTTATATAACTCACCCCACTCCCAGTAGAGTTGAGCTCTAATGAACGCTCATGTTAATTGCAGCAGCATCATTCTTCAGCTGTTTGGGGATGGTCCTCCTTTGCTTTCACATTTTGTGAAACGTTTTGCCACGAAGTGTGAAATGCTCTGTTGTTGTCAGGCTTATGAGTTTTAAGCACTTTAGTGCTGGTAAAAGTTTGAGAAATCTGATTTATAGAAGACTTTGAGGCACACTGAGCTCAACGTTAGCCATCTGAGAGTGTCCGTCTGTGTCCGTTTCATTTCCACAGGGGACACCAGTACACATTGCATTTCTGGACTCGGAATAAGATTTTGATTTAAAATCCAAATTTGCCAAAATAATAATAATCAAAAAGCAGGAAGAAGTGAAACTAACAAATTTCTCCTTGTTTAGCGATGGTAGATCTGTCCATTCATTTCAGTTGTTTGTTCAGTGAAAGTGTGTAAGTAGCTCTGGTATCAGCATGGCAGTGAGTCTGCTCTGGAAGAGCTTCTCCACCCCAAAATAGGTTTGGTGCCTTAGTGGGGAAACTGGCAGAGGAAGCATTCTTGTTTCTCGCTCTATCTCTTGCTAAAGTTCTCTGTTTTTCCTTTTTAGACAACCAGAAAATTGCAGGCAATTCTCAGCACAACAGAAATATTTTATTCCTACCTGGAGGCTAGGTTCTTTTTATTCTAGGATGCATTGTGGGGAAAAAGGGGGGGCGCATTCCTCTGGATGGAAGGTGAGCACAGGGCCTTTATGCTAGAACAATACTATTATAGAGCACTGTCCATGCCCATTCAGGGCCAACAGTGAGCAAAGACACAGAAGAGACCTATGATTAGCCAATTGTCTATAGTATCTATAGCATCAATTAGCCAATTGTCTATAGCATTATGAAATTTGTATGTTCATTGGCCAAATTACCCACCCAGATTCCTTAATCCTTCCTCCCCTCCCTGCTACCTGGAGGAGTCCATGTGGATGGACAATGTGTTTCTAGGAAGTGCTGACTGTCAATAAAAGAAGTTCTCACTTGTGAGAGATCTCTCACCTTTTTTTTTTCTTTTGCAATTGTTTGGACAGTCACTTGGCTCCTTGAACTGGCCAACTGGCCCCTCCCTAAAGTGCAAACCCCAGGATTCCATAGGAAGTTAAAGCTGGAATCATAGCACTATAACAGTCTCATGCAGAAATAGTCTAGGTCAAGGAACGGAGAGGCAAAGGGGATGGGTTCACATGATAACCTTATACTTTTCTCTCTCACCCATCTCCTTCCTTGGGTGTGGGGAAGCATCAGGGGAGAGTTTGTAGTGCTAAGAAATCAGCACATGAGATATTGTCAGTTGGCTAGGCAGCAGCTGGTGGAGGAAGAGCACTGGATAGCTTTTTAAAGGGCTGCATGGTTTGATCAGGGCCACCAAGAGGGAAGGTTCCCCCACAAAAGAAGTGCTTGTGGTGGGGTTGGTGAGGGACAGGGGTTGGAGAAATTGGAGGACACCTTGTTGGGGAAGGCTGAGTCTGATGACTGCAGAGCTGGTTCCATGAGGCTGCTTCTCAGAAACCATGCCTCATTGTTTTCTCATGTGAGACCTAGAAGTTTAAGCTACTGTGATCATGTACTACAGCTTCCGGAACCCAGCACATACAATCATAGAATCATAGAAATGTAGAGTTGGAAGAGACCACACGGGCCATCCAGTCCAATCTACTGATATTCAAGAACACCCTCAAAGCACTCCTGACAGATGGCCATCAAGCCTCTGTTTAAAAACCTCCAAGGAAGAAGACTCCAGGACACTCCGAGGCAGCATATTCCACTACCGGACAGCCCTGACTGTCAGGAAGTTCTTCTTGAGGTTCAGGTGGAATCTCCTTTCCTGCAGCTTGAATCCGTTGCTCCTTGTCCTGGAGCAGCAGAAAACAAGCCCTCTCCCTCCTCTACGTGGCATCCCTTCAAATATTTAAACATGTCTATCATGTTCCCTCTTAACCTTCTCTTCTGTAGGCTAAACATACAGACTAAGACTAAGTCTATCTTCATAGGGCATGGCTTCCAGGC
The DNA here is from genome assembly GCA_948474755.1 of Ctenosaura bakeri. NCBI lineage: Eukaryota > Metazoa > Chordata > Lepidosauria > Squamata > Iguanidae > Ctenosaura > Ctenosaura bakeri. The sequence goes on from CAOLHI010002951.1 coordinate 173,795, forward strand.
CTCTCAACCATTTTGGTCGCCCTCCTCTGGACTTGCTCCAGCTTGACCATGTTCTTCTTGAATTGGGGTGCCCAGAACTGGACACAGTATTCAAGATGAGGTCTAACCAAAGCAGAGTAGAGTAGTACCAGTACCTCCCTCGATCTAGACACCATACTCCTATTGATGCAGCTGAGAATTGCATTGGCTTTCTTGGCTCCGCATCACACTGCTGACTCATGTTCAGCTTGTGGTCTATGAAGACTCCTAGATCCCTTTCACACATACTGCTATCCAGCCACATGTCCCCCATCCTATATTTCTGTAATCCATTTTTCCTACCTTACACTTCTCTCTGTTGAATTTCATTTTGTTCGCCTTGGCACAGCTCTCCAATCTGTCCAGGTAATTTTGAATTTTGATCCTGTCCTCTGGCATATTAGCAAACCCTCACAATTTGGTGTTATCTGCAAATTTGATGAACATGCCCTCTTATTCCTTCATCCAAGTCGTTGACGAAGATATTGAACAGCACTGGGCCCAGACAGAACCCTGTGGCACCCCGCTAAGTAAATTCTCTCCTGGAATAAAAGCAGCCATTGGTGATCACCCTTTGGGTTCAGTCGGTCAACCAATTACAAATCCAACTAACAGTAGCCGTGTCCAGCCCACATTTTACCAGCTTCATTGCAAGAATGTCATGGGGAACTTTGTCAAAGGCCTTACTGAAATCGAGATTTGCTACATACATTTATCATGTTGGTTATCTGAAGGAAAAGTGGCCAGGTCATGTAAAATTTTGCATACCCCAGTTGTATGAACTTGCTTAAATCTATGAACTCTGAACAGTTCAGTTATAAAATGTGGAAACTCATCTAGGAATGTAAACTTTGAATCTCAGATAAATATTAGACCAAAGATCTAGTTGTTAAACAACAGTGTTTTTACTAACGTTCAGCAGTAACAACTCAAAAATGTTTTCTGTTTTGTTTCTCATCTTCCCTCCAATGACAAAACATGGCTTTCTTCCTAGTTTCTCCTTACAACAACTACTGTGTGAGTTGGTATGCCAAGGTGAGAGAGAGTGATCACCTGTTTGAGGGCCTGAACCTGGATTTTAGCAAGTCCTTTTCTAATTGCTACACAAGCTGGCTCTTTACTTAAATATCGTTGTTGTTATTGTGTGCCTGCAAGTTGTTTCTGACTTATGGTGACCCCAAGTGACTCTATCATGGGAGTTTCTGGGCCTGAGAGTGTGTGATGCACCCAAAGTAACCGAGTGGATTTCTATAGCCAAGCAGGGAATCAAACTTTGGTGTCTGGGGTTGTAGTACAGCGCTCAAACCACTACACCGCACTGGCACTTTATTTGAAGATTATATTGCTATTATATTGTGTAGCTTCCTGAGAGCATAAAAACTCAATTCCTCTATGGAAATTAAGTAGTTTGTTGTTAAAAATGTTTTGGATGTATGTTACTGTAATTAAAGGGACAATTCTATCTTTCACTTTTTATTGCTTACTTCCTTATTCTCTGTTTTGAGCTGACAGTTCTGTTCATATCGTCCGCATTTTCTTTGTATCAGGAGCTCATTTTTCTGATAGGTTTCATCTTTCCAGTTGATTCTGCATCAAAACAAAGGCTACATATTGCTCTTGATCCCTGATGGAATTCAGTAGATAGAGAATGCACAGTAACAGAGGACAGCATACCTCCATAAGAATACCAATGAGTTGATTATCACAGATTGTGTTCTCTGTACAAATCAGTATGCTGGCTTACACGCTCTACATGGGAGAGGTAAAAATACTCCTAGCATAGAAGGAACTCCAGCTTTCAGGAAATCCATTTGGGATTGGATGTGCAAGTCACTCAGAAGCTGTTTATGAGCAGAACAATCGGCAAGTGTAACCCATCTTTCATAAGTTCCTTTTGTCTAGCTTTCTATGCTGCCTGGGGATCATGAACAATATAGTCCAACACACATTTAGAAGGCAGTAGGTTAGGAGAAGCTGCTCTACAGGTTATTCATAGTTCTAAATTGCAGTGAAAAATCCCACAATTCTGTGTAAAATTGATAGAGAGTGTAGTTATATTTGCAGCCTTGTTTCCAAGCTGAAATGCATATTAACTGAATCTATGCCATCTATGCCAGAAATGATGCAGTACAATCATCTCTGTTATAAGGAAAGCATTATGCAATGTCAGCGTAAATCATTATATTGTTTTCATGGTGGGAGAGAGAACGAAATAGTCTTGTCTGAGGTTGTCGGCGCTGCCATGCATCAAGCCTGCAACATACTGTCTATATTTTAAGCCTGGGATGCTTGAGGAGCTGAGGTGCCCAAACCTTTGTGTGGTGCCAGCAGCAATTTTCTGTAAAGAGTTTTGCATGCATGGTTGTTGCTTAATTTAGGAAATGGAGAACAATACATGTAAAGTGGGGGTGAGATGGAGAAAGGAGTTGACTATCTTTGCAGCAAAAATATTTGCAAGGGCTGCTCAACTGTCTTTTGCAAAGAAAAAGCCAGAGGGAAAGTGTTTCATTTCAAAGAGGACACCTGGGTGTGAATGTCCATTTGCAATATTCTAGCAATAGATGCATCAGATTTTGGGGAAGGATATATGTCGGAAGATAAGGTTTGAAAGGTGAAATAACCTCCTAGAAGATGGAAGTGCCAGGGGTTTTGGTTGGATCCCTGGTCCTTATGATCTAACAAAGTCTGAGAGAAGACACTCATTAGCTTTACAAAACTCCTGCCCCTGAGTATGAAGACTCTTCACAAACTTCAAAATTTATCAATATACCAATAGGGTTGAGTTGTATGGGAAAGTGTCATCCTCAGCTTCCCTTCTTACTTCTTTTCTCTTTTTTCTCCTGTTTCCTTTTTCTCTAAATCCAATGACATTGTGGTGCCAGGGTTCACTCTCCACTCTGCTCGGCATCCATCATCTGACTGAAAGCAAGTAGGTTGAATTAAATATTCCTTATTTCCCTAAGTAAGTGAGAGGGGATAATTTCCTCATTTCATCTTGACCTGGAAACAGACCCGTTAGGCAACAATTCTCTCTTAATTTCTAAACAAGAAAATATTCTCTTCTCTCTCGCTCAATCTTTCTCTCTCTGTCTCTGTATGTGTGTGTTATCTTGTTTGAATTATAATGTTACTATGGTTCAGGCGTACCTGGTGATATCTAGATATCTCTTTTTGATATCAAATCATTTGACCTTTCTCTGCCACCCCACTCCACGTGTTTGCGAGGCACCGGACAGGCACATACACAGGCACGGCCAGTAAGTGCTGAGCATTCCAACTCCCACTTAGGCCGTCAGATTAATGCGACTCTGTTGCTTCAGGAACCTCTCATGCAGACACCCATTGCTTAAGCACGACTCTACAGAAAGATGTTCGACCTCGAGCCGACGCACTTACATTTGCATATTGGCTACACTATTGTCAAACCTGGGCTAAGCTGATCATCTAAAATTTGACCTTTCCCAACGCTTTTTCCTGCTCCAAACTCGCATTGTTCTCACCGAGTGTGACATGGACCGTAGGCACAATCATCTCTCTAAAAACTCCTCGATTCCGAGCCCACCTTGGTTCGCTCGCTTGCCCTGTCTGGACCTCTCGTTCCTTTCGGATTGGTCTGGACTCCTATCCTGTCTTGTTGCTGTTTTGTCTGATGAGCTCCCCTCAGCAAACCACACTGAACTTTCCTCCCTGCAACCTCCAATCTCTTCAGGACTACGAGAAAAGGTGTCATATCACCCATTTTCCCCGAAAACTCTCATTTCCAATTCCCAGTTAGCTTCGTGCTTGCGTTGTCTTATTTGTTGTTTGTCTTTTAATAAAGATATCTTTACTGTTTTAAAACCTGTCTGAGAGCTCTTCTGACCTGACCCCGTAGACATTGGGTTACAAGATCCCTGCTAAGTTAGGCTGCCTCTCGCTAGCTTATGAGAGTGCTCCAGTTAATTTCCCCATCTTGTGTTTTTGCTTGGTTATTTGGGCGACCTCCCCTGGGACCCCCAGAGAACATAATAACAATAAGCTGCAAGCAACTGTGGTTGGTACTTAATGTATAAGGTGATAGCACCAGGAGCTTTCCTAGGAAATCAGGTTTTGGTCTGGAAATCCCTGGTCCTGGGATGATCCTGAACCCTACTCATCAATCCTCAGTGTGTACTGAAAGTCACCCCTCAGTTTCCATGGCAAGGCTGGGAATTGAACCCTGGCCTCCAGGCTCTTTGTCCAACACGCAGACCCCTACATCAAGCTGGCTTCACGTAGACATACTCGCCGACATTTTGTAGATGAAAACCAGGATGTGTTTTTTCAAGTAAAGAAATATCACTAAAGAAATATCATATGAAACAATGAAAGCCGTTTCAAACTAATCCAGATTGAAAAACACCAGATTTCAAAACTAAGAGGCCCATACTGTCAGACATGTGTTATGTGAGGCTGGGAGAACAAAACGTTCCACCTCCAAAAGGACCAGAAAGATGGTGCTGGACAAACTTCTGTGAGAACGCTCTTTCATATCTCCATGTCTGGGAAATCACTACTAAAAAGACCTTCTTTAGCTACCAATCTCACTGGGCAAGGACCCTTTAAACATCAGTGAGACAGCAATATTTCACACGATCTATTCCCAAGCCATTTAGGACTTTAGTAGCTAATGCTGGCACTTTACTTGTATTTCCTCCAACACTTTTCAGCTAAAAAATGAGACATGTGTCACCAAGTTACATCAAATTATGGTCAAGATGGCAAAAATTATTAGTGAGGAAGAACGCACAAATTAGGAGAGACTGTAGCAGTTTTGCTTGAGCCTACTGGAAAGGGCAGGATTCCACCACCCCTCCTCTTCTTCCTGCTGAATTAATTGAGTGTAATCTACTTTTGTTCTTTGAACTCTTTGAATTAAAGTTGGCTGAGAACAAATGGGGAAAGGGGGAGGAGGAAAGAAAAATGGGAACATTTTAAAAGCAGATGAGAAAGTGGGACAACAGAAGATTAATCAGGACTGTCCCTGCCAAACTGGGAAATTTGGAGGATGTGATATGGTAACTTACAGCAAAACCATTTTGGGCTTTAAATATGATGCCAACACTTCACCTGGGGCTTCAAAATGAACATAGTTCAGAATATGGCAGTCAGGTTGGTCAGTACAAGGTGCTGGTTCTTACCTTTAAAGCCTTTTATGGCTTGGGGACAGCCTACCTGTGGGATCGCCTTCTCCCATACAATGAGTGTAGTGGAGTCTCCTTCCTTGGAGGTTTTTAAGCAGAGGCTTGATGGCCATCTGTCGGGATTGATTTGAGGGTGTTCCTGCATGGCAGGGGGTTGGACTGGATGGCCTGTGTGGTCTCTTCCAACTCTGAATTTCTATGATTCTATGAATCTGCCCCGGACACTAAGGTCCTCTGGGAGGAATTTACTGTAGCCAATCAGAACTGGGTTGGCTGAGGTTACCCAGAGAACCTTTTCTTCTATTGCTCCCAAGCTATGGAATGGCCTGCCGGAGGAGACCCGGCATATTACCAGTCTTGACTGCTTTAGAAGAGCAGTCAAGACCGATCTCTTCTGACAGGCCTTCCAAGACTAGCATTTCCATCGCCTCCCGTCTATTACCTTGCTGCTTGCTAACAGTAATTGATGGATTTTAACTGCTGTGTATTTTAAGGGGTTGGTTTAGGTGGGTTGATGGGTGGGGAGGATTGGGTATGTTTTTAATGTCTTTAATGTCTTTTAATGTATAATATATTTTATGTTGTCCGCCACCTCGATCTGTGTGGAGAGGAGGGATACAAATAATAATAATAATAATAATAATAATAATAATAATAATAATAATAATAATAATAATAATAATAGCAACATTTTTTTTAAAGACCACATCTCAGGCCATTACTGCACGATGCCCCAATAGTGCATCATCTTGGCAGGATCGCAGCATTGTAGGATGGCACTGGGACCTGAGCTCTCCCTATTGCACCTGATCAACTGCCAGTGTATGGGTAGTGTCAAGCACACCTTTCCTCCTTCCGCAGTACAGTGTCAATGGTGAATCCCTGTCTCGGCCTCTTCCTGCGCTGCACTGTGGAAGAAAGATCTATCAAGTGCTTCAGCCCTTACCACATGCCTGCAGTTGATGGGATTGTGAGGAGAAAGGGGGCCATTACTGGATCTTTTCTGGTAAAGAAAAGCAGTGGATTTGTGACAGATGGGTGTGTGACTGTGATGAACCCTGGGGGATGTGGCCAGCAGAGCTGCCCGAGCAACAGAGAGGGATTTAATTTGGTTCTCTGACTAAAGAACCCAGGTTAGTCAGTTGGAGGAGCTAGATGGGTACATGAGCAGAACAGATAAATAACAGAAACAAGGTCTAGAGAAGGAGTTCCTTCAGTGAGAGGGACTGGGAGTGGGAGGAAGTGTTTGCTCTTAGCTGGATGTTCTTTTCTAACATTTTGAGTTACCCATTACCTTGCCCTTGTTAGTTCTTTTAAAAGAGATTTTATTCTGTGTTTTTTCCAGAGCAGACTTAATAGAGTGTTTCCTTCAATTTGAGCTCAGTTACACATGCTACCACAAGGGATACATTCATTTGGGATAAACCTGGAAACGCTTTGCCCTGTATCCACAAGGGTTGTGGGCTAAGGGAAAGCTGAAGGGTGATTAAGTGTGGAGAGGGAGCCAGGAGGTGGTATTTATATAAAAGGGTGCTGCTTCTTCAGGGACAGAGAATAAAAAGCAGGCCTGATCTGTCACAGCCCTGGCTAGCCCAGATTTCCACATGACAGTGATAGCACCTGGTCAGCAATGGTGTCCTGCACCAGGAGCAACACCTGTCGGGGTGACAATGTCATACAGAAAGGGCCCCAGTTAATAATGATGAAGCCACATTTTGGAGCAACTGCAGCTTCTGAACTATTTTAAAGAGAGAAACTTCTACCATGCATCCAAATAGTCTAAACCAACCAAAATATATCAACTAATAGCCTAGTTTACAAGATCTATTCAATCAGGATTTATTGTATAACCAGGAACATCACTAAAAACACAATATTGACAACCCTGAACTTACAAAATGAATAGCCAACTAGGTCAGAAAGATGAGGGCTAATAATAACCCTCCATCAAAATTGATCAAGAATGTTATTAACGTAAGGAAAGTTACAGTATATGGAGAGGCAGATATTACATTTCTACAGATTTTTACAGTTTACTGCACTGTACCAAAGACAAATGTATGGCAAACAGAACACCAATAGCTAAAGCAATCTACTCCATTGTACCTCCATGCAATGGAAAGTATCATCTGTTGTACTTTTGCTAAGACCACACAGTTGTGTTGAGCTTCTTCTTCCCAGAAAGCAAATATCCCAAACTATCTGCATGTAAGTGTGAGCCAGTTTTCCCATTCCATTCCTTAAACTGCCCAATTCCTCCTGAATTCCGGTTTAACTGTAAGACTTTAGTATTCTGGAATTGATGAAGAAGGCCTGGTATTTTCAGGTTCTTCTGCTCTTTTGCATCTTTGGTCCTTTACAGTATGTTACTGAAGCATGTGTAAGTACTCACAGTCATAGAAGACTATGGTCATTTTTGCACTATGTTCTTATAGCACGATTATTAAACTGCAAACCCCAGGATTCCATAGGATGTTGAAAGTGGAATAATTGTGCTATGAGAGTGTAGTGTGGAAATGGCCTATAAAAAGAAAAACACTCTTGATGTGACTGCATGCATGAGAGCATCAAGAGCATTTTTATAACAGAAATAACATAGAAGACTCTAACATTGTCATTTTTCTTCTCCTGTATAATTTTTAATGTATTGCCTGATGAGGAAGCCAGTGAAGTTTTGAAAGCTTGCATAATGTTATGTTCTCCCTTTTGGTTGGCTGGTAAATATATTGCTCTTTTGTAGATTTTGTTGAATATGGATGGCAGAGTGTTATATGCTGCATTGCTATTATAGCTGCCCCCAAATGACCCAGCCCTCCAATCTGTCAATTCATTTTGAATTTTCATCCTGTCAAATATAGGTACTCAGATATCCAACATGCAGTAGTTGTTCAACTTCTGAGGGAAGTTCCTGTGTTGCTTGCTTTGCTCCAAATAAATGTGTTTGTTCAAACTCTGAGTGCTGTTTGTGAGCAGAAGTTATCCAAGATGTGGCAGTCTAATAAACACTGGATTTGAAATGATCTAGGGGTCTTAGTAGACCACAAGCTAAATGTTAGTCAACAATATGATGTGGAAGCCGAAAAAGCCAGTGTTTTTCCAGGCTGCATTGACAGCAGCATAATGCCTTGTCAGACTTCACCTGGAATATTGTGTCCAGTTCTGGGTACCACAGATTAAGAAGGATCAAGCTGGAACATGCTCAGGAGTACCCAAATCTTATGAGGAATGATGTAGGGAAATAAGTGTGCTTAGCTAGGAGAAGAGAAGGCTGATAAGTGACTTAACACCCATCTTTAAGTATCTGGAGGGATGGAGGGAGCTTGTTTTCTGCTGCTCTAGAGACCAGAATGAGAACTAATGGATTAAAATTATAAGAAAACAGATTCCACCTAAATATTAAGAAGAACTTCTTTACTGTTAAGAACTGTTCAATAGTGCAATAGGCTATTGTGGATTCTCCTTCTTTAGAGGTCTTTAAACAGAGATTGGGCAGGCATCTTTCAGCAGTGCTTTAGCTGTGTATTTCTGCATGGCAAAGGGTTTGGATTTGATGGCTCTTGCAGCCCCTTCCAAATCTAACATTTTGTGATTCACAGCTGATAGGAAAATAGATTTTCTCAGGTATAGTGTACTGATATGAATTATCCCTGTTCTAAACCAAAGTATTTTGGGTGACTTGCTCTTGAGCACTGAAGATCTATTAGCTTTGCAAAAGCTCCTTCCCAGCAGAGGAAATGAAGACTGCTAGATCTGGTTTGTTGATGAGGATCACCACAATTACTTGTATATTTGGACCTTCTTTGAAAGGCATGGTTATGGGGGGGGATGCAATGAGAAGCCCCGCTTCAAAATTTGCCTTTCACGTGGATTATGCATTAAGACATCAGTGGAGAAAATGTAACTCTCCAAATGTTGAACTACAGCTTCCATCATCACTAGTCATTATCTGGGATAAATGAGAGTCCAACAAGATCTGGATGTTCACCGGCTTCCCAGTGCTGCCTGAGCATAATCCAAAGGTTCTTGAAAACAAGAGAATGCTTTGGGCTTCAATTGTGAACCTGTTTTATCCAAATCAGTCCCTTTGAAGCTGCCTTAGTGGGATTTTGATTAGGCTTTAATTAAGGAATTAATTAGTTTGGGAATTCCTCCTTAAAGACTCTTGAATGTTTTGTTCCCTTGTGCCATTTCAAAACCAAGGTTTTTTTTTTTTTTTGATAGACTTCAAGCTGATCTCTTAAGTCTTATATGCTATACATCTGAGTGGCATTCATGGAAGCACTTGCTGGTGAGAACATAAACCTATCAAAGATAAAAAACAAGAATGTGCTTTTGAATGGTCAGGTCTTAATTGAATTCTAGCCTACTATGTAACTCTTTTTCAGTGTATATGTGCTATAAAATGAACTGAGTCAAACCGAAGTATTTCTACATGGGGGCTGTGGGGTGGGGGCATTACTTTTATTTTAATGTCAAAACTGGTGCTTTTTACCAAAGTTGGAGAGGATTTGCCCTAGGTGTTTGTGGACCCTTTCCTCCTCAATTAAAATCAAAGGATGAGGTACTAATGTGCAACTCTAGCAACAGCATGATTGTTTCCAAGCACTGCTGCCAATGGCCTCTGAGTACAGCTCCATTTAAGGTAGCTTGCAGCTTTTGCAGGATTTTCTTTTCAGTTTTTAAGAACAGATGCTAAATTAGAAATAGAAATATATACTGCATTTTAACTGTGTGATTACCTGATTTCTCAGTCTGCTGTCTGGATGCTAAATGTTGATGTTCAAGGCTGTTTCTCTCTTTTCTTGTTACTTAAACTGAATGTGGAATGGAAGGCCATCAAAAAGAGGGCCTTCAAGGAGACTCCCTTGAAAACCTTTCAGAGGGCTATGCTCTATAAAACAGGACAAATGAACACCCTCATGACTGGTCTCAGGTTTAGCAAGCTGGACAGTCACTAAGATGAAAACATTGCGAGAAAGTGTTTAATTGCTTGAATGTGATGAGCATGCTGTCTACTTTGTCATATCTAATATATAAAAGTCAAAGTTTGTGAGTTTGTTTGTGTCAAGCAGGCAAAGACCTCATATGATTGGCTGTGTCAGGCAAGAAGATCTCATAGGATTGGTTTCCTGTGAAGATTCTATGGAATCCTGGGGTTGGGAGTTCAGAGAAGGGTCTTTAGAATTCTCAGCCGAGAGCTCTTGGGCCGGTTGCTATGGAGACGAGGCCTAGCAGCAAGTTCCTTCACGAACCCAACCTCTGTATGTCAATAACTCTGAATACAAATTGGATTGGGGAATATGGGGAAAAGTTAGAGGTATTGAACAAGACAGTTTGGGGAATTAGAAACATAGGATCTCAAATCTTTCTAACAAGTATTAACCTATGAGAAAATAAAATCCTGGGCAACATTGGGTACATATGCTAGTAAGTAATATAAGCAATTTTTTTCACTATAAATATATCTATAAAGGCAGACCTTCTATTTAGTGAAATCAGCCAAAGACCACAGCCGAAAACTGTGGGTGGGAATTTGTGGATGGGTGGGAATTTGTGGCTTTCCATGTTGTTAAACTGCATATTCCAGACCCCTCCCACTTTGCATCAACAATAGTGAAGAATACTGGAAGTTGAAGTCCAAAGCATCTTGAGAATGACATGACTCTCATCCCTGTGATAAGGTGTCTTACAAAAGTGTATCACGTTGTGACTGGGCACCAGTCCTTACGTGAAAGAACCACTGTAGATGCACTGCCTCAGTTTTCATTAGGGATGGGCCAACCGAATCCTCGAATCCTGGGTAAGGATTCGAGATTCCCGAATCCAAATCCCTGTGCCAAAATAGGCAAACCAAATCTTTCGAATCCACCAACCAAATAGATTGTTGGAGACTGAGATGCCTGAAAACCTGGGAGACCATATATAAAAGGGAAGATAGTAAGTAGGTGAGTTTTTCCCTTGGAGTAATAATGGTCTTTGCTAACAATTTCAGAAATTACAGCTGGGGTTGTATTCTAAAATATTTAAATTGAACATTTAATATTTAAGTTCAGCACTTGACTGGAAGGGACAGGCTTGCGATTTCAACGACAGCTGAAACATCCTTTGCAGAGCTCACTTGCAAAGCTCTTTCAGAGACAATTCTGGGGTTTGGAGTTTTACAAGGTGTCACAGCCTTCTCTGACAAAGTGTATCATCAAACTACAAACCCCAGGATACCAGAAGGAGCTATGCAAAGAAAAGACAGCTTTGACCTGGATCATATACTGTAGTATGTGGCCCTGTTTACACAGGCAGGAAAATGTGAGATAAATCCACATTTTCTTGCCTATGTGGAAAAGGCCTTCATGTCATTTTCAATCTGGGGAGATCATGAGACAAAACTATGACAATTGTCTTGGCCAGATTTCTTCAGAGGAAAGTTTGCCTAGGCTTTTGTTAAGGCTGAGAGAGTGTCTCTTGCCCAAGTTTATCCTTCTTTCCCTTGCTTTTTAAACCCTTTTTAAAAAAAAAAAAGATTTGAAAAATTAGAGATTTGTGAGATTCATGGATTCCCAGAACCTTCCACGGATTCAGATCTGGATTCAGCTTCAGAAAATTCTGGATTCGTCCCATCCCTAGTTTTCATATGATCCTAGGGCTGTTTGAGGGAAAACTAGAGAGGGAACTTGCACCTTTTAATGATTGCTTAGAAGTGGAAATTTCAGCAGGTGTTCCTTGACATGTTGCAACCAGGCAATAAGCAACAATAAGTAAAAGATTTTCTCTTTTACACAGAAAAAAAAGGTTTGAGGGGTTCTAAGGGATTAGGGCCATTAAACTACCACATTTTCAGGCAGCTTTGATGATCTTTGGTTGATTTTCAGACAAAAAAAAAAGTTCCCCAAATATTTTTTTTGTGGTCTGGAGGCTCTGGTGGGCTTCTGCGGGACTTGAGGGGCCACACCTAGGAGTCTCAAGGATCTTGGAGCTTTGGGGGGCTTCTGGGACCTTCTAGGGTACTTACAGAGTTACACTTAGGAATCCCAAGGGCTGCAGTTTACCTGCTCTTCGTCCAGAGGGGCACAGACCAGCTCAGTTCAAGCTTCTATAGTTTGTCAGCTGCTGTATTAAAGAAGCATGTCTTTGTGAGGAGCAGTGATGTTTGTGACCATTTCATTCTTGTCATTATTCTACCTTAACAGATGTTTAAGCTATATTGAGAAAAAAAGTAGCCCTTAGCTACTCCAAACAGCAGCAAAATACCTGTTGCTTATAGCTCAGATGCCTGGCATTTCTCCCTTGTGGATGGTGCTTATTAATTTCCCTTCACAATATTAAAAATGTTAATTCAGTGTTTGCTAAGTCTCTTGTTTTCCAGAGAGAATAGGACCAAGCTGTTTAATCTTTCCACACAAACCACTGTAATTTTTGAGAATTGTTATCATTCTGATTACTCAGTAATGTAGCTCCGAGAACAATTATGAGCTCTGGAAGTAGAAGCAGCAGAGGGCTGTTGTCAGAGAATTCAGGCTCTGTGGGGCCAGCTTTTGTTGGTTTGTTTTAAAAATTAAACTTTCCTCACTGCAGCTCTTTAACAATTATTTTGTTTTGTTTTCCCAGTCCTGCTTTCCCCAGTCTTCTGGTGTGGGACTTTTTAAGAAGTTTAGTTTCCTTTTGGAAGTGCCAGCCATTTCTGCACTAACCTGTTATAGTACGAGCCAAGTGGCCCCTCCCAAAACTGCAAACCCCCAGGATTCCAGAGGATGTTGAAAGTGGAATCATCACGCTATAACAGGCAAGTGTGGAAACGGCCTTGGTGAGGATTCTCTAAACTCTCCACATTTGGGATAGCTGGCAAAGAGCGGAATCTGTAGGCTCTTAAAAGCCGGTTACTAGGAACTTCAGAGGTCCAGTGTGGCATAATGGTTGGACGGGGAGATCCAGGCTCAACTCCTCATTGAGCCATTAAACTCCTGGGGTGACCTTTGGCCACTCACACTTCCTCTCAGCTGACAGACCTTGTGAGAATTGTTCTGAAGAGGCCTTTTTGGTGGTGGCTATCTGTCGCTGGCATCCTGTTAGTGAAATACACATGTAAAAGTCATGCTAAGCATGTGGGATGAATTATTTACCACAGTGTAAATGATGTATTCTGCTGACAGCAGTGGAAGCAGAGATGTGCATACAGCAACATTGTGTTGCCTATTGTGGCAGCACATTTTGCATTGCAGTTACTCATTGTACATTATGCGTTGCTGTAGTGCTTTGCACACTGCAGTTATGCATTATTCATGACTGTTTCACATTATGCATGACAGTTGCATGTTGTAAAATAGCACCCAGTCATTGACATGATGTACAGTGTTTCTGTTCTGCATTGGGGTTGCGTAACACTGCAGTAGTTAGTAGTCTCTGCATGTGGATATTTGTGCTATACCCAGGAGGTACTGGATTGCAGTCTGCATCTGGAACTCCATGTCTTAATAGCTCTGAGTAGGGTTCTAAATCATGTAGGAAACTTACATGGGTAGAGAGAGAAGCCTCAAAGCATGGAGAGGGGATAGTCTCTCTATCCTCTTTGTGCGATGATACTCACACAAGAGGCTTCAACCACCAAATTAAATGTGTTCTGTACCTGTTCATAGAAAGAGGGCTTTGTCACCAGAGCAGATCCACAGACAGCTTTCAGCTGACAGACCTTGAACAAGAACCAAAAGAAGAAGTCATCTGAAGAACAAGAACCCAAAATTTAGGTTCAGCTGTTACCCTGTATGTTGGGGGTCCCGGGAGGGGCACCCCAAATAACCAAATAAAATCACAAGTTGGGGAAATTTAACTCAAACACTCTCTCAGCTAAACGAGAGGCAGGGCAACTTTAGCAAGGATCTTTAACCCAATGTATACAGCGTCAGGTCAGAGAGCAGCTAGACAAGGTTTTAAAGTAACAAAACAGTATTTTATTAAAGGCAAGGAACACGAAAGACAAAACATACACTAACTGAGAAATAGAAACGGAGAGCTTTTTGGGAAGGGTGATACGACACCTGGTCTCATAGTCCTGGAAAGAAGCGGGGTCCGGAAGAGAAAGCTCAGCGTGGTTCGCTGAGGGGAGTTTCCTTAGACAACCGGCAGCAAGGCAGGATGGAAGTCCAAGGTAGTCTTAGGTGGTCCCAAAAGTGGGGACTTTTTATAGGGTGGAGTGTGCCTACAGGCTAATGCTATGCTCGGTGAGCGCAAAGGGAATTTGAAGCTTCAGAAAAGGTCATGTTTTGCATGATTAGCTTAGCACTTAACGACAACAGCGTGGCCAGTACGTTGATGGCCCGACATAAAGAAATGGCTTGGCTGTGTGGCTTTGTGTGGATATGTGCTGAGCAGAGCCAATTTGCAGGGAAGATTTTCCCTAAAGCAACGGAGAGTCTTGCCTGCCTGACAGAGGTTTGGAATGTTCACCCATTAACGGCCGCACCTAATACGTGCTTGTCTGGGAGACCTCTGCAAACACGTCGAGTAGGGTGGCAGAGAAAGGTCAAGCAAAGGCCAAATTATTTGATATCAAAAGGATATCTAGTGCTCTCATCAGACATATCATAACTATGATAGCACAGCTGATTTTTTTTAAAGAAAATAATTTTCTGATAATTGTTCTGATTTTTTACTTTTCTTCCCTCCTTCCTTTACTCCTGAACTGTTTGAATATTTTCAAGAATTTCAATGTTTCAATATTTTCAAGAATTTCAAAAATGTGGGGGGACAGAGGAATACTTGAGATTGTCCTTGTAAAATAAAGCCAGTTGGAGGGTATGCATGTTGCCATTTAAAGTCTGTTAGCTGCATCAACAGCTCTGTGCAATCCAGCTTCTTGTGTCTGCTGGTTATCCTGGTTCATTCCTTATGAGTCTGTGAATTACTCATTGTCCTAACCTTCTGACTGCTCTACTGGGCTGAACTTGACTTCTCTTCATCTCCTCATTTGGCCACACCTATTTTTAAATTGCTTTACTGGGCTTGACTTCAGCTTCTCCTTATTGATTAGTTGTAGCTCAAGCTGGGCAGTAGAAGCCCACCAAATGTACACCACTGCCTCCAACTGTCCTGATTTTGCAGGGACAGTCCTAATAAATCCTCTGTTATCCTACTTTTTCAGCTGCTTTAAAATATCTTGGTTCCTCTTCTTTCCTCCCACTTTCCTCCTTGGTCCTCAGTTTACATCAGCCGGTGCAAACAGAGTTCAAAGTGCAAATAAGTTTGCTCTCAATTCATTCAGCAACAAAGAGTGGGTAATGGGATTCTTGCCCTTCTCTGTAGACTCAAGCAAAAGCAAACTGCTGCAACCTCTTGTCAGATATGTGTTTTTCTTCATTAATAACCTTTGCCATTTTGACTACTTGCCATTTTGACTACTTGTTGCTTGGCCACATGTATCTTGGTTTCATTTGTGAAATATTGGAGGGTAAAGATTTCTGTTTCATTCGCATTGCCCTGTTTTAAGTTTTACCATAGCTTCTTGCTCAAGGACCAAGCCTGGACAACTGCAAACCTGGAACTCGTCTTTCCCTTTCTATTCTGAATCCTATTCTGTTTGCTTGTCTTTTCCACTTGAGTTTGAATGGCCTATATTTCCAGTCACACAGGTGGTTCCTTCATTTCCCTTCACCTCTGTAATATCCCTTTCTGGTTGTTTGAAAAGCCTGTGCTGAATGGAATTACCTTAAAAAGAGAAATCGCTCAAGCGTTCTTGTTATCACTGACTGATTTGCAGGCACAAGAGATTTCCACTCTTTCAGTTGAGTGCAGACCTCTGCAATATATTTGCAAATATTTATTATCCAGTCTCCAAGTGGCTGAGGTCTCAATTAGAAGGGACAGTATGTCTGAATCCTCTTGGCTTGAACTCTGCAAGGGGAGAAAGAACAATATGTCGGAGCACTCTGTCAAAAAAAAAAAAAAGCTTTAAAAATCATACAATGTTCAGTTTTTTACCTAATTAGATGTGCTCCAAAGCATTCCTTGAGAGAATTTGACATGCTGTGATTACTAAAGAGCTGATTAAAGATCCTTATTTGATTAATACCTGCTCACTCGAGGTCTGATCCTGGTGTATTTCCTGTTTTTGAAATCAATAGAACTTTTGATTGTATAGGGAATATGGGATCTGGTACATAATGAACATAGATTATGTACTATTGTTACCCTGTATTTAGGGGTGCTGGAAAGGACACCCAAATATCCAAATATTAACACAGATGGGAAATTAACTAGAGCTCACTTGCTGGCTGGCAAGAGGTAGGATAACTATAGCGGGGGTCTTTAGCCCTATGTTTACAGAGTCAGGTCAATGAGCCATGCAATTTACAGAATAAACCAGTTAACGTTTTATTGAAAAGCAACATATAAGACAAACAAACACACCACTAACTAAATAATAGGTAGGAGAGGGAAATGAATTTTAGGAATGAATTATACGACACCTGATCAAGTAGAAGGATCTGTAGAAGGACTGTAGAAGGAAATGAGACTGAGTAGATTCCTTGGGAGTTCGTTATACAGAATGTCAGCAAAGCAGGTAAAACTCAAAATGCAGCTCTCTCAACTATCAGAATTAGGGGTTTTTATAACAGAAATTGTGCCTGAGATTCATGTCATAAACTTTAAGAACAAAGTTAGCTTTGAAATGCACCAAAAGGCTTAGAAGTGGATTAACATCCATGGTAGATCAATCAGGTGGCCCAAGTGTCAGTCGATGGGCACTTTATTATGGTCATGTTATTTATGGGCGCAAATCTTCACCTTGTGAGATGAAGGAAGTAGATCCTCAGTACAGCAATCAAGGCTTTTAAGTGCCCGCCTGAGATCCTGTCATAAAACGGCTGCTCCTTGTTTTGTGTGTTCTGGAGACCTTTTTACAAATGCATGCGCCAGGGTGCCATGGAAAGGTCAAATTATTTGATATCACAAAGGGATATCTAGTACTATCAAAGTTTATGCTTAAATCACAGTTACACTATGCCTTATTTTATCCTGGCATACATGTAAATGAAAGCAGTGAAGAAGATGTGAGACTTCATTAGCTTAGCCAGAAAATAGTTCTAGACTGCTTCATAACGTGATATGTTTCACAATGTTGGTGTGCTGTAGATAATGTAGGTTTACCAAACACAGCTGCTGTTCAGCCTTTGTTGTTGTTGTTGTTTGTCTTCAACTTGTTTCCAACTTATGGTGACACTAATGCAAATCTATCATGGGGGTTTCTGGGGTTAAAAGTGCATGATGTGCCCAAGGTTATCCTGTGGGTTTCCATGGCTGAGCGGGGAATTGAATCCTGGTCTCATGAGATGTAGTCCAAAGCTCAAAGCACTACAATCTTTAGAATTCAAAGCTGAGAAATTTCTAGATCAAATCCTTCTGCACTACACTGTTATACTGCTATTGTTCTACTTTCAACCTCCTGTGGAATTCTAGGGTTTGTAGTTTACTGAGGCCCAAAAGTCCTCTGGCAGAGAATTCTAAAGGCCCCTCCCTAAACTGCAAACCCCAGGATTCCACAGAAGGTTGAAAGTGCAATAATAGCACTATAACAGTGTAGTGTGGAAAGGCTTTAAGATTGTGAGTCACCAAGCCAAATGCAGAACAAGAAACTGGTGGTAAGGTACTTCCAAGTATGGTTCATCCATCTGGCTGGATTGCTATCCATGAAGATTTGTTCTGAAGATACAGGGTTTTGGCCTTCTTCTAAGGGAGGCATAGGTCACTTGTGAATCTCCAGAGGTAAAGAGACTGCAATTTCCACAAGCCCTATCCAGCATAACCAATGGTCCTTAGGCCTGATTCTTTACCAGGTCTTAAAATCAGAGCATATCTGTGAGCCAGTTTCAGAGGGTCATAACCCTTTGCATTCCTTGGAGCGATTAATCTACATATCTTTTTCTTAATCTGTTGTTCTACTGTCCTCTGATCTGACAAAGATCTCCTTTACATTCCCAGGAAAAAACAATCTCTATTTCCAGAGGTCTCAACTATCCTAGTGTTCCTCATTAAAGGTCAGTAACTTTTTAGGCAAGGGTGAAAAATGCACAGCTCCCAGATGTTTCTGGATTGCAATTTCCATTAGCGCTAATGGTGAGGGATACTGGAAGATTTAGCCCAGTGGTGTCTGGAAGAATGCACAATTGCTGCTCCTGGACTAGAGGCCCTTTCAGTCAACGTAATAATAGCACTATGATTCTGTTTTAACTGCCATGGTTCCCTCCTATGGAATCTTGGAGTCTGCTGTTTTGGGAGAGGCACTTAGAATTCTCAGGCAAAGAGCTCTAGTGCTTCATCAAACTACAAACTCCAGGATTCCATAGGATGCATCCATGGCAATTAAAGTGGAAACATAGTGCTATAACTCCGTATTGCCCTATACACTCCTCCTTCTTCTATTAAAGATAGGGAACATATTTTTATCCTTGAACCCATATTTATGTCTCATCATAACTCTAAAGAATTAGGGAAGGGTTGTGTAAAGCACATGTGAATTGACAGTAGCACCCAGGCATTTACCTGAACATAAAGAGTTAAACATGGAGAAATGAACAGGATTACCGAAACAAGCACCTTCCCAATTCTTGTGCATGGGACCTCCTGTTCAGAACTTTATGCTGTCTCAGAGCTCCTGAGAGAGCCACTGTGATATAGTGGTTTGAGTGTTGGGCTTGGATTCTAAGAGACCATTTTGAATTCCTGCTTAGCCATGGGAATCCAGTATAAGACCGCTGGGCAAGTCAAACTCTCTCAATCTCAGAGGAGGGCAATGGCAAACCCACTCTGAACATATCTTGCCAAGAAAACCCCACAACTAGTTCACCTTAAGCCCTTTCTGCACTGGCCTATTAAAACGGTGCACAGCGACCTCCAACGGAGGTCTTCTGCACCGTGGAGTGGACTGGGGCAGACTACTTTTCGTAGTTCCGCACTTCAGTCCGCTCCGGAGCGACCGGAACTGGTAGCGCAGTGTGCATTTAAAAAAACCTCTTTTAAGAGGTTTTAAAAAGCATGGAGCACACAACCCCGTGTCGCTCCATCACCGTGCTCCAGTGCAGATTTGCAGGCATGCACTATTGTGTGTCTGCAGATCTGCCTGGGGTGGGCTTTTGGCTGGCGAGCTTCTTCGGTTGGTGGAGAGCCTTCACCAACTGGAAGCCGCCATTTTGGATGCCAGAGCAGTGCGGAGTGACGAGATTGCACTGCTCCTCATCCTGACAGACTCGCCCGGATGCTGAAGAAGTCCAGTGAGTCCTGTTTTTGTGTGGTTCCTTTCCCACGTGCGGAAAGGGCCTTAGAGTACCTATAAATCAGAAATGAGTTGAAGGCATACAAGAACAGCAACAACAACAACTGTTACCCTGAATTCTAGGGGTCCCGTGGGGGACACCTTGATTTGCTCCGTTATAATGGTTGGGGAAATTAGCGGAGCACTGGCAATAGCAAAACAAGGGGGCAGGGTAACCCAGCAGAATCTTTTACCCAACTTTACGGGGTCAGGCCAAGCCAAAAAGCCAGACAAAAATATCAAATAAGTGGACTTTATTAAATGAAAATGTTCTCACACATCAACACACTCACTCTCACGTGCAAGGCTTATTGAGAAGGAAAAGAGGTGAAAAATGGATAGGGGATCTAGCAAAGGGATTGTAGAGGCAGTGATACTGCACCTATCCTGAAGTCTTCAGTCCAGGAAGCGGTGAGAAGAATGGAGCTCAGCAAAGAGATGGCTGAGGGGATCACTCAACTAACAGAGTGCCGGTCTGCTAGCGTGGCAGGGAGTTCTCCGAAGACACTCTTGAAAACTAGGACTACTTATTGGACAGAACGTACTTTGAGGGCAGGCCTTCTCCTGGGGAGAACAATGGTCACAGCAAAGGAAGGAACGCCAAACAATGCTATGTTGCAAATGTTCAGGGTTTTGGTTGCAAAAGGGTTGTAGTGTAAGTTTATGTAGATGGACGTTGCCTTGTAGGATTTTTCTGGAGTCACAGTTGCTCAACTTGGGGAAAACATGTTAATCTCTTGGCTGAGAACCCTTGGTCTTCATGGATTTGCATAGCTTGAGGTCTCCTTGGGCTATGTGACTGGGGATTTTTCTGGTCTTGACCTGTTTTCAGTTGTTCGACCCCTTTGCTTATGTTCCCATTCTGGCAACCTCTCTGGCATAGTGGGCATATCTGATATCAAATTTATAGTCCCCGGGATAGGGTATGCTTCTAATTTTGCCAAGGCTTCCAAGAATGTTTGCTTGAATGCCCTCAGACATTTGCTCTCTTCTGATCTTTGCTCTGCATACATGGAGGCTATCCATATGAGGTTGCTGGTAGAATTCACATATTTATACCACCCTCACTCTTTGCCTTTGTCTGTTTGGCTAGATAGGTGGACAGGGCTCAAGTAGTAATAAAATGTGACTTAGCATTTACTGCCTGGCTCTGCGCTTTGATTGCCTTGGGGCTGCACCTCATCACTGTCAGGTGTAATTAGGTACTTGAACTCACAGGCTCTACCATGTCTCAGGGGCTGGCCATCATTGAGGAACAGGACACTACCTTATTGATCCTTCAGAATCAACAAACATGTTGGGCATCTTATCCATTGAAATGTTTGTCTGCTAGGTGGCAGACATTTGGTCAAGATGTATGTCTGCGTACAGTGCTTAGATCAAATATTTCTTTGTAGTATGATACTGTCAGTTTTCTTACAATATGAACAGGTATGGGTAGGGTTCAGTCTTAGTTATGTTTACCACAGATCCATTGAGATCAGTGAACCTGGCATCAGTCACTCAATTAACACCCATTGATTGTAAAGGGTCTTCTCTAAGCATGATCAAGATTTATTGGCTTTATACCAGTTCAATTGTCATTAATTTCTTCTGGAAATGGAATCCTGGAAATGGTATTCTCTGAGATTCTTAATAATGTTCTTGGATCTATTCCTTTGTTTCCTAACTACAATGGTCAGAGATAAGAAATAAATACTAAATCAATTTAAATCTATAAGAAATAAATACATTGGTGCTTCATTCCTGACTTACAAGGACCCTAAGGTGAACTTGGCACAGGGTTTTCTTCCCAAGATTTGTTCAGAGGGGGTTTGCCCTTGCCTTTCTCTGAGGCTAAGAGAGTGTGACTTGCCTGAGGTTACCCACTGGGTTTCCATGGCTGAATGGGGATTTGGACCCTGTTGGACTAGGACCAGGTTCACCAACACTCAAACTACTATATTACACCAGCTCTCTAAACATAACCAGTTCCCCGAGTTGTTCCTCATAAGAAGCTGAAGAAAATGTACTAGATGGAACAATATTATTAATGATATCTCCAGAACTTACTTTCTCCTGAATAAATGCAATAAATTTGATCCCTACAGATTCATTTTCTTTCCTCTTAATGAAGAAATGGAAGAAAATTTCCTCCTAACTGGTCATACTTCCATAACATCCGTGAAAGAGAGACAGATATTGTATTGACAAAAATTCTGCTGATTTTCCTCCACTGTCTCTGTCTGTCTGCTGTTTTATGGCATGCATCTTATTTCATTTTGATGTGAACTACTGGGGTCCTGTTTTAACAGGTATTGCCTTTTCTTGTAAGAACTTATGAGAGTGCCATGAATATAAGATCGCAGGCTTGCTTTTGGTTTATTCCTCTTGCCACTTTTATTGATTGTTATAACTCTGATTTTAGTCTCTCCCCCTCCTCTTGTAGATAGACATTCCACTTTTTTTTTTGAAATCCAGTGAAAATTGACTTTGGTCAAGGACTTCATTTAGCATGTAGCACAAATGGAGTGACAAGTACACTCAGGGTTGACTTAGTACTTCTTGGTGAAATGAGTTACTGCATTTGACCTGTTTTCATGGTGTGAGTTGCACAGCAGTCTTGACAAGTTTATGGTTGAGAGTCCTGATACACCATCAACTCAAAAAGTTTATTATAAATCTGAAAAAAAAAATACTATGTAACACCCTTGCCTACCTGTCAATGCCCATTTTACTATTTCTGACCTTCAATCTATTATGGCACAATATTTTGGACAAGATATATGACTTGCTGATCTTAATTCAAAACAAAGTAATGTTTACTATAAAATTTTATGGCAGCCAACCTTAAATTTTCAAAAAGTGTTCTGGTTTGCTGCTTAAGCTGGTGACTTCTTGTGTCATAAATGCGCATGAGTTCCTTCTTTGTAGCTGTATGTATGGCTTCCCAAAGGCAAATGAAAGTAATGATTTGTCAAACAATGTGTAACTAGCTGAGGCAATGTTCTTTTCTGGATGGGCAGTTAATACAGTGTTTAATATTTCTGGGAGCTAGTTGTGGAAGGAACTCATGGGAAGCATTTTCATATGGTTCTTTTGTATGTTCAGCTTACAGCATAAACTCTTGAGGTGCCGTACAGATTTGGGATGTTTAGATGAATATAATGTAGTCTAACCTCCCATAGTTCTTGAGATTTTCTTTTGAATTGTAATTCAGCTTTCCCCCCAAATCTCTGCTGAGAAATCCATCAGCATCACAGAGCACAGTACTGAGATGTTTGACGTCTAGACAAAGGATTATTTAAAATGATGCTGAATTACTCCACTGTGATGTGCACAAAAGGCTAAATTTTGCTTTATATTTGTGCTTCTAGAGAAGCTGTTGGGAATGTATTGTTCTAAAACTTAAATCCTAATAGTTCCTTCCCTCTTTCTTTTTAAAGGATAAAGAAAACCGAGACCTTACAATTACCCAGTACCTAGTCCCAGCTTTGCAAATATCTCAGTGCCACCTATTGGGTAGATAATAATGACTTGTTATCACATTTTGAGTTTTGACAGCTTTTCAAATAGGCTGACTTTGAAACAAGCCATGGAAAATGCAATCAACTCATATTTGGTAAAACTGATAACAAATACAAATGCTTGATGTGCCTAAGTTTTCAATATAATAAAATTAAACTGGAAGGGTGTGGAGAGTTTCAGTTGTTACATGTATAAATGATGTGAAATCTGAACTGTAAAGCTGTGGTTTGCATCTCCCCCAGTACTAATTTGCACAGCTACAAATAGGCCTGGTTCTTCCATCTATGCAGACTGGATGGTCATACTGAAGATATACAGGTCCAGAAGTATGCAAGAATCTCGGTATACCTGCATTCATTCCTGATTTGTATCAAGCTACAAGAATCCTCTTAAATCCAGATCAAGTGTGCAATTGTTTTAGAGTAGAATGAATGCATGTATGCTTGGGTAAATTGATTCTTTCTTTCACCTTTCTAGGTACCACATGGAAATGGCCAGCAAAGTCATTCAAAATAATGAACAATTGATTCCTGTTGCTGGGGCTTCTCTGTGACAGCAGAAGATTTCATCTTTTCCTCCCTCTGACTCTCTTGCTTCTCCCCACCCACTCTGGTCTCTTCCTCCCCCTCCCCTTTGTCACTTCTGGTTCTTCTTTTAACCTCCTCAATTTCCGCGTCTATTACCAATTTTAAAAACTTGTTTTGTCAAACTGGTGAGAAACAGCTGAATGATACCTTGTAAATGACAGCTAGGGATGGGTAAGGCCACTGACCTTGAAAATGAATTGGATCACCTCATCCAACCCAAGTGGGCAACAAATTCCTCAACCAGAGATGATACATGTAGTTGTACTTTCCAGTTCTTTGTGTCCAAATGAATCAATCAAAGAGGCCTGATTCATCCACTTACAAACTTGTTCTGAGGCTCAAAGAGGGGAAAAAAGTCTTACTATGGCATACCCCCCCTGAGAGACAGTCTTGAGTAATTCTCTATTTTCCCACTTTTTCAGCTGCTTTCAAAATGTCCCACATTCTCTGCTGCCCTCCCACTTTTCTTCTTTGTCATTGTCTTACTTCAGCTACTATAAACTGAGTTCTAAGTGCAAAAGTATTATGTGTTCAGTTAATTCAGCACAGCAAGAAGAAACGAAGAACAGACTCTTGGCCTTCCCAGTTAGCTAAGGCAAAAGCAACCCGCTGCAGCCTCTCCTAGCTTGTGTGTTCTTAGAATCATAGAATCGTAGAGTTGTAAGAGACCACAAGGGCCATTGCGTCAAACCCCTGCTGTGTAGGAATACACCATCAAGGCATTCCCGATAGATGGTCATTCAGCCTTTGTTAAAAACCACCAAAGAAAGAGACTCCACCACACTCTGAGGCAGCACGTTCCAATGTCATAAACTGTTCTTAGTATCAGGAAGTTCTTCCTAATGTTTGGATGGAGTAGAAGTAGTTGTTACCCTGTTTTCTTAGGACTCCTTTAAAAGATTCCCAAAAGCTGTCAAAATTTGTCTCTTGTGGGGAAAAATTAGCTCTGCACTGCTTTAGCTATGCAAAGAGGACAGGGTATTTCAGGATCTTAAACCCAATTTTAACCGAGTCAGGCCAGTCAGAAATCACACAAAGGGATTTAGTGAATAGCTTTAATGACTAACAATAGTTTGTACTTAAGCTCATACACACCCACACTCGCTACAAGAGCTAATAGATTATAGAAAGTTAAAATTCATACAATCACTCAGCTTCAAGCATACAAGACTATATAGAAAGTTAGAAAGAGATGAAAATTAGGAAAGAGAGAAAAGGAGACATAAAAGGTTTGATACCAATCCAAAAGTCTTCAGCTGAGAGAGACGATCTTAGCCACGCTTTTAGGGGCTGCGGGGATGTTACAAGCTTCATTGTTTTGCAAATCTGAGAAAATCTTTACTCTCCAAAAGAATCTCTCCAACTCCTTCAAAAGAATCTCTCCAACTCCCAAAAGAATCAGAAAACACCTAGTTATATGTACAATGTCCTGGCAAAAACCAGATGTTCCATCTTTTTATTAAGATGGAGTATTTCCTTTTTAGTTCAAAGAAAATACCCTTGTAGTTCGAAGAAAATCCTTGTAGTTTCCTGTAAGATCCGTATCTCTCCGGAGATTCATTGCTAAGGTGTCAGATTCCAGCCTGACTTGCATTGTTTATTTACTCTCAGAGAGTAATGGTGTTCCTGATGGCTGCTGACAATGTCCGTTGAGCCAATTTGCCAGATAACCCCAGGATGTATGAATAGAAAACAGAAATCTCCTGCCTACATGTCCTTCCAGTATCTCTATGGCTCACTATGTTTGATATAAAATAATTAGGATTCTCAGGACATGGTCTTTGGGGGTGCTCGGGGTATAACGTAGTTCTGTGGTGAAGATGCAGCTGGTTTTGATTTGGAGAAGGGAACAAATGAGAATGTGCTTACAGATCAGTGCACCTCCTTTCCTTTCCCCTCGGAACCTAAACTAGATACATCTTCATCACCTGAATTGCCTCCCACATCCCTTTCCTCTCCACCATTGAATGGAAGCTTGTACGTGTGTGCGTGCAAGTTGCCTGCAATTTATGATGACATAATGAATTACGTAGGGATTTCTTAGACAAGGAACACTCACAGGTGGTTTATCAGCTCCTTTCTCTGAAATGAAGCCTACAGTACTTGTTAGTGCTCTCCCATGCAAATATTAACCAGGGCTGACCCTGCTTAGCTTCAAAGATCAGCTAGGATCTTGTGTCTCTTACTGGGGAGAATTCTAATGTTTAACTATGAGTTAACCATAGCATGGCGTGTACAATATGAAGTAATAACATTATATGCTGTGCTCCAGTAAGAGTGTATAGTATTTGTGTTCCTGTCTGCCGAGCACTCATCTTTTCCAGTATATTTCATTCTAAACTGTTTTCTGATTCTAAACTGTTTTCTACAACAGCCAGCCGGCTGATGAGCATGCTCAATTCTTGTTAGAATTGTGAGAATCAGCAAAAAATAAGAATTAATCTGAGCTCTCTGAATTCTAGCTCTTTCCAATTTAGACATTTATTGGATTGTGAGCCTTTTTCCTCTGCACAGAAATTTACATTCACGTATGTACGTATTTCAAATGGTACATGGTTTTATTGTGCATTTTTGATTGTATGCATTATTGTTTCGTTGACCAAATGGAAGAAATACATGCATTCTTTTCTTCATTCATATTTTCCAAATGTACAATTTTGGGGAGTTTGGCACAGTTGGACTTTGGGTCGCCAGTAATATTAGTGTCAATCTTTATTTAGGGGACTTGGGTAAATTTTGGTCAAAAATAAACAAGATTTTTCTCTTCTATCTGCAGTTTTCACTGGCCTGTCACCACTGCTGCTGTTGTTGCTGCTACTACTACTTTGTCTAAAGAGTTGTTCCTGTATTTCTGTAAATCTAGGGGTTATGGAATCACACAACTGGAAGGTATCCCAAGAGTCTCCTCATCTAGCCACATGTCAATCCACAGCTAAAACATTTCTGACAGGTGACCAACCTCTGTTTAAAAAACTCCAACAGATGACAGGCTACTACCTTCTAAGTCAGTTCATTCTGCAGCAATTTCCATCAAGGCGTTCCTCCTAAAGAGCCTCCTGACAACTTCGCTTCTGGGTTGAATTCATGCTGTTTCTGTTACATAAGGATCTGTAATGAGAGAATGATTTTGCTGTTAGTATATCAGAAGGCATCAGTCAATTTCCCCAGTTGGTTTATCAGGTGAAATTTAATTCAAACTCCTTTTCCCTTGCTAGAAACCCAAGACTGCCAAAAAATGAAATAAACCCTGATTTTGTTTATATGAATTGAGGACAGCAAGAATTATCTGAGTCTTGCTGCTGCAGGGATTGAAGCGATAACTGACTACAGTGATTGGCCTGGAATAAGGGTTATAACTTGGTCTAGCTTTCTTATTTCCTATTAGACCTGACATTAAGTTGAATTTGTTACCTCTTAGAAGTGGAATCTCCCAGGAATTAAAACAACAAGAACATTTCAGTTCTACAATAAAGCCTAATATTACATGGTCCAGCTATTTTATTTTTCTTTTTAAAGTTCCCCGTTTCTTGCTGTAAAAGGGTAAGAGCAATCTCCTTGAGCGAGGGAAAATAATTTAGTAGACTGAATGTCATAAAACAAGTCCTATGCTCATTCACTTTGCCCCATCCAAGTGCGTGCGTGTGCGTGTGTGTGCACACCCTCCAATCACCTGTTGACTTACAGCAACCCCATGAATTTCATAGGGTTTTCTTAGGCAAGGACTACTCAGAGGTGGTTTTACCAGTTCCTTTCTCTGAAATATAGTCTGCAGCACCTGCTTTATTAAACCATCTACTGTACTTTTAAAATGCATGGTCTTCATAATAAGCACTCCAGTGGTATCCCCTTGTATATTTTCTTACCCCTACACAGGTCTTTCTCTTTCTGGTTTCAATTCTCTGCTTCTAAATCAATTTTAGGAACAGGAAAAAAAAAAGGAAATCCATCACTAACATTGGATTTCTCCATTTTCAATATCTAACGTTGTTTGGCCAGGGCAGGATGATGATGATGATGATGATGATGATGATGATGATGATTAATAATGAATTAATCATACTTTGATAAAGCAAATGAGCCTTCTAGAATTTCATGTCAGCTGGTAATTACAGCAATGTAGGAATTAGTGGCAGCTGAATCCAATAGGGATTTCATATTGTTTTGTAAGTGGCAGGGGAAGAAAGTAGAAAGAGATACAAAAATAATGCTGACTACAAATATAATTGAATAAATAGTTTTCAGTATTACTTGATAACCATAAAAGCTATATCTGCCAAACAGCCAGTATAACACAACATATTTTGGACAAAAGGGTAATCAGTGGTTGAAAGGAATAGGATCTTCCTGGAACAGTAGGTTCCACTTTGGCCTACTCAAGAGAAGTATATATGCTGTCCCTTGAGTTGCCTTGGTGCTAAGGCTTTGGGTGCGTTCCCACCCTCCACACTGCAAATTTGGTCAAGATTGTGTATCAGACACATAGCCACAGTGTTCTGGCTATGATCTGTCTTTTGGCCTGACCCACAAAACTGACCTTAAAATTCAGTCAGTTGCATTGCAGGATGGAGCTTTGTGGCCCTGGTGGGCAGGATGCTGAAGGATGACTTGTCCAGCCCTCTCACACCAGTGATCTATGATGCACTGAACAGAAGCAGAGACCCCTGTAGGGTCCTGTTGCAATTCTTTGGTGCACTGCAGATTGCTGGTGGGAAGGTGCTGGACGTGTCATCCCTCAACCCCCCATGCATCAGTGCTGAAGAATTCTATCCCTTCCTACAGTTGGCTGGATTTTTACGTGGGTTTGGGGGAACTTACTATCATGGCAATGGTACCATGATCATAAGTATGAATAGGAAACAGTTACAAGAATGTAAGACTAACTTAGAACATCATAACCGACCAGCAGAATACCAGCCCCGGTCTTTGTTAAGGTGGTTTTTTTTGCATGTTATATTTGCCACAACTTTAGTGGTGTGTAATGAGACAAAATCCAGTTTTGAGCAGAAACAAAGCCTTTGAGCCCTGCATTCTCACATTTAGAGGGTGGCGGAGATGCAGGTATCGAGGGGCCGGACTTGGCTTAGGGATCTGAAGAAACTGTCTCATCCTCACATGGCAGGGAGTCCTCCCAGAGGCTATGTGCCCATATGGGTTCCACAGCTGTCACCTCTTGGTGTCCTCTGGCAGGTGACTTAGCTAATAGCTATGCTATGCTTTATGTCAAACCAACTCCACAAAGCTTTAAATAATAAAATTGTAAATAAATAATAAAATTGTGGCCTTTTGTATTTCATTTCAGAGTATGCATGCAGAGTATGTTTCCTTCTGCCCAAGTCAGCTTTTTACTGCAAGGCTTACAAATCCTGGGTCCCAGAAGTGAATACAATAGAAAATCAAATGAGATGACAGAGTAATCTTGTAGTGAGGAAGGCATCCATAACCCTCAATGCAGCTCAGAGAAATGCAGTCACATTCCTCAGTGACTCCCAGTCTATGGCCTCAAACTCTTGGTGTCTTTTGTTTTTTCTCTGTTTCAGCATTGTGAATTCCCAAGGTCAGAGAAACAGTCCAGAAGGATTTGCTATTGATCGGGTCATGCTATCTAGTTCTATATTACATTGATATCCTCTAGCATTAACTGCTGCAGTTCACTAATCTTACTTTGTATGGTGCACTGTGTAAGTGCTTATAAGCTTAGGGTTTTTTGCTTACTTGGAAGCTGCAGTGCGGTGTCTCTAATGGGGATTACAAGCAAGACTACTTAACCTAAATCAAGCAAAAGATGGCCAAATTTTTGAAAAGTGTGTAGGTTGGGAGTAATCCCCTCATAGGTGAGCCATTTGTAAAAAGAGACATCCTTTTCTAAAGTCTGCCTGGATGAGCAGTGAGAGAAAGGTATATAATCAGAGATGCTGCTCATTATTGTTCCACACATTGGTAGATGGTACTGAATCTAGTTCCAGGGTAACCTGACCTTGTATCCTGCTTCAAACTGTAGGGCAGATCTGAACACAAGGGAAGTGACAAGTAGGAGCCTTGGTATTTGGGTAGTGAAGGGGACTTTCCCCCTGTAACTCTGTTAGAAGAAATTAGAATATCAGGCTTAGTGAATCAAGGATCCCACTTATTTAGGGGAAAAATGCATTTCTGTATCCCACACTGACCATACATTCTAATATAGTTTGCCAAGGTTGCCAAGTGGATGTGTTGAGAAAATTCCATAAAGCTAATGAATTTGATAGAGACAATAATGTCTGGAAGATTCCTACAAGACAGCTGAATGACTTAACTCCTCTCCCTTTGGCCAAGCAAAGCTTCACTTTTGTCAACACACATGTTTGACAACTGAGCTATCAGGACTACCATTAGCCCTTTGTCACCTAAGGCCACTAGTCCGTTCCATACCCCATTGTTCATTCTCACAACTCCACTGTCCACTCTGCCAGAGAGCCATTAACACTTTAGCCCTCCAGGTAAAAATAGAGTATTTAATCCTCAGTTTTTGGCCAGTCAGCTCATAGTACACGAATTGCTGCTCACCCCTTTGCTGCTCTGATTTTTGATTGTGTACTGTCCTTAAATTCATGTCTAAGCAACATCACTGCTTTTTTGCTGCTCTTCTGGACTGGTAAATATCATGCTTTTCACCCTAAAATATCATTTTCCAAAACTTTCCTCCCCTTTCCTTCAGTTAGCCTTGGTGTGTGATTGCAATTCACCCAATAAAACATATTAAGCTTACATTTGGATCTCAGGCTGGTTCTTCTGTGCATCAGTACTGGTAAACATAGGTGCGAAAGTTCTCGTAAGGTTTTGCACCTTTCCAGGCCTCCTCTTTGAGCTAATATTCTCCATTGCTTCACGTAGGCACTGGCATTGCAGGTGGACCCCTGAGTCACCCACGTTTTGGAGTAACACAGCCATCAGGTACTAATTGGTACAATCTGGGCCTTTGAATTGGTAAAGAGAGAGCTTTAGCAATGACAGTGAAGTCCTTGTAGTACTATAGTGCAGCTCTGTGCCCAGCTGGAAAATCCATAGACATCTTCTTTAGTATTCCCAAAGTTTTATTAGCCTGAAGTTTATAGGTCTAGAAAGCAGAGTTTGGAAAAGTTACTTTTTGAATTAAAACTCTCTGAATCGCCCAGTCTATGGCCATTGCTACTTGGGTGATTCTGGGCTCTGTAGTCATCTAAAATTTTTCCAACGTTGTCCGAACATTTCAAAACTGTAAGGATTGTGAAAGATCAGGCTTGGGCCTAGTACAGCCCATTCCCACTACATAATTCTACTGCTATTATTCCACTTTAACTACCGTGGTTCCCTCCTATGGAATCCTGAGATTAGTAGTTTGGTCACAGGCATCGGAGAAGCACCCTGGTTGAGAATTTTAAATGTCCCTCCTTTAAACTGCACACCATAAGATTCCATAGGGTTTGGAACCATGGCAATTAAATTGCTATTAGAGCTATTATTGTGTAGTGTAGTGTGTAGTGTGAATGAGGTCCTGCTCTGCATTCTGTGTTAAGGGGGAGCGTAGGGGTTGGAATTGGACAGAGGTGCATCCCAGTCATTTCTGGATGACTATTCATTTCCTTTTCATGGTCATTTGTTGTTTTACACACGAACAGACTCCTGTGCCATTGACTTCCATCATCATCAGTCTTTAGTATGGGAATTGTCTCACACTTTCCACTATAGAATATTTGTGTCTCCAGTCTTAAAGGCCCAACTGGATTGAGAGGGTGAGATCAGTGTCTTTTTAAAAGGAATTTTTCTTTCTCTGTAGGAACTGAACTAAAAAAAGAACTTTAATCAAAATCCAAACTGCATAATAAAGCAATACTGTGATAAATGTAAGTTAACATTCAATGCAATTTCAAGAATAGGCAGAGGGGGTATTTTCATTTTAAATATTAACTTCCCTGAGTAGGTTAAATTATCTATATTGTTTGTTTCTAGGACATTCCTATGGTGCATAAGAACATAGGAAGAGCTGTGTTGGTTCAGACCAATGTTCACACAACAGTCAACTAACGAAATGCTGTTAGAAACACACACCAGGACTTGAATGCAATATCACCCTCCTACTCATGTTCTCAATGACTGATATTCAGAGGACTACTGCCTCTTTCCCATCTTGGGAGCAGCGCTTGGTAGACCTATGGCAGGGATGGCCAAATCTGTCAGCTACATTTTCTTTTATGTTTTTAAGATTTTTTTTCAGAATGTCAAGTTCTTTATGCCCAATACACAAGTATAAAGAGATGTGCAAATATTGGTAAGATCTTACCAACAAGTATCTAAATAAAATTCTCAGCCATCTGCCCTGGCTAAATTCAGTAGGTGCAATTATTCCCAGTACAGAGAAGACCATGTTGTACTTGCCAGCAATGTTAAAGTTGAGGAGCATTTCAGGGGGAAAAAGAGATTACAGTTCAGATTCCGCACCAAACATGATTCAATATGGCAAATTTTTGAAGCTATACATTCAGAAGCCGAATGAATGAATCTATCTAACAGTTTTGCTCTCACCATACATTTTCTTTTTTAAAAAAATCAGAAGAGCATAGAATCTGATCAATTTTGGCAGATATTAACAAATGTTGGGGAGTTCTTGCCACAAATAAACCAAAAGAAATTATCTGTAAGTCTTTAGTTTAAATTCATTCCTCCTTCAGTTGAAATGCTGTCAAACCTCAATGTATAAAGTACATTTCTGCTTATTTTTCCTGGGCTACTCATCTCTCTTTTCTGTTAAGTGCCATACACATTGATGATTCAGTCAGTTTGGAATTAGATGTATAGGGAGAGGAAGATAAGAAATAATAATAATAATGATGGCTGAGATTTTACATCATGGGTTTACTTTAACTTTACAAATCCTTATTTACATTGCAGAATGGCAATGAACCCTTGCTAGTGATTTGAAATAATGTATATCAGATCATGTTTAAGAAAACAAAAATAATGACGACAGGTGATTTACACCACCTTAAAGTAGATAATGAAGATACTGAAATAATTAAAGATTTTCTATTCCTTGGCTCAATCATTAATCAGAATGGGGTCTATAGTCAAGAAACCAGAAGAAGACTAGGACTTGGAAGGGCAGCTATAAAAGAACCAGACAAGATCCTGAAGTGTCAAGATAAATAATTGAATACCAAAGTTATTATCGTCCATGCCATCATACTTCTGATTTCTACCTATTGTTGTGAAGGCTAGACAGTGAAGAAAGCTGATAGTAAGAAAATCAACTCATTCAAAATATGGTGATGGCAAAAAGTTCTATGGATACCTTGGACTGCTACAAAGACAAATAAAGCAAATCAAGCCTAAACTCTACTTAGAAGCCAAGATGACTAAACTGAGGCCCTTTCCAGACATGGTTATTAAGCTGGGCTAATGTGTCTTGCCACGGAGGTCTTCTGCATGTTGGAGCGGACTAGGTTCAGTTTATTTACCTTCATTCCGCATGTAATTCCGACTAAATGTGCTCCCATGTGGTGGTAAACCACACTATTTGAAAACAAGAAGAAATCAGTTTTCCAATTTTCCAGATTGATCCAATTCGTACTTTCACAGTGGTGCAGACATGTACATTCGCACCAATGTGAATTGGTGGTCAGGGGAGGGCTCATGGGAGGGACCAGGGGGTAATATGGACTTTTGAACATACGCACGTATGCAATGACGTACTAAACCATGCAAAAAAGGGGGGGGCCAATCACAGCCAACGGGGCGAAGTGAGGGGAGTAGCGGGAGTGTCCATGGCGGAGGCAGTGTGGATTCATGAACTTGGCCGTCTCCGAATCAGAATGGAACATACACAGTAGCTGTGTGGAAGGAAATTAGGGAAAGTCCGCCTTGTTTCGAGCCCAGAAAATCCGGTAAGAAATGGCACGAACTGATTCACCAGCCTCGTGTGGAAAGGGCCTGAGTGTCATGTTTTGACTGTATCATGAGAAGACATGACTAACCAGAAAAGACAATAATGTTTGGTAAGGTAGAAGACAGTGGGAAAAGGGAAAGACCATATTACAGGTGGATAGAATCTACCAAGGAAGACACATCTCAGAATCTGCAAGAACTGAGCAGGGCAATTGATGACAGAACCATTTGGAAGTCTCTCATCTATAAGGTTGCCATGAGTTGAGGTCATCTTGACATCAGATAACAACAATATCAGGCGCCAGCAAAAGTACCCCTGTGTGCGTTGGGTACTTCTGGTGTGCATCATGTGCTCCTGTTGTGCTCCAGCATTTCCTAGCTGCTGTCTAAATGTGCCTTAGGAAGTGCACTGCAGGACATTGATGCCCAGTGCAATGGCCATGGCACAATCATCCTTAGGCAGTGAATGGATGCCTGTGTGCAGTAATATCACACCAAGCCCTTAGATGAATACAGACAGTGCCAAATTTCCCAATTCTATTTCCTGCATACATAAGTTCATTTGTAAAGATGTCTCACAGTGAATTCCAGCCACTAACATCAATATCATCAACAACTATCAATGAAATTCTGCACTAATCCTAAACAAATCTGTTTGAATTTATCTTCCCACTTCCCCACAAGCCATCAGTACAGCCCCTTTCCTATAACTCCACTAACCTTGCTGAAGCAGGCTTCCCAAAGTCTGTAGCGTTGGGGCTCTGTCAAGGATGTTGGATTTGGGATCTAGACCTAGACACTGCTGTGGTCATGTGTGTTGGGTAGTTGTGAGGAATGTAGTGACTCTCAGTGGCTCTAAATGGTGCCATACATTCTTAGCATTGAGCCTGATAATACACAAAGGACCCGGTTACATATTCAAAGAAATCAAAAAAGGAGTTTATGCGGAAGTGAAGAAATGAAACAATTCTTACTGAAACCTTGTAATGTTTATTATGTTTTGTGTCTAATCTATCTTAAGCCATTTCCTCACTACTTACAGAGCTATGATTCCACTTTCAACATCCTATGGAATCCTGGGGTTTGCAGTTTTGGGAAGGGCCAGCTGGCCCCTCCCAAAACTGCAAAACCTCAGGATTCTAAGGATGTTGAAAGTGGAATCATAGTGCTGTAACAGTGTAGTCCGGAAATGGCCTTAGTTACTTTATTCTCCAAATTCCGTGATGACAGATATGTCACTTAATAGAAGCTTTAATAGTTTCTTTTTATAAATTATTATTGTCATTCTAAAATTTTCCATTTTGTACTTCAGGAAGTGTGCTTGTTATATTTTCTGTATTCTGTTGTTGTTGTTGTCATTGTTGTCATTGTTGTTGCATGACCTCATGCCATTTCTGACAAATGGCAACCACAAGGGCCATTTCCGCACGGGGTGAGGGAATCGCCCTGTGCCGGTACTTACCGGACCTTTGGGCTCGACACTTGGGTCCAGGCTGGTCTGGAGCAGTGCGTGGCCACCGCTCCGCACTGCTCCAGGGATGAAAGTGGCAGCTTTCGCTGAAGCTCGCCAGCCTAAAGGTCACCAGCCTAAAGCCCACTCCCGGCAGATCACAGGCTTGCACTGGTGCGAGCCTGCAAATCTGCACCGGAGCACGAGAACAGAGTGACACGCTCCGTGCTTTTGAAAGACCTCTTTCAAGCGGTTTTTCAAAAGCACGCTGGATGACCACTTTGGGTCATTCGGGGTCGGGCTGAGGTGCAGATCTACAGTAAGTAGGTCTGACCCAGTCCGCTCCCAGGTGCAGATGTCCTCTCTGGAGGACGCTCTGCACCGTTTCTTTAAGCCCGTGCAGAAATGGGCAAGGCAAGCCTATCATAGGATTTTTTTTGGCAAGACTTGTTCAAAAGGGACTTACCTTTGCCTTCCTTTTAGGGTGAGAGAGTATGACTTACCCAAGATCACCCAGTGGATTTTAATGACTGAGCAAGGATTCAATACCTTGTCTCCCAGGGTCATAGTCCAACATTCAACCCATTATATTATGCTGGCTCATATATTCATGGACACAGAAGGAGATGAATGATGTAACCCAGTACGTATCGACATTCTCACAGTTGTCGAGTTTGGTACTGATTTTTATATATCTGATGGGCTGCTTTGTCCTGTTCAGGATTACATATCTACGAGCTCTTCTACACTAAAGACTGAATAGAATCCTTATTGCCACGTGCTTAAGAAACCTTCTTTGCCGTCACTTTCTGATCAGTAGGGGAAAGGGACTGGTGGAAGGGGCTCACAGTTAGTCCTAAAGCTTGAAAGAAGTAAATAGGGATGGACAACCGTGGTCCTCCTGATCTTTTAGGACTGTAGCTCCCATAGTCTCTTATCGTTGGTTAATGGTAGCTAGAATTGATGGGAGCTGTGGACCCCATCTGAAGGGCTAGAGTAGCTCATGCTTGAGTTACAGTGATAATCTCAAAGTGATTCAAAAGCAGTTCATCATTATAAAGTTTTTCTTAAAAGTAACAAATCGTTTTTCCTATTTCTCAAAAGTAATTACTGTAGTCAATTTTCATTGCTGAATGAAAAAAAAATCTGATTGCTACAATCTGCTGACCTGTGCAACAAAATACACAGTCTTCTGATCCATTACTTCAACATTCACAACAGAGCAATGAGGAACAACATGAGTCAGTCCTTGAACCACATGATACTCCTCGATGATTTAGTGAAGCCCGCCCTCTGTAGCTATAAAAGTAACTAAAAGCCATAGTTACACTGCAAAAATGAGTGGGGTCATAACCTTGTTCAATTGCTGTGGTAATGTATTATAGTAATATTATGTAAAACTAAGTTATATCTTGGTTATTGGGAAAGTACAAGAAACTAGTTATTTCTAAAAAGTTACTGCCAAGCTGTACCCATTGATAATGAACACTATCAAATCTTGGTACAGTTGGCCCTCCACATTTGCAGGTTTAACTTTCATGGACTTGATTATTTGCAAGTCATTCCTATCCCTGCTCCCCGCTAATACCTGTGGCACTTTTTTTTCTGGTGGAACCTTCCTTCTTAGTGGCTCTGATCAGGCCATGCAGTCCTTTAAAAACATGCTTCTTGTCTTCCTCCTCCACCAGCCACTGCCCGCCCAGCTAAGGATGGCTTGCAGCCCAATATCTCAGCACCACAAACCCTTTCATGATGTCCCCACAGAAACTCAAGGAAGGAGATGGGCAAAAAGAGAGGAAGTATAGGGACATCAAGCTGATCCACCCCCTCTCCCTCTCCTTTTTCTGAGCTGGTGTGGACTCTGGGAGCCCACTTTCCCCACTATGGCTTGAGCCCTTCCCACAGACACACACAGACAGATACACATACACATTTCGATATTTGTGGTTTTTCCACTTTTGCAAGCAAAGCCCCTAACCCTAGTGAACGTGGAGGGCCAACAGCATTGTAAGTGTATGGATGCAAAATGCAGATGGGACATTGTACCCTCCAAACACTGTTGGATTGTATCTCCCATGACTCCTTATCATGGCTGGGGCTGATCGGAGTTGCAATCCAATGACATCTGGAGGAACAACCTTGGTGTATACTTGTGTTTCTGAAGATCCTGAGGCGGTAATGCTTAAGATTCTGCAAGATGTATCTGCTTTAGAGAAAGGCTGGTGCAGAGACTGCTGCTTTCTTGCCCAGTGCAAACAATTGAAGGTCATGTCTCCCATCCCGCACCAGTCAGCCTAAATGAATAAATATCTGTGCGGAAGATGCCTCAGCTCATGCCTTGTCTGCTGCTCGGAGCAGTACATTTTTATTGAAATTGATTCTGAAAGGCTTCAGAATTGGGAAGCACCATGGTCTGGCCAAGGAAGATTGCAATTTAAATTGAGATGTCAGAAAGCCAGGGAATATTATCAGTTGCAGTTTCTTTATGTGATAACAGTAGATGGTTAATTTCTGGAAAGACAAATCTTCTAGGCTTTGGAAACCAAAATTATAACCATCTTGTAAACAAGGCTTTGGTATGATTGGTCTTGACATTTTAATTTGTTGCATCTTAAAAGTCCGTTTTCTATGCCCCGAACAGGCTGAATTTAGAATGAATCTGAAAACCTCAATGTGGAGTTTCTGAAAACTTGTTTATGACATGTTAAAATATGCATTTTAAGAAAAATAATGAATATACAATTGTTTTCTACTTTTAGCATCTGGCCAACATATTTGTCTGTTTGATCATTTTTCTGCATAGGTATCTCTTGTACATGTGATGCTTATTCTGGATTTTGGTGGTTTTATAGAGTTTTGAAGAAAAGAATATTACCATTTGTATACATCGATCACAATTTAGATTTGTGCATGCATTAAACTTTCTGTTTTTCTCTTTGAAAATAGAAAAACTATGGCTGGAATTTAAGTTTGTATACATTTAAATTGTATATATTTAAGTTTGTATGTTTGTATACTTAGAGTTACAGACTTCTCACTGATTCATATTCAAAATCCCTATATATTGAATACAGTAGAATATGCATAGGGATCACAAAAATATCCTAATCCTTACTGGACAGCAGCACCTGCTGTGAGCAATGAGGGTCTGTTGTCCTGTTGACTGGGATACAGCAGACTGATCTTTCTGCCTCCATCCTGTGATGCCAGTGTGGGGAGGAATTGGGGCAGGGAGCTTGCTTTTGACTGTCACATCAGAAATCGCTGATCAGTTGTAAAGGTGCCACTAGTTCCTTCCATCTTTCCCTTTCTGTACTATCCAAAAGTTCCCCCTCATACTTAAACAAAACCTCTTTTCTGTAACTTACACCCTTTAAGTCAACAATGTGATGAGGCCGCCAAAAAAGCTACATCAACAAGATGATGATGTCCAGATCAGTAGTTGGGAGGTGTAGCTCCTGTCAAAAGTGATTGATGACCCTCAGATTTGATTGATTTATGACCTGTCAGATTTGATTGATTTATGACCTGTCAAAATGACTGACAGCTATCAATCTCCCTCCCCCTCCCTCCCCCTCCTGGAAGTACTAGGGCGGGACATCCGGAAGGGGCCGTACCCCTGCCCACCCACATGGTCCAAGCTGTCCAATGGGGCGATTTCTGACTGGGTTCCCACGGGGCCCCAGCTGAGTCCACGTGACCCCCTCAGATCCACGCGGGCCAATCACGGGCGACTTCCAACTTGCGCTGTCATTGGCCCTGCGGGGCACTGCTACCCTCTTGAATAGCCCGCCCCACCACCCTCGACCAGAGGCGGATCTGGACCCCTCAGAAGCACGTGTGTCAAACCGGCGAATAGGAAGGCGCCCTTGGAGAGATATATCATGGAGAGAAGCGGCCATTGTTGCATGCCCGGACAGTCCTGCAGACAACATGGATGTACTCCCCATAAGCGAGGGAATGGGAGGCGCCCCTCCCCAAGGTATGATGGTCCTGTGGGATTTCTATGCCTCTTGCACCTTTGAATATTCAACCTAGAGTACAATTCGTCGCCGTTTAATGACCCTAAAATGCACGCGGTCCTGCGCGCTATACTTGGCCTCTTTCATCTTTCGATACTTCAACCTAGAAGTCGTTCATTGCACTGGAACCTCATGCTCAACAGTCTGGAGTATGGATTCTGCTGACGAAGACCCATTTCTTGAATGTGATTGCCGTTGTAATTTAAAACAGTTATCCAGAGGATAGGGGAGATGGGGATTCCTCATGTCTCACAGAGCCCAGATGAGTGGATGGTGTAGCCACTCAGACTGAAGAGGCGATGGAGGTGGGAGACCCCGAGCCAACTCTACCTACACTGGTTGAAGAGGTGATGAATGGAAGCATGGAAATTGATTCAGACTATGAGAGCTTAAAGGTAAGAGCTTTTTTATTATTATTTTATTTTTTAATATTGATGGGTGGGTTACCAGTTGCCAAGAAGAAAGGGGAATAAGTTGTTTTCAGCCACCCCCATCAAATATGTATATCTATATTACTTCTCTCCCCTTGTTTTCCACACAGGAAGCGGGAAGACCTGCACGCTGATATTGCTGAGAAACAACCTGACAAGAGTTGTGTGACTGTAAATGTTCCACCGACTCCTGAGGAGTGAACATGCTTTTCTTGTCTTTCTAGCAATAAAAAATGGTTTGTGTTACGCCTGTGTGTTCATACTGATTAACTCGTAAAATGGAAGGGCATGAAAAAATCCTAAGGGATATATATTATTCACCAGGGGAAGTTGG
Organism: Ctenosaura bakeri; assembly: GCA_948474755.1. Classification (NCBI taxonomy): domain Eukaryota; kingdom Metazoa; phylum Chordata; class Lepidosauria; order Squamata; family Iguanidae; genus Ctenosaura; species Ctenosaura bakeri. The sequence goes on from CAOLHI010002951.1 coordinate 213,496, forward strand.
AGTCGTTGGAGTGACTCCTCTTTCAGGAAGCCAAAAAAACAGAACCAAAAACTAAGGAGAGGGAGGTTACCCAGTGGCTTTCTGGCCAAGATGCTTACACGCTACACAGACCAGCGAAAACTCATTTTAAGAGAAACAAGATTGTTGTATCTAAAGTGGATTCAGCTGGAGGCCCATCTAGTTGACCATCATTTGTGAGACAACAAAGGGTATAAATATATTTTAACAGTCATAGATATTCTATCTAAATACGCCTGGGCTTTAGCTTTAAAGGAGAAAACTGGTAGAGAAGTGTCCAAAGCCTTTAACACCATTTTCATGCAAGATGGAAGAAAACCTGCAAATTACAGACTGATCGTGGCCGGGAATTTCTAAATAATGCCGTAAGTGGTCTTTTAAAGCATGGGGTTCATCATTTTGTTACCAATAATGAAGTCAAGGCAGGGGTTGTGAACGATTTTAGAGAACTTTAAAAACAAAAATGTGGAGGTATTTCACGGCTAATAATACTTTTACCTATATTGATGTGCTTCCCCTGTTTATAAAAAGTTATAATCAAAGTTTTCACCGAACAATCAAAGCGAGGCCTGCAGATGTTAATGAGTCCAATTCTCTAGCAGTGTGGAAAACAGTATATGGAAAGACTATCCAAACAAAAAAGGAGCTTCCGTCACTCAGAAAAAGGAGATCATGTGAGGATTTCTAAAAGAAGGGGGTTTTTGCCAAGGGTTATGAATAGAACTTCACTACAGAAGTATTTATTGTGGACCAAGTCATGAGAAGTACAAATAGACCAGTGTCTCCTGAAAGATTATCACGGGGAGGACATAGTTGGGAGCTTTTATCCTGAAGAGTTACAGAAGGTTAATGCAAAACAGGATCAAGTGTACAGGATTGAAAAGATCATAGCCACTAAAGGGGGGGGTAAGAGAAAGCAGCACCTAATAAAATGGTTAGGCTGGCCTAGCAAGTTCAACAGTTGGGTGCTTGCTTCTGAAGTTGGTGAACCTGTGTAGAAACCTGGGAAAAGAAAAATGGGGGAAACGGATTTTATGTCACTCTCCCCAGCAATGCCTGTGCAACAGTTTTTCCACAGAATACAACTTCAAGCTTTACTATCTCTTTAGCAAGGCCCTTGGAACTTCCTGGGGCCTGGGAAGTAGGTTTAGCTGAAATACAGTATCCAACGCACTTGGAAAAGACCCACCAATCCAGACCAAATTTGTGATTGCAAGTGAGAAGAAGACATGGCCCTTCAACCTGTAACGTGGCTATTATTCCAGTGTTCCTGAACTGTTGGAAACATGATAAACCTGATAACAGTGGACCGTGACCCGCCTGAAGTGCTTCTACATTACGATCCAGTGACCAGAAAGGTTAGGCTTAAATCAAATGGGCCATACAAAAGCCTAACTGGAGGAAGACTAGCCCACATATTAGGATTACCTCACAATGAGCAAGCCAAAATCTACCTTTTGCAGCAGACATCACTGGGGGTTTCAACACCTTATATTTACACAGATATTGTGGAACATCAGGTAGTCGGGGACTTCTATGTGCCTTTGCTGCGTTGCGTGCCTGTGCAGGGCAGAACAACGAATGTATCAATATTGGTTATGACAAACCTCACTACATCCCTGTAAGTAAGCATCACATAGACACCATCACCATAGAGATAAAGACAGAACAGAACCAAAAAGTGCCATTTCACTTTGGTAGGTGCCTGTGAAGCTACACTTCCGTCCCAGGAGAATACTGAATCTTTAAAGATGGTGATCCTGAAACCCTATGGTGACCCAGCCCTTTATAGAGATTACTACAGGGCCCAGGTAGGAAAACGGGCTTCCTGGGTATCAGGGGATCCCTGTTATGTAATGGGCTCTGGGCTTGGTGGGATTTTCAGAAGCCTTTTCAGAAAAGCAGTTCCACTTTTGAGAAGAGGTCTGACCATCATTAAACCCTACGTTAAAACTGCTGTTCATAATATTGCTAAAGATGTGGCCGGTGAAGTGACTCAGGCCGTTATAAATAAAATGAACCCCACAGCTCCACAAGAAGGATCAGGCCTGATGTATGTTCAACGGAGGAAGGGTAAAAAAAGAAAAGCATCACGGGTGAGGTAAATAGAGGGCCTCCCCGAGCCCTTAAAAGGAAGCGCATGGGAAGAAAGAAAACTCAGAACCGGTAGACCCGTAAGAAAGAGGAGGAGGAAGAGCAGGCAGCGGCGGACAGATATATTTTAAACACAATCATGGCTTTTATCCACAGTGGCTCTGAAGAATGCACAAAATCTGAATTAGACCTATTTACTATTGGGCCCACACAGACAAGATTGAGAGAAGTTTGTATATTGAGGTGCCCCCACTCCTGACAGCTCTGTCAGAATCTAGATTTTTTGCTAGATTTTTTTATAGCAGGAAGTGGTGAAGACTATGTAGACCTTAATGATTCTCCCCTTTATAGTTCTCTTAAAATTGTTAAGGAAGATAATAAACATTCCCCGATGCCCAAAGAGGGCTTGTGAATTATCCAATAGCCTCTATCTTTAGCCAGTTGGATGTGACTTTGGGGGATCGTCTCATCAGCCAGAGCAACAACTGCTATCCTTACAGAGCTTTCATTGAATCTCTGCTGAACTACAGCGAAGTCACCCTTGCAAGCCAATTTTCTGCAGGATTATTTTACAGCGATACGGCTGGAGAACATGAATCGGCAGATCTGGAAGGGAATAATCAGGGTTTTATTAAAGAGCAAACCTGACAGCTGAAAGCCTCTTTTAAAAATAGATCTGCTGGGGCATCTCCACACTGACCTGTTTTTTCAAGAAAAATTGCTGCTAAATGGAGTTGATGTGAAAATTAAACTTACCCGCAAAGATGCTTTCATTTTAATGATACTTATGAAGCAAACAGCCAGTACAAAGTACAAATTTTATCAGCTTCCCTTTTTTGAAGAAGGTGAGAGTGGCACCAGGAGTCCGGCTAGGTCATGCAGAAGCTCTACTGACATGCAATGCTAAATACCCTGTGGACTGTGTAAGCATGAAAGTGTTCAGCATCCCGAGAGGAAGCCGTGTCTCCAATCAGGAAAACTCTCTTTTTGGGCCAATTACCCAAACAGGTGGTTATAGGTCTGGTTGATAATGATGCCTTCAGTGGAGTTTACAACAAAAACCCTTTTAACTTTAAACATTATCACATCAATTTTGCGGCCTTATACTTGGATGGGACAGCAGATCCCAACAAAACCATTTCAGCCCAATTTTGAAGATGGAAACTGTGTCAGAGAATACATGAGTTTGGTGCAGATTGCTGGCAAGCGGTACCAAAGACCGGTCTCTTTTAGTCAACCGTGAGGAATATGCGAGAGGTTATACCCTTTTTGCATTTGACCTTACTCCAGATCAGGAAGGCGGGGATCACTATTCTTTGATCAAAACTGGAAACCTAAGAGTGGAATTCCGATTTGCAGACCCTTGCCCACTACAGTAAATATGATTGTAGATGCTGTCTCGACAATGTGATAGAGGTAAATCACAGGCGAAATGTCCTTTTTGACTATATGTAAGATGGACAGCCTGCAATTAAGCCGCATCCTTTCTTCAAATCCATACACGCGGAAGCTATTCTATGGAGTCTTCCCTTGTGACATGCTCCCTAGAGAGAAGCTGCTACAAAGGCCTATTTGCCTAGTCATCAACACCCACCCTCACTATCTCCCTGAGAACACTGGCTAGCTATCTACTTAACAGAAGAAAAATCTGGTGAATTTTTTGACTCCTATGGACACCCTCCTGATCACCCTCTCTTTCCTAAAACCATCATGAAATTTTTAAGAAAAAATGCCAGCAAAACCGTGTTTCAACCCAGACAGGTGCAAGACCCAGACTCTGTGGTTTGTGGATACCATTGTGTGTTTTTTCTGCAGCACCGCTGTAAAGGACTGACATTTAAAAATATTCAAGACTTATATTCTCACGATTTGCAAAGAAACGATGAAATGGTGGTAGATTATGTAAAAACAAAGAGAAACATGTCCAGGCATGTCTCAAACATGCCCGGGCTTGTCTCAAACATGTTTCAACCTGCCCAGGGTGTACAACCTGCAGTGCTTTTCACAGGCGATCTTCCCAATAAACATACCCTCTAGGAAGGGTTTCTAAGGAATTTCTTGTGTATGTGTGGGCTTTTTTTTATTGCAAAGCAAGAGTCATAGACGGCAAAATATATTTTAATTATTATTTATTTCGGGTCTTTGAAAAACATCAACAGAATCATAAGTGGAGCCATGTAGGAGTGCTAGTCTGTCTCTGTTTTCTAAGTCCTGCGGAGAGGTAGGGTGTGCGAATCAGTCGTGGCGTGGATGCTTTGGATTCTTCAGGTTGTCCAAAACTTCGCTGTTGGCAGGATTCCCCACTACAGATGATGGAGCATTTAGTTCTGCCATGGCCCTCATAAAAACATCCCAACCTGTTGGAGTGTGTTTGGCTGGTAAGGCGTGTGTCTGAGTAATACCCTTGACCAAATCCAGCATATTTGAGCCCATTACCCTGGTGGAGTTCGATCCTGCCCAGCTCCAAGGTTGACTCAGCCTTCCATCCTTCCGCAGGTCGGTAAAATGAGTACCCCAGCTTGTTGGGGGGCAATTGGCTAAAATACATTGTAAACCGCTTAGATAACACTCAGTTGATAAGCGGTATAGAAATAAATGCTATTGCTATTACCGGTTCCCCTTTATACACAAATGAGCCTTTGTCATCCCATGAAGAAATACGCTGGTTTTGCTTCATTTTCTTTAACAACACCTTTGCTGCATTCTTGTATCTAGCAGGCAGGCTGTCCAGAACTTCTTGAAAGAGTGGCTCAAAGGAGCTTTCCAAAACATTTTGAGATGCCTGCTGAGGTAGAATCAGGTTTAGGCTTTCCACATCTTGAGATGACTGCCGTGGATGAGGTAGAATCAGGTTTAGGCTTCCTTTTCTGTTTCCTTCCGCCTGACATGAGTTAAATACTTTTGAAGCAAAGCCTCGTATTGTTTAGCTTTTTCATATTCTGTTAAGTCAGTCCTCTGAAGAATCCTTCTGCATCTCGAGCATCCAGGGTATAAATGGCCTTAGTTCTGATGTTCTCCTCCTTAGGAAATGGCCCCTTTAGTTGCTCTAGCTGATGGCTAGGGATCAAATACTCTTTCTGCATGTTCCATTAGTGATTGCCAAAAATACTTTTTTATTAAGGGAACAGCAAAACTTAACAAGGGTCCAAGAAAACCCCCAGACTGCTTCACCAAGTACTTTTTTCTCTTCTCAGAGAGACTCTCCTGTTACCCAGTGTTTTTATTAGATGGCGCTTCTTTTTCAAAACACGTACCTGGTGGGAGATAGAGGAATGTTGCCTTTTAAAGCATTGAGAGTGATTCTCCTGAAATGGCTGCCACCAGGTCATCTGAAGCTGTGTATAAAAAGGCTTTCCTCTGGGGATGGGGGCATCTTAATGAGCAGTTTTAAGAGAGTTAGGTTTCTTTCCACACACCCAGACATGTTGACCTGAAGGGGATGCGGAAGCAATAGTTGGAAAGGAGTTAAAGGGGAGCCCTTTTGTAAGCAGCTTGACCCTTCTTCACAGTGTATACTGTAGGCCAGTCTGGAGGGGAAAAGGCCGGTTCGTAACCTATAAGATTTCTTGCGTAGTAGCCTGTAAATCTATGACAAGGTAGCCATATGCCTTGCTCGTAGCATCAGCAAATGCTTCAATGAAAAACTTAAGTATTTCCTACATTTGACGAGCTGAACATGGCAATTTGGATTTATCCCTTGGGTTTTTAAACAGCACCATGTATTTTGCGTTTAAGCTGATGGTGCGGATGCTTTTTCCCTTGTAGAAAATATTCTAATGAAAAAAACACTCACATTCTGGTGGTGTACGTACTGGGTAAAGGCTTTTTCAACTCTCATTATTATCAGAGGCAGACAGCATCAAATCGTCTATCACCAAGAAGTTTATTTTATTGAGGGGTAACAAATCTTCATGCATCAAGTTTATCAGGCAAACCCTCTACAAACTGAATAAAGGGATATTTAGATAGAAGTTCTTTGTACAATGGTTGCCAACAGCTATAGCACCACAGAATATTCTCAGGTACACAATAAAATATATGACGAGCATTATCCAACATATTTTTTACAAAAACAGTTTTCCCACAGTTGCTTGGTCCTGCTAGAATGGCTGAGAAGGGATGTTGCCAACGTGTATCCATATTCAATAACCATAAGGGGAGAGTCTTAAACCCTTCAGTAATGACCCTCTTGTCATAAACCACCCTTTGAGTTTTCCTAAGCTCTTTTGTATGGATAGTCCATTGACGCTTATTTCTTACAATACCTGGCTGCTGCACAATTATCTATGAGTGGCTTCTCCGTTTCTGTCCAGATGTAGTCAAACACCAGATCTTTAAGACTGTCAAAATTAATTTTTTCACAGTTAGCAACATTCAGGGTAATCCCTTTGACCTTCATGTAGCTGTACCACCCAGAAAGCTTGTACCCATACGTTTTAGGGCGTGCTGTGACACATACTCTGTGACATATTGATCTGGAGGAACTTCGCTGGTGAGGTCCCCTTAAGTAATATCCTCTCTGTAAAGGAGGGTTCCGTTCTCCCTCCCTACTCACAAATATCACACTGTCTGTATCGTGGTACACAATTTGTCTTGAAGCTTATCTAACAATTGGTAGAGTTCAAGGCGAGCGTCAAGCTGTGGTAAAGCAAGCTATGAACTCATTCTTTCTACCTGAGGTCTAATGCGGTCCTCAGAACGTTTCCACGACACGCACACAGCCTCCTCATCAATAAATTCAAACATTGAAACTTTGTAACTGTCAGAAAATAAAAGGTGGAGAAAACTCGTCAGGATCCCTCACCACTTGTGTGTTAGTCAGGTTCGTTATCTGCCCAAATTTTCCCACAATGAATTTAAAAACAGTTTGGGCAATTTGTCTCTTTGCAGGGTTCACAGCAATTTCTTCCTCTGCCCAAAAGCACCCCCTCCTTTTCATGAAAATCATCTATATATTTATCTTTATCTTCTTCACTGACACACCAGTGGGGGTACCCTGAAGCCTCCTGTTTCTGGCGCAGATGTAATTTAATATACAGTTCAAATAAGGAGCTGTTCCTGTTTTGAAAATGCCACACTTCATAGATTTTCATCACTTTGAAACCCTTTCTATAGTCACTTTCAGTTCAACAGTACACCAGGTTCCCACCAAGGCCCTCTCCTCATCTGTGTGATTGCAGGGGTCTAACTGGCGGTATTCTGCACAAGTTGCACAGAGCACAAACATCAGTTTACCACCGACTTTACGAGGAAGAACAGGGAAAAACAGCCCACGAGGGGCAGTATTTTAAGCTTGGCGAAGCCAAAGTACTCTGAGAGTGGTTCTAAACTTCTCTATAGATAATTTTGGGGTGGCCAAGAGGATAGTCTTTTGTTTTGTTGAGTGGAGAGAAGGCTTCTGCCCTTTGCAACAGCAAAGAGCCCTATTAGTAAATTCTTATGCTTTGGCAGGACACCCTTAACCACCAACCCCACGCCAATAAACACAAGTTTCTGTTTTACCAAAATCAGAGTCTTCTAGTTCCATGCTTTTTTTTCACAACTTCTTCAGAGCTAGGACCTAAGTGGGGGGAGAGAGCCCTGCTTCCTTAGTTTGGCAGGCACAACTTTGGGGAGAACAGACCCTTAAAAAAGAAACATAACACTTTTACCTGCTTGTTCAGATGACATGGCAAATTGTGTCAATGTCCTGGAAGTCTTCAACAAAAAAATATGCACCTTTGTCAGAAAGAACAACCAAAATGAGAAGGGATGTATTGAGACATATCATGCTTCTATTGAATCTGAAGATAAAATAAACATGGGACAACCTGAACACAGAGGGAAACGGAACCCTGCATGGACATGCGTGAAGCTCAACAGACAGTCTGTAGACAGGCATGTTGAGGCATGCCCAAGTTGTCCAGAGGGAAGAAAAAAAGCTAGTGTGCATGCTTTTTAGAAACAGACTGAAGATAACATGAAAGGAGCAAACATTCTGTCTCTTTGAATGTTATTTGCGTATGGAGTGTGGAGACTCACCCCCAAGGCACCTTCAAAAAGAATATTTATTTTTACAACAAATTTCTTCTAGGGTTCAAAACGAAATTCAGCAAAAACAGCCATTTCCCTTCAAATAGATTCAGTTGATGTTGCCAAGCGAACTTTCAATCTAGTGATGAGAGTACCGTTTGAAGATGGACAGACCAACTGGGGGAAGAATTCTAACTATTATGGGGTTTGCTGGATTTCTTACTAAGACTTTATTGCAGAATGGAAACCCTTTGCAAGGTGAATCGCTACAAGATCTTTCACAGTATTATGCAGAATGTTTGATAAGAGAACATGGGGAATGGATCACACAGAACCACAGAAAGGTAACTCTGTTTGTGTAAAGTGTGTAATGAACCACATTAGTATACAGTACTTAACAATGTTCTTTTTTCTTTTTGTAGGGAGATGGGCTTTTCATGATGTTTGAACAACACAGACATCCTCCAACCCATTATCTAAAGGATAGGCTTTTAGCCTTGTTAAAATTTTTTATAACCTATAGATGGCTTTTGCTTCCTGTTTAAATGATTTATTGCAATTCTAAATAAAAAATATTCAAGTATTTGAACTGTTTTTTGGTTTAACACAAAATCTAGACACACATGCATCTTGGTTGTACCATTTTAAACACACACACAAATGAAAAAAAGAAATATATTAAGACTGTACCATTTTAAAAGAGAATGAATGTAATGCTTGCTTTCAGAAATTAATAGAATTCCTTCCCCACACAAAATGAAATGGAATAGAGAGAGGGAGAGAGAGAGAGAGAGAGAATAGGGCTTTCCCCACACAAAATGCACAGGCTTAGAATATGAACATGCTTACCTATCCTGGAAGGGAGCTGTTTCTTGTTTAGCATCTCCATAAAGTTTTCATAAGCAAAAGAAGGCTGTTTTATAGTGTTTAGCCAGAAAGGCCTGGAAATATTCAGCATTCCTTGTTTTCTCTGTTTTTCAAAAATGATCTGCCTTATCTTTTTCTGCATAGGCCATAAATAAGCATCATAATTAGAGACTGATTTTACAAACAGTAGTTCTTTAATGTTAAAAAGTCTGTTAGCCTGGAAATATCCAGCATTTCTTATTTTTCTCTGTTTTCAGACCTATATGTCTGGCTTATCTTTTTTCTTGCATAGGCCATAAATAAGCATCATAATTAGGGACTGATCTTACAAACAATAGCTCTTTAATGTTAAAAGAAGTCTGTTTTCTTACTGTTAGCCTGGAAATTTTATTCCTACTCAGGATGTGGGCAAAAAGACAAATAAAACAACAGTTGATTCTGTTTTATTCAACACTTTTATTTTTACAGAGGTTACAGCAGGTTTGTTTTTATTCAACAACTGTTAGGAACCATTTATAAGGTCTCTTTTTAATTACAGTTTGGACATAATCTATATATTCTTTGTCAGTAGGCTTCAGCAGATTTTTGAGACATTGATAGGATTTTTCAGCCCTCATCATGGTGGTTAGAGTATTCAAAACTTGATTCACATTTTCTTGTTTTAACTCAGACATTTAAGCCATATCCTATTATGATGACTTCTTGAAATACATTTGCAAAGCTTATTTTACTGCATATTTCCCCTAAATGTTTATATATAATTTTTTTATTCCACATTAGACAGGTGTGTGACTGCTTACCTCTAGATTTTTCTTGACAAGCCCAGCATTTCCTCTCTAGATATTCATCAAGACTTTATTTATAATCACATAAAGGATGACTCTTGTCAAAGATTTCTATTGCTCTCCATCATTCATTGCTCTCCATCTTCTCCATCTGACCTCCATCTGACAGGTCATAAATCAATCAAAAATCCTGAGGGTCATCAATCACTTTTGACAGGAGCTACCACCTCCCTACTACTCAGATCAAGGAAAGCAACATTGTCATTCTGTTCTGCTTTGTTAAGACTTCACCTGGAATCTTGTGTCTAGTTCTGGGGCACCATCATTCAAGAAGGATATTGAAAAGCTAAAATGTCTTTGAAGAAGGGCAAGTAAGATGATCAAGATCTGAAAACCAAGCCCTTATGAGGAATGACTTTAGGGAAAGGGATATATTTAGTTTGGAGAAGAGAAGACTGGGAGTGATACTATAGCCATCTTTAAACATCATGTAGAAGTTGAGACAAGTTTGGTTTTGCTGCTCCATATACAACAATGAGAACCAGTGGGTGCAAATTAGAAGAAAGGAAAGTCTACCTGAATGTTAGCATCAACTTACTTACTGTAAAAACTGTTTGACAGTGGAATATTCTGCCTTGGAAAGTGGCGGGTACTCCTTTAGAGGTCTTTGAACAGACACTGGGTTGGCATTGATCACGAGCACACCTTAGTTTTGTATTCCTGCTCGGCAGGGGGTTGGACTAGGTAACCCTAGTGAGCCCTTCCAAATCTAAGCTTCTATGGTTCTAATATTGCTGTCAGCAGGAGCAAAGAAAACAAATATGGTATCTATGCACTCTGATAGCCCTTTGGGTGTCATGTCCTCCATCCCCTGCAGTTTTCTCTTCTCCAGACTGAAGATAGGGCTTTTTTTTCCTTCTTCAGGGCATGTATTGCTATTCAGAAGATGATGGAATATAGTGCAGGCAGACTGCTTGTATTTACATAGCATCCCTAGAAAGATGGATGTGTGTGTGTGTGTGTTAAATGAACTTGCTGTTTAGACTGGAATCTGTTTGGAAAAGGGAGGCTGGCTAGGAAAGCACAGTCTCTTAGGAAAGTTAGATGTTATCCAGTAATTGAAAAAGCCTCTCTGATTAAATAATTGAGTGACCAGTCATTGAAGAATGACAGGATTATAACTTTCAGATGGTCACTATAAAATGATTAATATTCCTAAGATAATAAGAGAGAGGTTGTCAGAGTGAAAACTAGAGAGGGCTCATGTTCCTATAATGACAAGCAACACTTATTGAAATTCCCTTCTTTCACTCTCTTTCTTTGAGGGGAGATTTCAGTGTGTGTTTGAGGAATCTCACCATCCTCTTTTTTGAGTCTCTTTCTATCTTCCTTATTTCTGAGCAGCCTCTGAACTCCAAATAGGCTAACCTTAACCTTAATCACTACCATCTCCTGGAAACAACATCCAGTTATCTATAGTCTATCCAGGACTTGTAGTCACTGACTGGATCCTAGAACAGTCTCAACCTTTGGAAATATGTTTCTTTAAGTAAATAACTTGCCATTCTGAAGCAACTGTATTTCATTATTTAATTGTCTGATTTGTTCTCTTATAGTTTGCCATTTACGAAGATCTACCATGGTCTATGCTATTCTACGATGTCATTGCATATATTGATTTTTGTACATTCTGTAAAACTTCCCTTTGAAATGTATGCACATGGGAGTGTGGGTTATTGGAACCAATACGCCTGGACACACAGCCAAGGTTCAGAGATCCCATGCCTATTCAGGACCTGTTTGAGTTCATATATATGGCCCTTTCTGCACCGGGCTATTAAAACGGTTCAGAGCGACCTCCGATGGAGGTCTTCTGCACTGTGGAGTGGACTGGGTCGGACTACTTTTCGTAGTTCCATACCTCAGTCCACGCAGGAGCGACCAGAACCGGTCGCGTGGCGTGTTTTTTAAAAACCTCTTCTTAGAGGTTTTTAAAAAGCACAGAGCACGCAACCCCATGCTGCTCCGTCGTCCGGCTCCAGAGCAGATTTGCAGGCGTGTGCAAGTGCGTGCCTGCAGATCTTCTGGGGGCAGGCTTTCGGCTGGTGAGCTTCTCCGGTTGGTGGAGAGCCTCCACCAACTGGAAGCCGCCATTTAGGACTCCGAAGAACTGTGGAGTGGTGAACTCACGCTGCTCCTGGTTGCGACGGACTCGCCCGGACGCAGCAAAAATCTGGTGAGTAACGTGTTCTGGAGTCCCCCCACATCTGGAAAGGGCCTATGTCTGGAGAACAAACATATATATGGCAGGATATATATGATATATGTCACACACACACACAAAACAAGATGAGGTTATCTTCAAGTCTCTGGAGTGAGTTTCATGTGGATTTATTTACCTGAATTTCTCACAGTTCTGAAGTTTTGAATAACCCTCTTTTGAGAAGATAAATTTGAATATCCTATCATTTTACTTAAGGATCCTCTATTGTTCCATTTTTAAACCTTCCTCAAATTTTATACAAAATGTTGGCTGACATCCTTTTGGGAAGTTATGTCAGCGTAAACCAACTTACAATTGTGTAAAGTTAAATTCTGCCACTTTGCCATATTTTTATTCTCAGGAAGGGAGCAGAAATGTCACTACATCATCAGAAACATTAGACAAGCAGAGCCAGCAATGTGATCTTTGCACAATGATCCTGACACGTAGTAAGATCTAATGCACAACATGACCTGATCCACGTGTCCCAGTGCACAATGGGAACAAGATATCTTTCACTGTTCCCTATTGTGCATTGTCCCAATTCACTAACATGGTTGTGCATTTTGTCATAGATGTAGCTTTGTGGCAGTAAATTTATACACCATAGCCTCTGATGCAGGATCTTGGCCATCATGCATGTGCAGATTGCCAGTTCTGGCTGGGCCTGAGAGTGCCTGAGATGAGCTAGAACTGAGAAGCAGGAACGGTGGAACGAGCCAGCACTTTGGACTTAAGGGCAAATTAGGACCACAGGACCAATCAGGACCCAGCATTGAAGAGAAAACCATAGTTTTGAAGAGGAAGTCAGAGCCTGAGGCCACACCAGGAGTAAGCCATGAGTTGGGATATAAGAACAGCAATTTGTCAACTTACTCAAGCAAACCCCAGAATATCTCTGTGTGGAACATTCAAATCTGCCATAACGCAGAGATGAGAATATACAAAATATTTGTGTATTTATTTGGTCTTTCTTGAGATGTATGTTTTGCTATGTCAGAAACAATTTGAAACAACTCTGTACATCAAGGAGGTATTGAAATCCCCCCAATTCAGCCTGTTCAGGTCACAGAAAAATGTGCTTTTAACAAGTAGCAAATTAAAATGTCAAGACTAATCATACCAGAGCTTTGTTTACAAGATAGTTATTATTTTGGTTTCCAAGGTCTGGAAGGGTTGTTTCTTCAGAAATTAGACAACTACAGTTATTAGCCAGAGATGGTTTCATTCATGAACATGGTGCTATTTCTGATGTTACACAAAACCTATCTTTAAAATGTTGACTGTATGCACTGAATAAATGAAAGATAAGTGCAACTCCTTGTAGCATATACAGATTTCAAAACAAAACTTGTGCACAAGTTATCCTTCAAAATTTCCCACTGTCCTGGTGTCTAGAGAAATTATCCAGAGAAATTAGAGGCCGGAGAAGCATTTCTCCAAATTTCTACAGAAGGAGGGAATATTGTCCAGCAGTTTCTTAGGAGTGAGGTTCAAAGCAGCAATGATTCCCAGTGGTGTAGACTTGAGTTGACTGACTCAGAACCAAGTCAGACTTAAGTTGCTTCAGTGACTCAACTTGGCAATAAATGATTCACTGACTCAACTTGACTTGAGACTTGTATATTTTTAGTGACTGACTTGCTGCCCTTGTTCAGTAGTGTAACACATTTATCCAGAAATCTTAGGACTTTGAACAATGCTTCCATCTCTATTTGCCTACTGGTCATGTGACAATCTGTCTCAAGCCCAAAGTGTGGGTGCATTTCTCAGAGGGTTGGGCAAATGGGTTGGGCAACAGGCTTCAGGTCTGCTCAGCAGCCTGTCCCTGCTGCATATCGGAGGAACCTTCTAAAACTTTTCCTGAGAGCAGAAGACAAGACTCACCCCTACAGTGCAGGGTTCATTTCTCAGTGGGGAACAGCAAATGTGTTAGGCAACAGGCTTGAGGAGGAAGGATTCTTCCTTGTAAAGCTTTTGATGCTTCAGTAATGGGGAGTAAGAAAGATCCTATTCCTCACTTGCGAAGCTGCATACGGCAATATTGCAAATGTGAAGGGCTGACTCCGCTTAAATTGTTAAAACTGAATTTATTCAACTCTGTCCATAAATTCTAGAATATATGTACATAACTGATGATCCCCCCATTTTTTTTTTATTTACTACTGCTGTAAGCACCAATAGCAGTAATGGTTTTCCTGGCAGGCTGTCTGTCATTTTGTATCTCCCAGAATCCCTTGAGTAGTGCTGGCGCACTTTGAAGAGCAAATGTTAGCTGACACCAAAACTGGAGGAGAATATGGGCAGAAAATTCTGCAAAGGAGACTTCTTTAGGGGAAGGGGGAAGTTGAGAAAAAGGAAAACATCACATACGTTCTCAAATGAAATGTGTTTTGATAAACTGGGCTCAGCTTTAGTGAAAATAACATGAATATAGCTATAACACATTACAAGGTGCTCTGTAGATGCCTTTAGTATACATGTATACTTCAGTTAATTAGGTGATGTGGTCCTGGGCATTACTTTAAGCAAAATAAATAAATAAGGTACAAGAAATAGAAATAACAAGGAAAATTTAGAAACAGTCTCCCACATTACAAAAAAGAACAGTTCAACATGCTTCAGCAAACATTTTCTTCAAAACTGACAAGGTTGGCACATGTGAAATTGAACAAACAAGGAAGATCCTCCTAAAATGCACCTAGAAATGACTTTTTCTTTCACTAGCTTCCACTTTTGTCTTGTTTTCCACTTTTCAACGTGCTGGAGTTAGCTGGTGAGGCAAACTCATCTGCTCTCACCTTTTTTCTCTGTTTTGCTGTTCACACACGATTCCTAAGAGATTCTAGAGGAAGCTGCTGTTTCCCTTGTGTGTTGTAGGAAGGCACACATGTCTACAGTAGGATTAGCTAAAGCAGAATCCTGCTATTTCCCAGCTTGAACTTAGTTTATTGTATTGTTTACTGCAGACATGCTGCTGCAGCCCCACACCAAAGGTCTGTGTTTCTCCAGCCCTTCTTCAGTGTCCTCCCAATGTCAATGCTGCTAATAACTCTCCAACTGGACAGAGAATGAGGAGGAAAAGGGGGCTGGGCAATAGTAAAAGCCCTCTATGAAAAGAAGCTTCACTGTCAGAGGCTTTGTCAACCAAGGTATGCCTGTGTAAGTAGATACCTGTTAATTCTCTAACTCAAAGAACTGTCCAGGTTGCAATCATTCTGAAGCAGACTTTAATTTCTGATGTTTCTCCTCCTCTAGAGGTATATCATTCATCACCTCTTTAATTATAGTGATGTAAAGGCCTTGTGAGAGTAACAGTGTTCACTCTGTATGAGCTGTTCAAGAGATAAGCCTAATTTGACAGGATTTGAAACCACTAGAAGGAAAGATGATCCATTATGCTGCTAATGAAGCTGCTTCTTTGAGGGAAGAACTCCTTTGCTGGCTGGCTTTGACATGCTACACCATTTATGCCGAGGCTGTCTTCTGTCTCCTGCCTCCCCTCCTTTGAGTCAGAAGAGAAGGGTTTGTTGAATTGCGTATTGTAGGGCACCCAAAAGAGGGAATCTGCTTGAATGATGGCTAAGGCTGGAGCATGTCAGTCTGTATCAATCACCAGCATATACCAGCTGCATTTGAAAATCAATAGTTCTTTAACCACCCAGCACAAAGTGTGATTTAAAGTCTGCTCTGGTTGGATGTATTTAACTTTATATTATTTATTTATTCATACCAGGAACCAAGTAGAGGTGGCAAACTGTCTTAGCAGCCAGTGCACTGGCCTGCATTGTGACATTATTTCTCTCTCTCTCTCTCTGCCTCTTCCTCTCTTTCACTCTCAAGTCCATGTGCTTTTTCCCCCACAGAATATTCTTGAATAGTTTGTCCAATCTGTAGTTTTGGCACACCTCTTTGTAATACAGCATAAATTCAGCCATAAAAAGGAATGCAGAGGAATTCATCAAAGGTTTTTAAAGACTTGTGGCCAATGTCATATATTCACTGTCGTGAAGAAGGCTATCCACATAGGAATTGTTATACAAAAACTCCAGGATAAATCAAAAGGAAAAAAGAAGCATGGTGGGCAGGGGGAGACAAGAAAAGAAAAAGCCTATGCAAGACTTTTTGGCAACTGCACTCTATCTTTAGTAGAAATCTATTGATATGCAACACTTGCACACCAAATTTCCTGCTAAGCAATAATATGCGTGTGTGGGATGCACAGATCTTCATGCCGTGGTAAGTCACAGCTGTTAACAAAAAGGCAAGAATGTTTTCCCTTCAAGAGGGAGAAGAAAAACAACAATGAAAAGTGGAAATACCACACCACAGGAGAGGTTGACAGGCAGGCTGTACTCACGTCCCTCTCAAATTCCTACAGATATAGTCTACAGATACTGCAGGATGCTCAAAGTGTTTGGAACAAGTTCTCTTCCTTTAACAGCATGTTATCTTCAGGCGGAGACACCTAATATTATGACTGTTCTCTTTTTCTCCACTTTGAAATATTATCATCTGGTCTCATTCTTTATACCAGGTGCCAAATTAAATGCTAACATGCAGATGAGAGTTATATGGCTCCTGCTGCCTTTTCTTTTAATCTGGAGACACTCTGAGATGGAAAGATCAGAAGCTGAAGTGTAGATACAGTTTCTCTCTCTCTCTCTCTGTAGTTTGTGTCTGTGTAATGTTGATGACAGTTTTTCTGTTCCACCATACTCATTCCTCACTGTATGGATCCACTATCTGTGTTCTCTTAAAGAAGAGATGGGGAAACTATGGGCTTGGGAATGAATTTAGGAATGGACCACAAAGACCATCTAGTCTAACCCCCAGCCATGCAGGAATACATAACTAAAGTACCCCTGAAAGATGTCCACTCAACTTCTGTTTAAAGATCTCCAAGGGTGAAGAGTCCCCCAGTTTCTGAGGCAGTCTACTCCACTGTTGAAAATATTCTTCATAATTAGATGGAATCTTTTCTTTTGTAATTTGAACCCACTGGTGTCTGGAAGAGCAGAAAAGACACTTGCTCCATTTTTTACATAAAATCCCAGATGGCTATCATGTCACCTCTCTCCAAGCTAGACATTTCTGTTTCCTCCTCAGTCATTTCTCATAAGTCTTGGGATTCCCATATCAGTCACCTTTCTCTGGACACATTCCAGGTGAACCACCCAAGGCTGATTTTGCAGTCCTCCACCTCTCCAGATTTCTCAGACTACCATTTTTCTGGCCATAAAAAGGGTAATTGCCTTTCCAAGGAGCCTCCACAAGTTAGTTTATTTTTTTACCTAGTTCAGAGGGCTGCCCTGCATTGTTTAACACAACAAAACAACCAGCTTTTCAAAATCAGAATTAGACATCTCGCTCCTTTCAGGTTTTGTCCCCTTTCCCATTTAGGGGCATTTGGGGCAGTCTGTGCAGTCCCAGGAGATTTCTGGGACAGAAAATAGTTTCTGGGCCCACTGCAGTTGTCCAGCTCAAGGCTAATGAGTTTCAAACAGGAATCTGTTCCCCCAAATACTCTTGTTTATAGTCTACAAAGGGAGAAACATGGGGTGATTGATTTGGTGTAGAAAATTAGCCAATGTAGAATAGATGAGATAACCCATAAAGTTTGCCTCAATTCACCCCTTTTCATCCAACAGTCAATAGCTTTTCCTGAAGCTATGTTGGATAACTTCTAGATTGTACCTAATTACCACCATTTCACTGATTGGGGTGGTGGCTTTGGTAATTTCAACTGGAATTAGGTTAGAGAGCACCAATTCAGTATCCTGAAAATGTTTTGTGCTACAACTCCCATTAGGCCCAGAAAACATGGCTGATGGTCAGGGATGGTGGGACCTTGTAGTCAGCAATGTCTGGAGGATACCAGGTTGAATAAGCTAACAGCCTGCTCAACTAATACAAACTTAGAAGAGAAAAAATTGCAGCCCTACGGCACTACACTGTTACAGAACTATATTCCACTTTAACTGCCATGGCAACATTCCGTAGAATTCTGTGGTTTATAGTTTAGTGAAGCCCAAGAGCTCTCTGACTGAGAATTCTAAATGCTCCACTGGAAACTGGAAATCCCAGGATTCCATGTGAGGTTGCTATGGCTGTTAAAGTGGAATATAGCGCTGTGATAGTGTACTGTGATATCTATGCATGTGCAGCATGTTTTATCTACCACAGAAAGACTAGGGTGATCAACAGTGGAGTGCCTTTCTTCATGAAAAATGCAGGGATGGGAAATTTGTTAGTTGCACTTCCTCCTACATTCAGATTGGTTTAAACTTCATTTTTTTTTTTCATTCAAAATGTGTCATCTGTAGACTTATTTGCAGACTAAGGCAAACCTATCATGGGGTTTTATGGGGCTGAGAGTGGGCTGATCAGGAAATTAAGCACTGGCCTCCAGGGTTGTAGGCCAACACTCAAATCATTACAATAGGGTGGCTCCATTGTGACATACTTGCCAGCGTTTCACAGACGAAAACCATCAGAGTGTAAAAAAATTAATGAGGAAGTTCACACAAGCTAGGAAAGGCTGCAGCAGTTTGCTTTTGCCTGACCTGGGAAGAGAAAGATTCCACTCTCTGCTCTCCTCGACCCCCAGTGAATTGAGTGAAGACTACTTTTGCACTTTGGATTTAGCTTGTAGCAACTGAAGTAGGTTGAAGACAAAGGTAGAAAGTAGGAGGAAGGGTGAAGAATTTGGACATTTTAAAAGCAACTGAAAAAGCACAATAACAGAGGATTAATCGGAACTATCCATGGAAATCAGAACAGTTGGAGGGTATTCTGTGATAGCACATTAATATCATGAATCTAATGGTCATTATTCTGTCTGACAGAAAGCACAATTTATAATGGAAACTATCTCACAAGTTAACAAAGGCCATTTCTGCACTAGCCTGTTATAGTGCTATTATTCCACTTTCAACATCCTATGGAATCCTGGGGTTGCAATTTAGAGAGGGGCCTTTGAGGACCCCAGGATTCCATAGGATGTTGAAAATGGAATAATAACACTGTAACAGGCTAGTGTGGAAATGGCCTAAGTTTCTATTTCTATACATCTATCCAATTATTCAACCATCCTATGAAGATATGAATGATAGTTTCAAATTGATTTTAAAAATGTTCTTACATCTAAATCCAACTGCTCCCCAGCCCAACAATGACACTGAAGTGAGACATTTCATTCTCATCAAGAAGTTTCATTTGTTGTTTTCACTTTGAGGAAGGCTATAGTTGCTTTCCTCATGCTGAGGCATGTTGTAGCTGAGTAAGTCTGGCACAGTGACTGTAAATAAACAGAATAAATCAAAAGTGGGGATACTTGATTTCTTTTAAAGTAACATACTTTTATTTGTGAAAAGTTTTTAGGGTAAAGTTTGGATGAAGAAGGGTTGCTTGATTATAAGGAAGTCTGATTGGGACAGGTGGTGGAGAGGGGAGAAGTGCCATCCATGGTGTCAAAACATGCCTGATCAGAAATAGAAGTTCTCAAACTTTGTTCTACCAGTGTTTTGGACTGCAGCTCCTAGAAGGTCCAGCTGACTTGGCCAAATGATCAGAGATTCTGAGAACTGAACTCCAAAATAACTGGATGACCAAAGTTTGAGAACTATTGGCCTAAAGGAGGGTTGGTGAACCCATGGCTGTCCATACGTTGAATTATAAGATTACACTTGACAGTTGGCTATGTCAGCTGGAGGTGGTGGAGGGCATCACATGCTTCATTTCTGCTGTAAAGGATATTATACAGCAGGTAAGGCTGGAAAGGGTGTGGATCCATGTGGTGTATTTTGTGGAAAACAAGTGCCATGTCAAGTAGGGTGATTTAACATAATTGCTCCTAGGCATGTAAGACACAGGGCCTGGGTACATCTGTTCTGCCAACATAACTGCTGTATGTCCATTGTTGGATTGAAATGGGCCAGAATTTTATTGGTATAACCATTATACAGTCTGAAAATAAAGAGGTGTGACTTGTGCCTGCAGAGTTGACCCAGTCACCCTTACAGGTTCCCCGTGTGGTGGGCTGACCTACCCCATGCTTGATCCCAAGCCATCTATTTCCCAATTATGGGAGAAAGGGGCTAGCCCCAAGAGGCTGCATTGCTCTAATATATAAGCCAGCTCCCAAAGTCCTCCTTCTCCCCCACCTATGCTCAAAGTGCTCAAGCATTTCAGCATTCAGGTCTCCCCTTACTCACCTTAATCCCTCCATTCATGATAAAAGATACAACATCCAGAATGCTGTCCAATCATACTTAGTAACACCTAGGCAGATATACTCTAACTTTCTCCCACCTGTCTCTATCTCCCTATGAGTAGTCCCCAGGGAAGGTGAAACAAATGCCACCGTGACACAGAAAAATCCTTTCCAGCCCAAAAGGCCAACCAAAAAAAGTCCTGGGATACTCAAAATGGTCAATTACTAGAAAGCCAATAGCCAAAAGAGGCCAGATTTAGCTGAGCAGGCCAAAATATTTGTTGTTGTGTGCCTTCAAGTCAGTTCTAACTTATGACAACCCTAGGGTGAACCTATCACAGGTTATTTTGGGGCTGTGTGTGTCATGTGCCCAAGGTCACTCCGTGGTTTTCCTTGGCTAAATGGGGAATCAAACCCTGGTCTCCAGGTTTCCATGTTGAACACAACACCACACTGGCTTGAGGCCAATATATAGCCTGCTCAAATCTCACAAGAAAAGGACATCTCACAAGATTCCTCAGTCTCACAAGACTAATTTATGTTGTGAGATTACACCCTCTATGAGATCTGCATACTGTGTACAGCCATCTCTTCCCTCATATGCAGAGTGCCTTGTGGAGCAAGCAGCTTAGCTAGGCGTAGGAGGAGAACAACAGGTGTGAACAATGCCACACTGGCCCCCCCTTCTCTTGAGGTGTATTGAGGGGGCATAGTGACAGTGTGGTGAGTATATTTTTTTAAACAAGGTAGCATTCAAATATATAATTCCTCTTGGATATCCTTGAGTGGTACAGTCTAGGAAGAGCTGAATCAGGTGTCTCATCAAGAAGCTGATTCTCAGCAGATCCAGCATAGATATTTTGCTCCCTGGGGTGAAGGCAAATGAGATAGACCTGCAGTTCTCTGCACAGAAACCAACTAGATTTATTTCAACACTGTCAATGGGATAGTGTCCTCCAATACACTGTTGAGCTGCTATATTGGTTTCTCATTTTCCCAACTGTCCTGATTTGGCACAGATTGTCCTGATTGATCCTCTGTCATCCCACTTTTTCAGCTGCTTTTAAAATGTCCCAGTTTCTTTCTCTTTTTCCCATTTTCCCTCTTTGAACTCAGCTTTCATCAATGGAAGTAAGCCAAGGACAAAATACAAGAGCAGCTTGTGCTCACTTAACACACGGGGGGGAGGGGGCATAATCCTGTCCTACAAGGAAGACAAAACCACTGCAGGCTGTTCTAACTTGTTAGTTCTTCCTCATTAATATGTTTGGCCATCTTGACTACAGCCTGATGTTGCTTGGCCACATGTCTAGGTTTTCAACAGTGAAATGTTGGAGAGTATGGTGTAGGGGACAGCAGAAACACATAACTCTGTCCTCTAACCCTTGATCACCATTATTCAGTCCTGACTGCCTCTGATGCCTGAGGCAGCTATTTCATAATCTCTTAGTTGGCCCTGGCTCTCAAAGACACAGTGAGTTACTATTTGCAGCCCTACTGCTAGTATGTGATACATGACTTCTTTTGCTATCATGAGAGTTGGGTAGCCAGAGACCAGAGCATTAGATAAACAAAGCTAGGAATGTAGTCATAAGTGCTGCCAGGCTGAATCCAGAACTCCAAGGTCTCTTGCGGGCGGGATGAGAAACTATTTGCTTTTAATGTTTTGGATTTTGCTGATTGCCTCCAGTTTGCTCACTGAAGACCTGTACTATCTATCACTCTCCTAGTAAATAATGTATTTGCACTGTTACATTTGTGTGTGTGAATTTGGTTCCTGACAGAGTGAGCGAACTCTTGCAAAAATAATAACAACATGTATCAAATAAGTGAAGATCCTGAAGACAAGGGAGCGTCTGGCAGAGCTGTCAAATCTCCAGGTGAGGAAATCGCCAAAAGAGACGAGACAGTCCCCAGCCAGGCCCTGATGCTAAACCCAAGACACGACCTTCAATTCCTCCATCCACCCTGTCCAGAGGCCAAACCTGGGCCTGGGGTGAGAGACCAGAAACTGCTCAGTGCCAACATCGCTGAGCTACAAGATGGGACACATCTATTGTCGAGGCCAGCATAATGGAACAACTTCTAGCCAGAGAAGAAGAAATGGAAAAGCAGAGAGAAGAAATTTCCAAACTGAGAGCTCAGCTGCATGACTGGAGACTCCTGGTGCCTCAAGTTGGATGAGCGCCACCCCAGGCTCCAGCAGTGATAGCTGCTCTGGTGGCTGTGGCACCTGCACCTCCCGGGATACCAGTACTGCAAGGGGGACCCCAGCCTTTCCGAGAGCTGTAGACCACTTACGATGGTGATGGAGCCACCCTGGCATACTTTCTCAACATGGCCTCTAATTACATGATTGACTACGGGAACAGTTTCCCTGATAATGCCGCCAGAATAAGATAACTGAGCCAGCATCTCAAAGGAGAAGCAGTTGCCAGCCTGTTCGACTCACGAGCTGAGGAAACAGCCAACCTGCGGTTCATGCATCGACTTAGAGAAAGGTTTGAGGATCCTTTCTTTCAAGAACAAGCCAGATACCAACTGAAGAAACTGTACCAAGGGAAAGGAACCATTGGTGAATATGCCGGAAAATTCAGGAAGTTAGCCACTAAGGTTCCAGAATGGAAAGATGACATTCTCAAGCACTTTTTCCGAGACGGATTAAATCTCATCATCTTGGATCGCTGCCTGACCCAAGGGGATCCTGCCAGTCTCCTGGGATGGCTGAAACTAGCTGGAGAAGTGGAAAGCGTCATGGAGAGTGTTCAGCTTGCCTGGGAAAGGCAAGCACAAGAAATCGGTCACTGAACCCCGGGACTGCAAAAAACCACTTTCCTGAGCAGCGAGGAAAAGAAAAAACGGCTCAAAGAAGGCAATGTGGGAATAAAGGCCACATTGCCAGCGAATGCCAGGGATCGAAGAAACCCACCTAAGAAAAGTTGGGCATGTCACGATATGTAAAGGGTTAATCTTACTTGATGCTGCGCTGCTTCTTCTGACCTGACCTTTAAGCTCAAGGTGTAGACTGAAATAAGGCTATGCAGCTGTATGTTAATTTATGTGTTTGACTGAGGTACATGTAGAGTACCTAATAATGTACAGCTGTGTGGAGTGTATATAAGCTGTTTGGAAAAGCTGCTCTTTCCCTCTCCTTTTCTCTTGTCTCCTTGCTGTGTTGATTTGTATGTTACTCTGCTGTTTTTACTGTTTAACTTTATGACAGGCTTTTGCTAAATGCCTTAATTTGTTACCTGCAATAAACTTTTGTATTTTTCCTTATTGCGGTCTGAAGTGGCTGTTTTTCCTCTAGGCTGTAGTTTATGCCAGAGGTTCTTTGGAGGTCCTTGTTTGCTTAAGAAGTACCCCAGTTTTCAGGCTCGCTAGGCAGGCAGCCGACAGGTTATGGGCCCAGCACGCTTCCGCTGCGCTGCCTAGATACCAGGAGAAGCCACTGTTTTTTGTGAGGCGTGTTTTTTGATTTAAGAGGTCCTGCTGGCTGGAGTGTTTTTTCTTTTGTTATTATGGCTCACTCTGTATCGGGTAGCCTGCCTCTCACAAGGCTGAATGGCTCGAATTACCTGACCTGGGCTGTCAAGATGCAGTATTTTCTTCAGGGAGAAGGAGTTTGGGGTGCCTTTACAGAACTTCTGGATCTCCCATCGAATGCAGCTGATGCAGCCAGGATTGTGAGATGGGCCATGTCTCTCCTGTTCCTCTCGGTGGAGGATGACCAGCTTATGCATATCAGAGACTTGCAGTCACCTCGTGAATGCTGGGTGGCCTTGAAAAATGTTTATGTTTCTCAAACAGCAGCAGCTAAGTTTTCTCTTTGTTTTCGGCTTTACAATATGAAACTAATGCCTGGCATCACAGTACAGCAACACCTTGCAACACCAGCCTGTTTGCAGCTCTTCACGAAAGAGGCAAGGTCCTAGATGAAGGAGACAAGGTGTTTTGCATTTTAAATTCTTTGGATTCCAGTTGGGAATTGTTGGTGTCGTCTCTCCAGTCAATTCCAGAACGGGACTTGACAGTGTCCCTTGTAACAGCCAGGCTGCTGGAGGAGGAAGAGAAGAGAGCCAGGACACCCACGCAGGCAGTTGCAGAAACAAACTCCAGGAGAAGAGCTTCACATGCTGCTTCTGAAAACAGGCAGGAGGAGTTGGTGAGAGCCCATGCCGTCCGGAGATGTTTTCGTTGTGGTTCAGTGTCTCACCTTAGACGTGACTGTCCATTGTTGAGACAAAGGGAACAGGAAGCCCGAGGTGCTGGAGGTCGTGTCAGAGGTCGCAGGAATCCATCTCGAGCTGCTGTAGCTACAGACTGCACCGTTCCTGACAACTCTAAGATGACAGACGCCTCCGTTTGGCTTCTTGATAGCGGATGTTCCCAGCATTTGGCCAACACTGAAAGTTTGTTTGACTCTTAGCCCCTGCCAGTGTTTCCACTGTTATTTTGGCAGATGGCACTACGGCTAAAGTGTGTGGTGTGGGTAATGTATATGTTTCTGCATTAGACATGTGCCTGGAGAATGTCCTGTTTGTACCTTCCCTTAATTTCTGTCTCCTTTCAGTGGGTGAATTGACAGAATCTGGTTTTGAAGTTATGTTTTCTGGGAGGCAAGGGAAAGTGCTTAAAAATGGGAATGTGTGTGCTGTGGCTGCTCGAAGTGAAAAGCTGTATAAGCTCTTGCCACATCACAAAGTTTGTAATGTGTTTAGTAACATTCCCACACACAATGAGTGTATACACCTGTTACACCGTCGCTTGGGGCATGCAAGTTTTTCTGTTTTAAAGAAAGTAGCAGGTTGTTGTAAGGGATGTTTTTTGAAACCATGCAATGTTTTCTTGGATTGTGCCATTTGTAAGCAGACCAAATCTAAGAGAGATCAAGTTTATTGCATTTTAGCAGCCAACCATTGCACAAAATGAAAGAATAAAATAAGATAAAATGAGAAAGGATAATCCAGTCAATATACATGTAATACATATTCAACAATAAATGAATCACTTTCCATACCCCTCCTTGTTCTTTATAGCACGTAATTGTAAGGCCCTAACAAGAAATTTAGATGTTCTGAAAGACACATATTTCACAGTATCGGATAGCAGAAAACAAACTTTCGCAAAGGAAGAACTTCCCTTAAAAGACTTCAATAAAGGAAAAATATACTTGCTCCTAAGATCATTATAAATAGGGCACTCAAGTAGAACATGAATTAAATCTTCTGTTGAAACAGAGTTGCAAGCACATACTCTGTCCTTCATAGGAACATTATTGTACCTGCCCATCCGAATTGCCAGTGGGAGAACGTTCAATCTAGCATGCAGAAAGGCTAACTTCATTTTAAAAGTTGGAAGATCAACCAGATAATGAGGAAGGGGTGAGTTTAGCGGAATGTAAGAAACAAAAAATGTATTAGATTGGCAGGACTTAATCTCAGTCATCTGGGATTGCATTGCTATATCCTTGAGTCTTTGGAGTATAAGTAATTTTGCTTTATCATACCCTTGAGTCAGAAAAAAAGGAACAGAGAACCCCAAATTCATGACAGCCAATTGCATTTTATGCATCCATGAATTTGGGCCAGGCTCTTCGAAGGACATCAAAAGGAGCTCAGATACCCGCTTAAAAATAATTTTTAACCAGAAAAGGAGGGCTAATCTAAAACAGAGGCTCTTATTGGCATTATATCTAACTCTGCACAGAGCAATACTAATTTTGTGGAAATGGGAACTGCCACAAGTCTGCGCAAAAATTTATTTTGTGCTCTCTCTAATATATCTAAATTGGCCAGAGCCCACAGTGGTGCTCCAAACAGCAGTTTAGGCAGGACTCTGAGCCTATAGAGTTCTAAAGTGGGTTGAATCATATTGCCCCCTTTTGTGCGATAGAATCTTAATAATCCATTTAATGTTCTTTCAGCTAACAGGGTACTTGATTGAACCTGTGAAGACCAATTACCAGTCCAGTGAAAGACCACACCAAGATATTTAAAGGAGGGGACTTGTTCCAGTTTATTCCCGTCAAGTAGCCAGTTATAAATTTTTTTGGATTTGCCGAATACCATCACTTTTGTTTTTTGGTAATTGATGGAAAGTTGTTCATTCTTACAGTATAAACTAAACTGATTCAACAATCTACGCAGGCCTACTTGAGTATAGGAAATCAGGATAGCATCATCTGCATACAATAGGATCGAATATTTCCGATTTCCAATTTTAACTGGGAAAAATTGGTCACCTTTTAAGAACTCAACTACATCGTTTATAAATAAGTTGAAAAGAAGGGGAGCAAGCAGACACCCTTGTCTTACTCCTTTAGAGACAGGTATCGAGTCTGACAGGTGTGTACCATCAACTCTGACTTTCAAGGATGTATTTGAATAAAGGGATATTATACATTTTAGAAGATTCTTATCAATACTCATAGTTTGTAATTTAACCCAAAGACGTTCCCGTGAAATAGAGTTGAAAGCAGCCTTCAAATCAATGAATGCCACAAAAATATGCTTTACAGTTCCTGCCAGATATTTATCAATAACATATTTCAACATAAAACAATTATCCAAAATTGACCTGCCTGAACGGAAACCAGCCTGTTCTGGGGCCAACAATGCATGCTCTTCCACCCATTCCTCCAATGTATCTAGAAGAGACCTGGCATAAATTTTCCCAGAAACATCCAAGAGACTAATGGGCCTATAATTTCCTGGATCATTTCTAGGACCCTTTTTGTAGATTGGAACTACAATAGCAGAAGACCAATTAGGTGGTGTAACTCCTACATTATTAATTAAAGAAAATAATGACGCAAAAATTGGAGCCCACCAGTCTGAAAATGCAATATAAAAGTCTGATGGAAGGCCATCTTCACCAGGTGCTTTACCTTTCTTTAGCCTTAGTATTAATGAATTAGCCCTATCAATAGAAATATTTTCCCAGCTATGTTCCCATCTAGGTCCGTATAGTCCAGGGGAATAATCTTGATGGTCTGGATCGTTAAATAGCTTTCCAAAATGGCTTTCCCAGTTGTTTTTAGAAATAGTTCCTTCTAAAATTGGAGATGACCTTTTTTCAAGCTTTGCAATTGTATCCCAGAATTTCGATGGATTCTTTTGCAGGAGTGCTAGGCTTAGTTCCTTCCACTGTTCCCTGTAATATATCCTTTTTTTCTCACTAATTAGTCTTTTATATTTTTTACGAAGATCATAGAAATTTTTTACGAAGATCATAGAAATATTTTTTACGAAGATCATAGAAAATCATAGAAAGGAATTTCAGTGGAGTTAGTGGACCGATATTATTTGATGGCTTTTCCCATTTGCCTTTTTAGATTCCTGCAGTCTTTGTCAAACCAAGCATTATTGCTTTTGGTTTGACAATTTTCTGAGTGGGATACCTTTTTTGTAAAAAGGGGTTTGAGAGAGTTTGTTAATTGTGTATACAGCTGATTTGCAGATTCAATATTAGATGCTTGAATCAGATCTTTCCTTAATTTCAGAAATTCCTCAGAGTAGAGTCTCTGTTGCAAATCTGATTGCAACAGGGGATTCCATTTGATCCTTTTATCAGAGGTTAATTGGGCTTGTTCAGAATTAAGGTGGTGAGCAGTATTTGTAACGGTACTATTAAACCACTGCAAGGAAAATCTAAGTGGCTGGTCATCACTACCAGTAACTGGATCAACTGTGAAAGAAAGGAACAAGGATCGATGCTCATGTGAAATTAACACATAGTCAACTGTACTCGCTCTAGAGTTATTTATAAAAGTAAACTCTCCCTTAGAATTATCAAGATGGGAACCATTTATTAAAGCTAGATTTAGTTTTGTCAGTAAAGTAAAAAAAATGCGGCCAAAATCATTAGTCTTCTTGTCTTTAGACTTTCGAATTTCCAAACCTTCCCACAACTCAGTTGGGCCTCCTAAAGCCCTAGCAATATCTTGGTTAGATGAACCTATGCGTGCATTAAAGTCACCGACAATTACCAATGGAACTAAAGGAAATTCATACTCTAACTAGCATAGATATTCTTCTAACTTATACCAGTAATTTGGATCATAATATGGTGAGGTGCAGGGGGGGAAAATAGATGTTAACAAAAATATAAGAGTGGTGTACATTTTTAATAAAAATAGCCATGGCACGTGGAGCTAATCCTTTAAGAGGAATAATTGAAGCTGAAAGAGAAATTGATACCAATATAGCCAGGCCACCACTCGGTCTACCACCTTTAGAAGAAGAATGTGCGGTATTTGAGTAGGCCACATATCCAGGAAGCCAAATATCATGCTTTAGCCAGGTTTCTTGGAACAGCAGGACCTGAAATTGCTTGATATAGTCTAGAAAGTCACCATCCTCTAGTTTGTTCCTCCAGCCTGCTAAATTCCAGGACAAACAGGAAAGTCCAGACATTGAATATATTGATTGTCATTGTTGTGTCAAAACCTGGATTTCATTGGTTTCCTGGAAGTTACCACTGACCCATTTATTTGTAGGTAAGGGTTACAATGTACTTGATGTATATCTGCAAATACAGTATCTTTGTTTATAGTCTTCCTTTCATCTGATTCATGAGACTCCAATTTCCTCATCTCTAACCAATTCGCTGTTGTTTGATGTGCTTGACTAGAGATGGTATTTCTATTACTGGGAGGGGATTCAAGCATTATCAAATCATTCTGTTCCATAGGAGCTGAAACTAAATCCAATTCTTCCCTACTCATCACAGTTAGTCTTTCTCTTAAGATGCCCAGTCTTGTTATGATCGCTTTTTTTCAGTCAGGGGTAAACATTTATAAGAATCTATTAACTGCTCTTCTTCACTGACCCTAGAGATATTAAATGGGTCTTGTGGGCAGCCTTTCTCAAAAGAGTTTGTCAATACAGGGTGTTGCTGTATACAGTGGAACTCTTTATTAGGGGAGAGCAAGGGTGGAATTTTTAAACTACTATTTTCAAACTTAAAAGTTGATTTAAAACCATGTTCTCCCCAAACCTTGGAATTATTCACTACTGAATGGGGTAATAAAGGTTTCCTCACTGTATCCAGAAACACTCGGGTAGGTACCACACCCAACCTAGTAACAGAAGCTTTCCTCTTCATAAAGAGGGAAGGTATTCTAGCTGATCTAAATACTAGGATAAATTTTTGCATTTGAGAAGGGGCGTATAAAAAATTGATAAATGAAAGATCAACTGCCTTAATTGGTAAATGTAGTATAGTACTGATATGCTTCCTAGCACAGCTCATTGTATTCCACCGAGGAATAGATTGTCTATAAGGGAATATACTTAAAGCAACCTGATTAACCTGAAGGGAGAGATTCATATCCTTTAGAAAGTTCTTAGTTACAGGGAATGAAGGAAGCTGGCTTGTAGGAATGATATTTGCAACTTTGATACCATCCTGCTTCTTAGTGATCATTTTTGAAGGAAATGTATGACTTTCCCTTTTTATAGTGGAGGTAAGACAGTCTAGTTTGTCTGAGATATTTCTCAATTCACTATAAATACTTTTTACAGTTGCGCCACCAGATTATATTGTTTTCTAAAAGCATCCTATCATTAGAAAAAGAAATAATCTCCTGAAAGTCATCATGTCTACTCCCATCTACTAGGTTGCTTTTAGTTGTATTGTTTCTGCCTTGTAGATACTGGGGCTCTAAGCTTTCCTTTTCTAGAACATCAAACCTATTAGAGGTAGGAATTGCAAATTTAAAAACATCTAATGGCTGGCTATTAGGTTTAAAAAAGTCATCAATCTTGGGCTGCTTAATTTTAGGGGGAGAAGAGTAAGTAGGACTTCCCCGAACTCTCTTTCTAGAAGTCATATTAATTGGCTTTCAACTAGAAATTAAAAGAACTGAATTAAATAAATAATGCTTAATTAACTAAATAATTAAATAGCTAAACAGATATATACACATATATATGACTATAAAAATAGAAACATATGATTGACATATATCTGAAAATCTAAAAGAAATGAAAAAGAAGAATAAAGTCTAAAAAAAAATACTGCTTCCACAAAGAAGGCAGTGCAGTTCAATTTTATGATCCTGAAGCAAATAGGCTGAGTAGCATATAGAACCCAGGGTGCACCTCTTGAACTCAGATCTGCATCCAGACTGTTGTAGGCAGCAGCTGTTTGGGCTCTTCTTCCATCTTCGTTCACAGGCTTTATCACAGTTTTTTTTTTTTTTTTTAAATTATTTTTATTAAAAAAAAGTGATATCAAACACTCAGATTAATCAACAACAACATGATCATTATTTTCCAAAATATGAATAAAACAAAAGAGAGAATCTTTGTACATTGATTCATATCTAGCCAAATATTTATATCACCTCTACTTTTATTATATTCCCTTGTCTATCTTTTTTTTTCTCCCATCCTGTATTGTTATCTTTCTGTATTATTCTTTTCCTTCCTCCTTCCCCTCGTTTGAACTGCTTTTATTTCTGCTTTTTCTCCGAGATCTCTTATTCTGATTACTTTTATTTTTGTAGACTTGTCTCTTCATTGTCATATCTCTTCCTTAAGAAATTTCATTGCCAAACTGTTATATTTTAGCTTATTTCTTACTTGTTACTTTACTCTTGGCATAACTTTACCCAGTTCTCTTCAATATATAACTTAATTGTTCTCATATCTTCCATTTTTTTACTGCTTTTTTCATCCTTCAGTCTGCATGTAAGATCATCTAAAATTACATATTCTTGCAATTTCTCTAACCATTCTTCTGCTAAAGGGGTCTCTGATCTTTTCCAGTATTTTGCATATACAATCCTCGCAGCCGTTGTCATATATAAAATAATTTTTTCATATTTTTTATACTTCTTATCTATTTGATGTGTCATATTCAGTAAAAAAATTTCAGGAGTTCGTGGAATCTCTATATGAAGAATATCTGTCATTATCTTATGTATCATTTTCCAATATTTTGTAACCTTCGTACATCGCCACCACATATGGTAAAAAGTTCCTTGTTCTTGTGTACATTTCCAGCATCTGTTTTCTTTTATTTTGTACATCTTGCTTAACTTCACAGGATCTAAGTACCATCTGTGTAACATTTTCAGATGGTTTTCTTTTAAGTCCTGTGCTAAGGTGAACTTTTGTGTCATAATCCAACTACGCTCCCAATGTTCCAACTGTAATTCATGTCCTATATTTTGGGCCCATACAATCATTGATTTTTGATTCTCTCTGTTTCTAATTCTCGCTCTAATATGTATTTATAGAACAAGGATGTCAGATGTTCTTTTTCTCCCATATCATTTTTTCCCATTCACATACTTGTGCAGTCAATTCAATTCCCTCTATTTTTAAATCCATCTTTGCTCTTTCTTTTAATTGTATGTATGGGAACCATTGAATATTCCAGCCATCTTTTAGTAGTTCTTCCCTCGTTTTGATTCTTTGACCTTCTTTCAGATCGTGAGTAAGTAGATCTTTATATTTAAGCCATTTGTCTACCGGATCAATCCCTCTAATTGAAAATGCCTCTTGCGGTGACACCCATAATGGTATTTTTGTATATAATCTTCTTTTCCAGATCTTCCAAATCTCAAACAAGGGTCTCCTTATGTAGTGGTTTAGAAATTCTTTATCTGTCTTTGCCTTTTGATACCAAAGGTATCCGTGCCATCCAAATCGTAGATCAACACCTTCAAGATTCAAGATTCTGTCATTCTTTAAGTCTATCCAATCTTTCAGCCACGTCATACCATTGGCCATAAAGTATAATTTCAAGTCCGGTAAATTGCATCCACCTCTTTCCTTTTTGTCTGTCAAAATTTTCCACCTAACTCTTGGTTTCTTTCCTGCCCAAATAAAATAGGTTAAATCTTTCTTCCATTCTTGAAAGCATCTCATATTTACTATAATCGGCAAATTTTGAAATAAGTAATTTATCTTTGGGAGCACCATCATTTTTACTGCAGCAATTCTGCCTAAAAGTGAGAGATTGAGTTTTGACCAATTCTGCAAGTCTTTCTTTATTTCTCTCCACTTTACCGTGTAATTATTTTCAAAAAGACTGTTATTTTGTTTAGAGATTGTGATTCCTAAATAATTTATCTTCTTGTCTTCCTTAAAACCTGTTATCTGCTCCAACCTTTCTATCTCTTTCTTTTGTATATTTTTAGTTAAAATCTTCGTTTTCTCTTTATTTATTTTAAACCCAGCCACCTCACCAAATTCATTACAGACCTCCATCATTGTTATCAAGCTTGTTTCTGGTTCTTCCATAAAAATAACAAGGTCGTCTGCATAGGCTCTCAATTTGTACTCATCCCTTTTTATTTTAGTTCCCTTTATTGAATCTTCTTTTCTGATTTTTCTTAAAAGAACTTCAAGGACCAAAATAAATAATAGGGGTGATAGTGGGCAACCCTGATGAGTTCCCTTGTTAATCTCAATCGAATCTGTCTTCTCTCCATTTATCAACAATTGAGCCTTAGCATTTGAGTATATATGTCTTATCCACGTGATGAACTTATTTCCACAATTCATACTCTCCAATACTTCAAACATGAACTCATGATTCAGATTATCAAATGCTTTCTCAGCATCCACAAATACCATCATACATTTCTTTTCGTTATGTCTTTCGTAATATTCCAAGATGTTTATGACCGTTCTAATATTGTCTCTTATATATCTCTTCGGCAAAAATCCACACTGATCTTCATGTATTACTTTCTGTAGTATTCTTTTCAGTCTCTCTGCAATAATGCTTGTGAAAATTTTATAATCTATGTTTAACAATGATATTGGTCTGTAACTACTTGGCTCCGCTGGGTCTTTCCCTTCCTTCAGTATTAAGGTTATATTTGCTTCATTCCAAGAGTCAGGTTTGCCTTTAATCAAAATCTCATTGAACATCTTACGTATAGGTTCACTCAGTTCTTCTTGTAGTTCCTTGTAATATAATCCAGAGAACCCATCTGGGCCTGGAGCTTTTCCTACTTTTATTTTCTTTATTGCTTCAGTGACTTCCATACACGTTATATTAGCATTTAGATTGTTTTTTTCCTCTTCCGTTAGCTTAATCAAGTCTTGTTTTCCCAAGTATTCGTGGATCTTCCTTTTCATACTGATTTTGGTTTTATCTTGATAGAGATCTTTGTAAAATTTTCTAAAGGTTTTCAATATAATCTTCTGGTCCGTGTAAGCCTCATTATCTTTCTTTACTTTTATAATCAGATTTCTCTCTCTTCTTTTCCTTAATCTATGTGCCATCCATTTCCCCGGCTTGTTGGCATTTTCAAATTGTCTTTGTTTAATCATTCTCAAATTCTTTTCCATCTCATCTAGATTTGCAGTTTGTATTTCCAATTGTACTTTTTTAAACGCTCTTCTTTTCTTTCCATTTCCAGGGTCTTCTCTTAATTCCTCTTCTATTCTTTTTAATTCTATTTCCAAATTCTTTCTCTTCTCGTCTCTATTCTTCCTCCATTCCTTGTTCCATTTTATGAATAGGCCTCTCATGACCGCCTTTCCAGCGTCCCAGACTATTTTTGCCTCTATCCCCTCCTTATCATTCTCTATGAAATAATGTCTTAATTCTGTTTTTGCTTTCTTCAAGTATTCCTTATTCTTCAGCAGAAAATCATTAATTCTCCAATTTAAGTACTTAAATTTCTTCTTGAGGACTAATTCAATCTGTAGTGGGTTATGATCTGAGGTAATCTTCGGGAGTATTTCTATATCTTTCACCATTGAGTGTAATGTCTTGGAAATCACAAACATATCAATTCTAGACATTGTATGATGACGGTCTAGTAGTATGTAAATCCTCCTCTTTCGTGTTTAGATCTCCATATATCTAATAAAGAAAGGTCTTCCATCATTCTGAAAAAAGACTTGGGCAATTTGCCCTTCTTTTTGCCTTTGAATTTGTTCTGTCCTTGGCTGGGTCTAATACCCCGTTCATGTCTCCCATCAACAAGATACTCGCCTGGTTATTTTCTGTGATATATTTCTGTATTTCTTCGTTAACTTTTTCATAAAATTTACCTTTGTTTTCTAACGGGGAGTAGATTCCAACCAGTAATATCACTCTCCCAAGGATCTGGATTTGTACCCCCAAATAATGTCCTTCTTTATCCCGAAAAATTTCTTCAGAGGGGTAATTAGATCTGACATATATTGCCACTCCTCTTTTTTTCTTTCAAAGGCCGAAATATAGGATTTCCCTAGTTTAGGGTTTCTTAAATATTTAATATCGCTTTCCTTAATTTTTGTTTCTTGTATACAGATAATGCCGGCT
The DNA here is from genome assembly GCA_948474755.1 of Ctenosaura bakeri. Lineage (NCBI taxonomy): Eukaryota > Metazoa > Chordata > Lepidosauria > Squamata > Iguanidae > Ctenosaura > Ctenosaura bakeri. The sequence continues at coordinate 248,030 of CAOLHI010002951.1, forward strand.
CTTGCTTTTTCTAAATAATGGAAGACCTGTCTCAGTTTGTAATTTGAGTTAAGTCCTTTTACATTCCACAAATACATCTCAATGTCATGTTGTTCAGTCCTCTTCTTCTGTTACTTTATCCTGAATCTCCAAACTCTGTTGTTCTATCTCCCCTTCTTCCTCTTGATTCTGTCGCTCCACACCAGTTTCGGCTTCTTCTTCTGTTTTTCTTATTGTCTCAGTCGATTCTTTATCAAATTTACATTCCATTGCCTCTTTAACTCTTCTCATCGCCTCATTCATCTGATCTGTGGTGGAACATTTGTATCTTTTATAGTTTAATGTAAAAGATAATCCTCCAAATCTCTCCCATTTATATCTGATGTTATGTTTTTGTAATAATGTTGTCAGATTTTTAAATTCTTGTCTTTTTTTCAGTGTTTGGAATGGTATGTCTTTAAATATTTTCAATTCTGTCCCTTCTATAATTAGTTTTTCTTCATAATTCCTTTGTAAAAAATTTTCCTTCATCCTTGTTCTTGTGAAGCAAATTAAGATGTCCCTCAGCCAATTTCTATCTCTTGCCATTTTTGAGCTTATACGAAATATTTTATCAATTTCTAAGTCCATAGTCTCTTCTGGGACATCCATAAATGCAGGCAACTCAGGTATAAGTCTGTCATAGATATTTTCCCCCGTCTTTTCTTCCAGACCGCGCAATTTAAGACATCTGTCGCGATACCTCATCTCTTGCAACTCAATGGTCTTTTCTTGTGTTCTGATTTCTTCATTTATCTCCATTCTCTCACTTTCCCCTTGTTTTATTTGGCCATCCATTAATTTAACTTCCGCCTGCAATGTCTTCACCTCTTTATTCATTTTCTCCATTCGTTTATTTATTCCTTCCATTTCTTTTTTAATGTCCATTTTTATTTCTGCTCTAGTATCTTTCAGTTCTTGTCTTATTTCTTTTTTGAAACTCTTAAGTTCTTCCAAAATTTGCTCTCCAATCCCAGCAATCTGCTGGGGTTGCTCTAAAGAAGGTCTCTTCTCCACAACTAATTGTGTTTGGGAAAGAGTAGTTGTCTTCTTCCGTGTTGCCATCTTATAGTTTTCTTCAGTTGAAGATTTATCAGTTAATATAATATTGAGTTTATATTACACTCCCATTCAAAAATCAATGAGTCTATGTAATCAAAATACCATTTCCCAATCAAGTTATTTCATTAATTCAGACATTAATGGATTAATTCTCCTTGGTTTCTAAATTAACAGTCTATCCCAATATATATTATATATTTCAAATTCTACTAACACATATCTAAATTCAAAATAACAATACTTAATGTTCTTGCTTACTTATCAATAATTAATAATCCAATAATCAGTTATAGTCAATTATCAATGGTATATATAAATAGCTCAGTGGTGAATAAATCAATAAGTAAATATATTTATAAACAAATATATATAAATGAATATATAAATCAGAGTTCCTTATAAGTATAAATAAAAACGTCACCAGGGGGAGCTATTGTACAGTTTTTCTAAGTCTCTTCTTTGTCAGTCTATTTTTTTTTTTTAAAGGCAATGTTTTCCTATAAAATCTATTATTTACTTTGTTTCAAGGTTATCTCCTAGTCAGCTTCAGCCTTCAAACCATCCACAGCTGATTCTGTGCTTCAACCCCCCCCTTTTTTTCCTTCTTCCTCCAAGAATTCTCCCCCCTCACCCTCCTCCTTCTGTAGTCTCACTTCTCTCAACTCACTTAATGCAACATTAATCCTTCTTTCCACCACTCCTTGAACCCAAATCTTATAATCTATGTGTATCTATGCATTTATGTATATATTATATATGTTGTATACACTGTATATTTCACAATATCTAACAATTTGCTATATCAAGTTATTTTTCTTGACTTATTTATACTCCGTCTCTCCCTCTTCATCTCTCTGTCTCTCCGTCCCTCCCACTTCCTCTCTGCCTTACGTCTTCTCCGTCTTCTTCTTTTCTTGAGAGCTTTGCCCAAATGTTCTTCTTACTTATTAAGCCACGGAGACAAAGAAAAACAAACAAAGAGTACTTTAGAGCTGCTAGCACTCCCCAGTTTTCTTTACTGAGGTTTACTGTTTCAAGAAAGACCAATAACTACAGACCCCGGGATATGATCGCTTCCAGTCTCAGTTTGTGGCTCTCCCTCTTGTTTGTCTTCAGTCTCTGTTTTGTTTTGCAGCTTTTCGACTCTCCTTCCTTTTTAACGTGGATCCTTACATACAGCTTCTCCGCTCCCTTCCTTGTCATCTGCCTCTGTTTTAGTGATTTTACAATACTGCTTCTTTGCTCTCCTTCTGATTGTCCACAATATCAGTTTGCTGTAAGCTTCTCCACTCTCCTCCGCTTCTCTACGCTCCTGCCATAGTCCCGTCCGAAATCTCAACTTTTTTTCCCCAGTTTACAATTCAAAGCCTCTTCTTGTCTTTAAAATCTTATTTTTAACAGCAGTTTAAACCAAAACAGTTTTCTTCTTGTCCTTCCGTTTCCTTACAGCACAACAATTGTTAGTCTCTTGAAGTTATCCCGAGCTTATTTCACTTCAGTTACTTTATATACCAGTCAAGTTTCCAGTCAATAGATCTATTATAGTCCTCTGTCACACTACGTTTAATGTACTTCTCTTAAATTTAGACACAGTCTTTTAATGTAGAGATCCAATCTTACGTTCCCTCAAGGGGATGGTTTATTGTAGCTTTCAGCGTACTTACATATCTTCTTTAAAAAAAGGTTTTGGCGTCCCTTCGTCGCTAAAAGCGGCTGCTCAGTGGGGTTGTGGAATCCCTCCGGCTCTGCTCGTTTTCGTACCTCCGATACAGCGATGTAAATCTTCTGTATCTTTCCGTTGACGAGCTCTTCTAAGCCCCTTACGGGACCCTCCGATCTCCCTTTACCGGGGGAGAATTAGACTGGCAATGATCACTTTATTTCTGCCAGTTACACCTCACTGAGCGGTTCTGTAGAAGCCATCGTAGCTTCTACAGACCCTCTACGTCCGCCATGAAACCTGGAAGTCCCCGCTTTATCACAGTTTCATCAGAACTCCCCAGAGGTAATTCAAAAGCAGGGGTTATCAGCGTTTATTATTGTCAATATTCACTGCTAGTTCAGTGTTTTCTCTACCAAACGCTGTAGGACCCTCAAACAAAGGGATAACAAAGAGTTCGCAGTTCACAGCTTGCTACCCCACATCATCAATCAGACCTTCAAAGGATGGTAGAAGGCTCTATATCTTCCCTTCCTCCTCCTCTTTGTCCAGCCAACAGGTCAAAGATACAACCTCAAATCTCAAGCCTCTGCTCACCACTTTAGCATTTCAGCTGTGAGTTCCAAATTATAGGCAAATAAGGATGATAAGGACAATGCCAAAAATGCAAACAGCTATGGAAAAGGACTGTTGTATATAAGCTTCTTCAACTTGGGTAAATATACCATCAGCAGTCCACAATCCAGACGAAAACGGCAAGACAGCAGTTCTGAAGGAATAGTAGTGAATAGAAGTGCCTTCTCTGATGTAAACAACTCAGCTGTAATTTGCCTGGGCTCCACTCTGCCAGCACTCAGCTAGCCCTCAGCTGGCCTTCCAAAAGCTTCAGGTAGGTTAATTGTCAAGTAATCACAGCTGCCCAAATAAAGTCTTAAAATCTTAAAATCTTAAATAATTAAAACCCTAAGTAACAAAAATTTGGGGGTTATTAAATTTGGGGGTTATTAAAACCCCAAAACTTTATAACTCAATGTTAAAAGAATCCAATGTTAAAAAGGTTGAAAAGATTAAAAGAGCAATAAAAAACTAAAAAAAGCATCAGCTTGCTCACTAAAATCCGAGTTAAAAATCACCATTAAAGACTAAAAACAACCTCACACTTAAAACTTCACTTTCTTCTCCCCGACCAAATCTAAACAATTGCCGGCTCCCAGAAACAGTTCACGTGTACCTACTGTTCCCTTTCAGTTGGTACATTGTGACGTAGTAGGTTCAATGAGTAAAAAGTCTCTGGGAGGTGCCCGGTTCTTCCTACTCCTAGTAGACGATTTCAGTAGATATACGTTTTGCTATTTACTGAAAAGGAAGTCTGAGGTTTGTCAAATTCTTAAGAATTGGTCTGCCCTTGTTGAATGACAATTTGGGTATTCTGTAAAGAGGCTGCTATCAGATAGAGGCAGCATCCCAAAGGAGCAATGAGGAAGACCAGTTGGGGAGAAGGGTGATAAGCTTTGAAATGCTTCCAAGAAAAGGGACCAGGAGGCTGGACAAAAAGGCATCCAGACTCCTAGTTTCCCATGACCATCCAAGACCCAGAACTTCATTGGTATTGTGAACAGCAAATGGATGTTTACCTAGTCATGCTATGATTTATGTTCTTTTTAACCCTGTTTAAAGCTGTGTTTGTAACTTTGTGACTATTCCTAAGCTGTGTTTGTAACTTTGTGACTATTCCTAAGTAATGCCTGAAGGAAGATGCCATCACATATAAGATACCCCTTTGCCTGCTTAGAATAAAAGCTTTTTCCTTTTTAAAAATCTCCTCTTTCCTACACTCTCTTCACAAGTTTTTGCTTAGTGTGTATGTGCTTGCATGTGTATAGGATTCTCATTGCCCACAGGGGCTGGGAAGGGAAAGTCTCTGCAGTCAGAGGTGAAAATCTAAGTTAACTTCCCCAGTAACTTTCCACTGAGTTACTGAGTCACAGAGATTATATATGTGAGTCGTGGCAGCTAGATGATTTTAAGCGGTGCCACTGTCTACTCAAGACCAGGAGACAGGATCATTATAGATTATTACAGCTGCCCAAGGTGAGATTTGGTCCTCCAGGTTCTTTGGACTTCAGTTCTCAGGGTCACAAGCCTGCATGATCCGTGGTGAGGGATTCTGGGAACTGAAGTCAAAAATATCTGCAGAACCACAAGCTGAAAACTGCTGCCTTCAAAGCTAATTCTCCCTTGCAAAAATATAGGATGCTTTTGTATCTTTCATTTGCTGTAAGTCTTATTTCAGTAAGGGCAGCACAGCTGACAAATAAACCGAATAGCTCACAGCTCATTATTTTTATTCAGGAAGCTCAAGGTCATAAATAGAGTCCAACAGAATTCCAAGGCAAGTGAGTCCAAAATCAGTCAGTGTAATCCAAAGTCAGGAATGGAGTTCAGTAATATATTCAGCAGTCAAGAAGGCCAGGTAAGCTGATATTTCCTGGAGGGGAAGGGCAGCACCTATATAGGTCAGCAGCCTAACACAGCTGCTGCCTGAGTAATTGCTGTTGGCTATAAATTGTCATGTCTATGGCAGAGCAGGCAGTAATTCATAAGCAGTACAGCTCCTACTCATGAGATGAGTCAAAGAATGTCCAAACAGAAAGACAGGCTAGAGCATACAAATTCAAAGGGGCAAATCCAAACAGTAGTTGAAATAGGCAGAGTTCCAAGACAACCAGATCCAAGAGCACAGTACAGAATTTCAGGGCCAAAGAGACCAGTTGCTGACCCTGGGAGGAAAGGCCAGCTGGAACCCTCTTTTATCTATGGCTGCTGTCACCACAGGTATTCCCTCATTAGGGCTCGTTTCTGAGCTACTCAAGCCCTCCCTTACATGGCACCTCTGCTGCAAGGTAGGTGTGTCAGCTATGTCTTCCTCTGTTTGTTCCCCTGGCTCAGGCCCTTGTTGTTGTTGTGTATTATCTTTCTCTGGACCAGCTTCTGGGGACACTTCAGCCTCTGGGGAAGCCTCTGCCTCAGAGTCAGAATCTTCCTCCTCGCTGACAAGGCAGGGCATGACATAAATCCTCTGAGATCAACACAGTTTCTCTCTTTGCTGTCTGTACTTGGCAAAGATGGGTACTGGTAAGTTATCTTCTGTTGCTGAATGGGCAGGGCTCTCTGCTGGAGCTGGCACCGCCCTCTGTTCTGTTTATGGCACTGTATCCTCTTCCTGTACAGCAGGTCCTGCCATGCTACCTGTTTCAGCCTGAAACATGTCCCCTGTTTTAGACTCTGAGTCACAATCCATGTTCTGGAAGCAGGGCATGACACTGCAGATGATGCCAGTGCTTGACATTGGAAAGTGCTGATAATGTTATCAATGGGGAACTGTAGCTGTAGCAGCAAGGATGCATTTATAGACACCTCTACAACATGTGTATATTCTGACTGTTGTGGTGGTAGATAAACAGATGCAGGAAGCCTGCATTTGATTATTATTTAAAAACGAAGCCTTCATTTTGAGCTCCCCATTAATATCCATCGTAAAGAAAAATAACACTACGTACCTTTACTACTCTCACCTGGTTCCTTTCTGCAGTACATGTGTTCTGCAGGATCTTAAAAAAAAATCTACGATGCACAAGTGAGTTGTAAGAGGTAAAGCAATTACATCTCTATCTTGTTTTTGATTCAGAGCACATCGGGTGCTGGGGCTCTCAGACAAGGATATAGCAATTTCAGACAGGCAGTGTTTTTGTTTTCTTCTGTGCTAAAAATCCTTATTAAATTCTTGGCGGTATCTATTTTGCTACAGTGGGTGGAGGAACGCAGAACACAAGTGAAGACTTGTTCACTTATAAGCATCATCATCATCATCATCATCATCATCATCATCATCATCAGTCGAAATTCTGTATCAGCTATTTAGTTAAGTATACCTGACCAAGTAACTCCTCCTGGTCTAACCTCCCCACAAAACTTGATAGAAAGTTGATTCCCCCATGCTCCAATTGCCATCAAAATGGACCTCCTTCTTCCAGTGCAGATGATGCCTGGTAAAATGGGTTCAATTTTTTTTTTGCGAGGGCAGGGGGTATTTATTTATTTATTTCAAATTGTGGCAATAGTGTCAACAATTATGACAAAGTAGTCATCATAGAGAGAGAGAGGGAACCAGTGTGATATACTGGTTTGAGCATTGGACTATGATCCTGGAGATCAGGGTTCAATTCCCCGTTCAGCCATGGAGACCTCAGGGTGACCTTGGGCACATCACACACTCTCAGCCCCCTGTAAACCCCTGATAAGTTTGTTTTAGGATCTCCATAGGTCAGAAATTACTTGAAGGCACAGAACAACAGTGATCCTGAATATGAAAAGGTGACAGATGAGCAAATTTAGGTAAGCTGTTCTATATTAATGATTGCTGCTTAGTTATGGTTGTGACACTATTACCACAATCATAGGTCTTCCTCCAACCTCCTTCTCCCTTGTAGCTGTTGCATTGTAAAATAACAGCTACAAGGGAGAAGGAGGTTCATCCTGCCATGGAGCATGGGGGTCATGTACTGGATAACCCACACTCCACAAAACTCACTCTGAAGTAGACAGAAATTTATTTTTGTGGATAAGCATAAGCAGGACAGCACAATTCCACAGAAACTGCCAAAACTGGAGAGTGTATACAGCATGCATCTTTTATAGATTATCAGTACAAGTTTTGGCATGTAAAGCATTCATTTTTCAAATGCCTAGATCCCTTCGCATGTCTATCCCCACTTTTTCTTCCCAGGCTGGTGCCTTCCACAACCCACAACTCTTTGACCAAGGTGAGTCCCCAATGCATATTTCTCTCTCCCTACCTTCATACCACTCTGTCCTTATAATGTCCTAGCACCATCAGCCTTAACTTTTGTTTTCCATTCTTCTCTAAGATGAAACAACAGGCGGCCCTTTGATTACCACTGAGCAGCAATTAGCAATATTTAAGCCTGGATACACAAACCTTTTTGCAATGGTTATGTTCCTGGTAGCATTTAGCAAAGAATACATGCTCAGCAGGTTGGTATTTTCCATGACAGGGAAGCTTAGCAACCTGATAATAAGTGAATTATGTTTCCAGGAGGTTTTGGGTGGGGTGGACCAGGAGAGGTACTTAGTTAAGTATACTTAGCTACATAGTGCTACAGAACTCCAGCCACTACTACAAGACAGCACGGCTATTTCCGCACCAGCCTGTTATAGCGCTATGACTCCACTTGCAACATCCTATGGCATCCTGGGGTTTGCAGTTTTGGGAGGGGCCAGCTGGCCCCTCCAGAAACTGCAAACCCCAGGATGCCATAGGATGTTGCAAGTGGAATCATAGTGCTATAACAGGCTAGTGCGGAAATGACCCATGTTTACATCCTGTCCATTAGTATGAGATTTCAGGTTGGTGTACAGATAAAACAATAAACAATTTAAAACAAAAACAGTTAAAGCAATAAATAAAAACATATTAAAATGTATTGAATATGACAAGTTAAAACATCTTAAAAGGTTATAGTGGTTAAAACCATGTACATGTATGTGTATGAGACACTAGGGTGGGGTAGTGATTTGGATTTGGATTAGGGCTCTGGGAGACCAGGGTTCAAATATTTGGCCATGGAAATCCACTGTGTGGTCTTGGCCAAGTCACATTCTCTCAGCCTCAGAGGAAGGCAATGGCAAATTACTTCTGAACAAATCTTGCCAAGAAAACCACATGACAGGTTTGCTTTAGGGTTGCCAGAAAAAAAGGCGCATAACAGTATATACCTTTAAAACTAATTAAGCTCCCAAAGCTTTAATAAAAAGCCATGTCTTGACTTGGCATCAGAAAGAAACAAACATTGATGCCAATTGTTCCTCTGGCCATCTCCCATGCCCTCCTCCACCACATTGCCTTCAATAGTGACAGACAGAGGAGGGCCCTTCCTGCAGACCTGAATGTTTGAAGAGTTATACATAGGAAAAGGAACCAGCATGGTGTTGTGTACAACCCTGGAGACCAGGGTTTGATTCCCCACTCAGCCATGGGAACTCATTAAAGCTTGGGCACATCACTTACTCTCAGCCTCAGAAAACCTCATGATAGGATCACCCTAAGTCAGAAATTACTTAAAGGCACACAACAGTAGATACAGAGGGAGAGGTGCTCCTTCAAGTAAACATTGAATCAATGATGGAATGGTGAGTCAGTACTTTTGTGAAGTTCATTGATTCAGTTGGTCTGCTCCTGTTAGTATTATCATGAAGATCTAGGCCATATAGTTGTTCCTCCACATTCATGGGGGTTAAGGGAAGAGGACCTCCACAAAAGTGGAAAAACTGAATATCTACAGACTGCGATGGGAAGCATGCCAGTCACACAGTTTTGCCTTCAAGGTGGTGGGGTTCCTTTGCAAGGCTGCTGGGGTTGCCATCACTTCTGCTGCTTCCATGTGCTATTTTTAATAGGGTCTCATCTCATGAGGGTTGCAGAGAGACTGCAAATGTGAGGCAAGACTTATAAATCCCTATTACAAATGGCGTAGGGCAGCAGCAGTGGCGGCGGCAAATAATCTATGGATAATGAAATGAATGTTAAACCCATGGATGTGGAGGGCTGAATGTGGTCTGAGATCCTGTTCAATACTAGCACAGCTTAATGTTTGGTGCATTCCCAGGCCAACCAATGGCTGGGAGGGGCAAGGACTGTGCCTGAGAGCCTGTTCATTTGTATGAGGGGCAAAGGCATTCCACAAGGAGGTGCTAGATGCCTACTTCCACAACTCCTAAGAAGGGTCACGTTGTCATAATGTCAATGGATCCAAATAGCTGCAAACAGATAACTAGGCCTGGTTACAGAGACCACACAATTCACTTGTTGCAACAGTTTTGCTGGATGCTGGTCTGTTTCTGGGCAGAATACAAAGTGCTGGTGATGATGTGTAAAGCTTTGTATGGTTCATGTCCAGATTATTTGAGGGACTGTGCTCTCCCATAAGAATCTGCTTGTTCTTTGAGATCTGCTGCAGAGGCCCTTATTTCTGTCCTATCTTCACCGGTACGTCTGGTGTTAAAACAGAAGAGGACCTTCTCAGTGGCTGCTCAATCTCCAGATCTCTCTTCCCAGAGAGGATAGATTGGCACCTTCCTTACTATTTTTCTACAAGCAGGTAGAAACGTTTTTTTTCCTTTGAGAATGGATTTTTTAGGGGAAACAGTCTTGTATAATACGCTTGAGTTTTACTTGTTGTTGTCACTGTTCTTTTTTTACTAGTTTTAATTTTGTGATCGCTTAACTGTTTTTCAGCTTTCGAGGGCTATAAATTTTCAACTATATTTGTTTTGACAGTTGTAAGCTGACTTGAGTCCCAAACTGGAACCAAAGACGAGACATAAATAATAATGACCAGAATTCTGCACCATTAACCTAGTTAACTTAGTTTACTTAAGTAAGTTCTCACTTGTGGACTACTTCACTGGGCATCAATTGCATGGAGAGAAGGAGATCCATTTGGCTGGCATTTAGAACAGAGCCTTCATTTCAAGACAGTGGTCAAAGTTCTTTTTGCCATCAACAGCCTGGATTTTGTAGTGATGACTGCTGAAATCTCTAAGAATCCATGCCCTGGTAGGCTGCTACAATGTGCTTCTTCAATGTATTGCAGAGTTTAGTGACCACTAATAACCTGAGGGGTCTCCTGCCATTTCTCAGATCACCAGTGTAAGCCCTTTTCTGAGTGCTATCTGGCCTGATATATTATTTGGAATGGAGCGGTAATAAAATTTCTTTGGAGATCTATACGCGATAAAATTTTCATGAATGACAGATGATAACTTTAGGTTCTGAAATCTCCCTGGTTGTACAAGGGAAGCAGCTTTGCAACATGATTCACTCTGTGTGTGTGTGTTTTGTGTGTGTGTGTGTTCTCCCTTCCCCTTTTTTTTCAGCCTTGATGTTTTATTTGTAGTGTGCAGGGTTTGTGCTGAGGGATGGTGTATCTGCAAGTAGTGATGTGATTTTCAGTGTAGGAACATAATACTTGACATTCCGTCAGCTGCAAATATATTATGTTAGGGAGATACTAAAGAAAGAAGGAAAATAAAAATCTCTCACTCACACAAATACACTTCCTTTTCAGGCTGTCCCTACTGAATTCTTTCAGTCCCAGTGGACTGTTAGTTGGAAACTCTTGTAGGATACACTGAATCTGAGACCTTTTCCTCATTTTGTTTTTACAACGGTGCAGCGCGTCCTCCAGCAATGACGTTTGCACTTGGGGACGAACTAGGTCCAGACTACTTTCTGTAGTTTTGGACTTCAGCCTGCTCCGGAACGACCAGAACTGGTGGTTTGCCGTGCTATTGAAAGACCGCTTAAAACGGGTCTTTCAATAGCCTGGCACACCCCACTCCATCGGTGTGCTCCTGTGTAAATCTGCAGGCTCGCACCAGCTCAAGGCTGCAGATCTTCTGGGGATGGGCTTCTGGCTGGTGAGCATCTCTGGTTGGTGGAGAGCCTCCACCAACTGGGAGCTGCCATTTTCGTCCCTGGAGCAGCTTGTAGCGCGGCCACACATTGCTCCGGATCAGCGTGGATCATCGGAGGGAGCACGCCAGTCCGGTGAGTAACAGACTGCCCCGTTTTCTTCCCAAAGTGCGAAAAAGCCCTAAGGCTAGCAAGAATCTTATGCCTGCATCATCTTCTCTTATCTTTCATACTAGCTCAAATACTCACCATCTTTATAAGTATGGATGGGAAAGCTTCAGTACTGCAATGATCCTTGTAGCCTCCCTGCTAAGTGCCTCCCGTGTCCTCCACCTGTCCCAATTTGACAGGAACAGTCCCAATGAATCATCTGTTGTCTCCCAGGGTGCAAAAGTAAAGCTGGTCTATTTTCCACTCAGTTAACAGAATAGGGGGAGAGAAGACAGGAGGTGGGTGGCCAGAAACTTGCCCTTCCCAGTAGCTTTTGGCAAAAGCAAACTGCTCCAGTTCCTCCTAGATTGTGTGTTTCTTCCTCATTAATAATTTTCCCCATCTTCTCTACACAATAATGCTTCTTGGCCACATATGCCCCAGTTTTCATCTTGGAAATGTTGGAGGGTATAGTATTTTTGCCATTCTACTGTTCTCCATGTGATTTCCCTTAATCTTCTTATCACAGCTATTTAAAAATCAAACGCGTTCATATGTTTTATATATAAAAATTGATTAACCCAAACCATTAATGTCAATGTGATCAACTGACGATCGTAATGGGCCTGCCTCCTCTCTCCTTTTTTACTTCTTTTATTAATATATTTTGTGCCGTTTTTGGATGGACCACTTTCACAATACTGTTAAACAGTTCAAAGTTTGCTTTTAGTCTGTCACAAAGATTCTAACCCATGGCAAGTCTGTTACTAAAAACCCGTAGTTTGTTTCATGTGCCTAAACTCCACTGAAAGCATGGAACAACTAAACTTTGGATAGGAGCTTATAGCCTAAATCCTACACCCTTCAACTTTCCTGAATTTAGTGAGGGTGGCCTTGGTTATTTCTTTGCCATCCCACTTTTTCAGCTGCTTTTAAAATGTTCTACTTTCTCTCTCTTCCTCCCACTTTCCCCCTTCGTCTTGGCTTACCTCCATTGCTGAAAACCAAGTTCAAAGTGCAAAAGTACTTTGCACTCAATTAACTCAGCATGAGGAGAGGAGAGGACGGGTAGAATCTTGCCCATCTCATAGGTTCTGGCCTTATTAAACCCAGTTCATAAATTGCAGTTCTTCCAGTAGTCTTCCCCATGAATATTTTTGTCCTCTTGTTGCTTGCCACACTCTTCGGACCAGAGTGTCATGTTGCTTAGCAGTATGTGTTGTGATAATGGGCTCCTCCATTGTCTGGGCAACACAGCTATGGGGTATAGTCTCTTCTCCAGATAAAGAAAGTGTTAATGATACAATGGTTTGGTTTACGTTCACTGGGATCAGCATCACACAGAAGTGACAGAAATTATGAGAGACAATAAAGATGAACAGTTTGGAAGAGGCATGAAAGCTTCAAGATGCTTCCAAGATGAGAGATTATACAACGTGGGTCATTTCCTCAGTAGACTGTTATACCACTTTCGACATCCTATGGAATCCTGGGGTTTGCAGTTTAGGGAGGGGCTGGCTGGACATGGTGTTGCAAGCCACAAGAGAGACTTGAGAGGTTTTGAAGAGACTTTGGGGACCAATAGACAGGTAGTATCTCTAGAGCAGCTTGGTTGTAGGCTGGACTAAGAAGTTCAGACTCCCAACTTTCCATGAACACCCAAAGACCCAGAATCCTATCTGTATCCTGAGTTAGGGACAGAATGGATATTAGACAATTTCCAGAAGGTGGTAGAAATTTGCTGTTTCCAACCACTTGTGAAATATTGACAGGAAAGAAAACAGTGTTTGGAACATTCCTGCAACTTGTGGGAACTTTTTTGGTTGTTGTTAGTACAACAAAATAGCCCAGTGTAGGTCATGCTTCCCTTGAGCGTTCATCTTCTGATGAAGACAAACCATTCCTGACTTTAAAGGAGCCGCTGCAGATGTCAATAGCCCACCAATTCCTCCTTTGGTTCAACAGGCCGGGTGGATTCAAAGCAGGAAGAGGAGCTGAAGGAGTCCCTCAGTCCCAGGCAAAGGTGGAGGCTCAGGTGTCTTGCTCTGACCATCTTCTGCAGATGAAATGAAAGGCTGCCATCAAGGTGTCAAGAGGAGCAGAGCTGAGGGTTGCTCTCCCTAAGTACTGCTGGGGATCAAGGCATTGGCTGCACTTGCTACCTATGTAGGGAGGTTACATTCACCAACTTCCTCAGTGAGTACAACTTTCATCTTCCTCTTGACAGCTCAGGTTGTGTAAGTTGACAACTTTGGATTGTTTAATGAATCAGCTACCAAGACCCCCTGGAAACCTGTATCTGAGTTATGGCTTTCTTGGCCCTGGATTGTTTTGACACTGGATGCCTCTTGTTTCCACAGCTTTTGACTTGGAAACCCTGAATGTTGAATGAAGTTGAGAGTAGGACATGCAGCTTAAAAAGATGCACAGTTGGAATACAGTGCAATTCTATAGGGCAGAGTTACACACATATCTGCTATATAAAAGTCAATGTTTGTCTGTCTGCATCAGTGTATGATTGGCTGTGTGAGGCGAGAAGACCTCATATGATTGACTGGTTGTGAAGATTCCATGGAATCCTGGGGTTGGCAGGTTGAGGGGGAGGGCTTTAGAATTCTCAGCCAGAGAGCTCTTGGGCCCCTGGCTGGTTGCTATGGAGATGCGGCCTACCATCAATAAGGATGCCAGAAAACTTTTGGGAGGCATTTGTGAGAAAAATTAAAGTTACAGAGGCCGGTTGTTATGGACACAAGGCCTAGCAGCAAGGAGGAGGACAGTGTACTCCCTCAGGAACCCAACTGTGTTTGTAAATAACTCTGAATACAGATTGCATTGGGAAATATGGAGCAAAGTTACAGGTAATGGAGAAGACAGTGTGCTGAGTTCTTAAGAGGAAAATAAAAACCCTGGGCAACGTTGAGTAAATACGGCAGTACTAACTAAAACTGCAGTTTTTATAAGCATCTGATTGATTCGAAGCTCTACAGTTGCATACCTTAACTCCAAAAACTACAACTCTTTTCTCCTGTAATTCACTCCATCTCTGCCAAGCCTGCTCATCTTCTCCTCCTCTTTCTCAACTCTGTGTGTGTGCGTGTGCACGCGCACACACACACATAACTTGCCTGGTTATTCTGGGCTCTGGCTCTGTGCTCCCCTTTTTTTTTTGCCTTTCCTGCCTACCTTGATTCCTTCCTGTCCCTGCTAATTAACTTCATTCCCATCAAGGCTGCTCTTTTCCTGCTGCCCCTCCTCTGCCACTCATTCTTGCCTGACTTTTTTTTTTTGGTGCAACTTGCTCCCTGAACTCTCTGCGCTCTGAGCCTGTGCTCCCCTTCTTTCTTGACGCTCCTGCTTGGATCTCCCCGCCCCCCCGTTCCTCTTCATCCCTGCTAACTCTCTCCATCCCTGCCAAAACTGCTCCTCTCCTGATACCTCCGTCTTCCACTGCTGTTTCTGGGTTGTTTTTTCCCCCCACAACTTGTTCCTAGAACCCCCTTGACTCTGTGTTTCCCTTCTTTCTTGACCTGCCTATTCCAATGCTGGGTAGGCAGCTGAGAAAAAGTGGTGGAGGAGGGGGCAACAGGAGAGAAACAGCCTTGCCAGGGATAAGGAGAATTAGCAAGGGTGAGAAGGAGCTGGGGATCAGAGTAGGAAGGCACATCAAGAAATAAATGGAGCACAGATTCAAGAGTCCAGAGAGTCCACTGTTGGAGGGTTCCTTACACTAGAAGGTGAAATGGGATTTTTGCTGCATGCACACTTTGGTCCTTCTGTCCAGTAAGGTTAAAAAACCAGCCCCAAAACTCAAATATGCAACACATCTTTACTTATTAATTTCTTATTAATTTCTGGTATCTAATCCATCTATTGCTGTTGTGTCTTAGCCTTCTTTCTCAAAAAGTTGTGCAAAATGAAACAGGCAGACCTACAACTGTGCAGCTGTTCTTAAAAAAAGTTGTGCAGTTCTGTTCTGATTAAAACTGTTTTGAGTTCCTAGAAAATACGCAGTTTTTAAATGATACAGTGAGTTTTCCATCCCTTGTAAGAAAAAAAATCCTGATTGTTTTGACACTGGAAAAAAAAATACTCATAGTTTTTCTTTGACATATGTCAGGAAGTGGGAAAATCAAGAATTTTGGTCCCTATCAGGAACAGAATAGGAATGCTCAGCTAGTTGTGTTAGAGCTTATATTTGTTTCTAACCTTAGCTGAATATGACTTAGACAGTTTTGTAACTTTGTAACTTCTTCTAAGTAATGCCTGAAGGAAGGTGACTTCATGTACAAGGTATCTTTTGCTAATGTAAGATTGCTTACTTTGAATAAAAACTTTCCTTTAAAAGATCTCCTCTTTCCATTCTCTTTTTACCACATCATACACCACCACTCTATGGGATGTGCTGTTTTCATAATTGGACATATTTCATGGCTAGAACACATGTGAAAGTGTGCTGGCTGTGACATATGCTAGGTTAGGATGACCTCAGACATGAGCAGGTCATAAATTCAGAGAGGATTAGGTGAGAAAACCCGATACTGATAGGCTTGGGATACTCCTTTCAAAAACTGTAAGTTGCAAGCACTCCCAAGAACAAGAGCAGGCAAAACTGTTCAAGTGAAGAAATCAGGGACCTTACTGTGAGCATATTCTATGGAAACCTTCCTTATTCTGACCCCCTGACCAAAACATTAAGAGATTGTCATGACTCCCATCAATGTTTTGTCACCTAGAGTTAAGACAAGCAGCCCATTCCAGATTCATTTGTCAACCCAGTGAGGGAGCAATTACCACTTTTTCCTCTCCATCAGGGTAGGAAACAGGATATAAAAACCCCGGCTCCAGCACCAGTAAATTGTAGTACTTGATCATACATAATACATAGTGCCAGGACTCTGTTCTTGCTTCCCTTAGACAGCTGTCTGGACCACCCTGCTTTGACCTTCTGCTTCAGGACTGGTAACTATCACCCTTTCCATCCAATCTTTCTCTTCTTGCTTCATTTCCTGATAGCCTTGTATAGTTTTGGAGAGTGTCTGATTTCTTGCCTGTATGTTAATTCCAAATAAAACACTCTTTAACTTTTAACTGGAGTCCTCTCTACAGTTATTACTGGTATAAACAGGTGAAGATATCCTGTTATTACCCTCCTCTTGCCAACCTTCTTTTAGCTGTAGTTCCCCAAATTCTAAGGAGATACTGGCATTGCAAGTAGGTCTCAAAGTCCCCCACCTCTTAAGGTAACACTCTCTTCATGTGCCTTTGCTTGGTGTGTGCACATTTGTGTACAAGATTCTCCTCTCTTGTGGGAGGATAAGGGAAAATTCTCTGCAGAGCTGGAAGTGGAAAATGTGCAAGTTAAACCTCTCAGTAACTTCCCACCAAGTTACTGAGTCAAGTTTGGGGGGTGGATTAGTGAGTGGTGGCAGCTGATAAAATTTGGAGGTCCTGTCTCCTATTCAAGAGCAGGAAATGGCACCAAGCCTGTTACATGTCTCTTGGTAGTCATATGTGAAATGTTGGAAGGTATGACATCCAGTTTTTAGTTGCATCTACAGAAAACCTATTGAACCAACTGCTGAGTAGTAAGTTAACACTTACTTCCAGAGAGCACCAGGTAGGGGATATTTGAACATTTGATGGTGTTGGTATATACTTGACAGATGTCTACAATGGCCTATGGTTAACAGCAATACATTTCCCTTTTCGTTACTTGGCAGGTGGTAGCAGATTAAAGTTGAAGAAACTCTACCCATTGCAATGTTATGAGCATCACTTTTTCATTGTTATTTAAGCAAAGCAATATGTGGCCTTTTGGATTGGGAAGCATGCTCAATATAAGTGCTCATTTGAAATTGTCATAATAGTTTCTCAATGTGCAGAACCTGTAAGTGGGCCAGGAATGTAAAGTCTTCCTGAAGAATGATCATTTATGATTTGAAACATGACAAGAGGTCAATGGCTGTCCCTAAATGAGTGTGCCTAAGTAAAATTTTACCCATATTCTTAGGCAGGTGGATAAATGATCTGCTTTAAGCATTTTGCTAGGCTTGGAAGAGACCTCTTCCTTCCCTCCACACTTCTGTGGTTTTGTATAGTTAAGCATTTACTTTTGAAACCATAACTTCAGGGACAAAAGTAGCCATTTGGGTCAGGAAGTGTCAGGAAGCAACACCAATGATGTGTAGGTGTAACATCCTTTCAGTACACAGGAGTGAATCATTCAGTCTTCGGTGTGAGCTCTTTTTCTTTCTCCCAAATGATACTGTTTTACTTTAAAACATTCATTTTATTAGATTTTTTAAAAATCAGTTCTTTGATTCTATGTAGCTGCTTTATTTCATTTTAGAGATGCTGGGAAATTGTTCTCTAGCATCTTCAAAAACCTGACAGATGAACCCTGCTTTTTTTTTCATTATGTTTGAGTTCCATTCTTTTTCTTCCCAAGAGTAGGGAATAGCTTATAGTCAAGTTAGATAATGTGGAACTCATTGGCTTTTGTTGGACTACTGCTTCTATCATTCTTCATCACTGGTTATGATGGTTAGGGCTCATGGGAGCTTCAGTCCAACATCAGGAATGCCTGACATTGCAAACTCATGCAAGTATAATTACACCTTAATCAGTTTATCAGCTGGACCTCATGTGATCTATCTGCTAAGATTTCTGTAAGTGGCAGACAGTTATTATCTGTACCACAAGATGTACGCACTCCCTTTTTAATGTTACCTTTTAAACACTGTCCCAGTTTTATCTATTGGAAATACTGTTTGAGTGTGAATGTTCAAAGATGTAACTTAATCACATTTTAAACTAAACTCACACAATTCATAAACCTTGTGCCATTATGTGGATCGGAATAAAATAATCCTTTCAATTTCACAGTATATATTTTGGTCAAATAAATATATTAGCAAAAAAATCCTTCATATGATCTTTCTGATCCTGAGTCACACTGACTCACTCATTGGTTTATAGAAACTGTGAGATTACTTCCTAATGAGATAGTAACCACATATATGATGTGCCTGTCATGACAAACACCTTAATTATTAAAGAAAGTGGAGTGGGATATTGGCACAGATTTCCCTCTAAGCAAGGGACTCTGAATATGGCTGAAGAGGACATTCAGAAAATCAGTCCAAGATATTCTAATTACTGTAAGGGTGTGAAAGGGGGACACTTGTAAATTTCGCCCAAGTAATAATGGACAAGAAGGGTTCAAAGGATTAAGATACACTACCTAGGATGGTGAGAACCAGCACATTGTAGTCATTTGAGTATTGGACTATGACTTTGGAGACCAAGATTGAATCGCCTTTCAGCCATGGAATTCTGCTGGTTGACCTTGGGCAAGTCACACTCTCAGTTTCAGAGGAAGGCAAAACCAAACATCCCTAGAACAAATCTTGCTAAGAAAACCCTGTGATATGATCTCTTTAGGGTCAACATAAGTCAGAAATTACTTGGAGATACACAACAAACCTAGAATGATAAAAATTGGTATATGCTATACCAAATGCTATAAACTGATTTCTTGAAAATATTGCCAGAGTTACTTAATTCCTATTGGCCCAAGTCTTCCCAGTCTACCTTAAGAACCAGCTGGCAGATCAAGGAAAGGAAGCTTGTTCAGCTGGTAATGGGGGCACCTTTCCAACCTGCTCCTACCAGCAAACAAAATTATGACAAGAGATTGCAATGGGTTCTTGCTTCTGATGGTTACAGGCTCATTTTCTGGCAGAAAGTGGGGGGGGGCAGAAACATCCTTCTCCTTGCACCCTGATTTGAAGCTCAACAAACCTCCTTTGCCTGATCCTGCACCTGGCTCTTAAGATGGACTGGGGGTGCTAGATGTTAAAGTGGTCTGTGATTATGTAGAATTCATGAATACAGAGTAGTTAGGTATCCATAGCACTAGGCTATGAATCCATAACTGCAATAATGACTGCCAGCCCACACTGGTACCTAAGAAAACTTGATATGTAAAATTTCCCCATGTTTTTCTTTATGGGAGCAGAAGCTTCATGAAGGATGGAATATTGGGCTGTATGTCAGAGCCAAGGAACTTAACTAACAGTCAGAACTAAGAAATGATTCAAAGATCACACGGAAGCACAGTAGAGTCTTATTGTTAGCTCTGCCTGTTAAAGAGTCCCATTGGCTACCCCACTAAGATAGGGAGGGCCTATCCCAGAAACTGAGATTTGTTATTATTAAGAGGACACTGTCAGTTCTCTTTCTGTGGCTCTCCATCCACGGCATCCAATACAAGCTGGATGGTTCCCAACTCTAGTGAAGTCTTATCTAGCAGATGTAAACAGTCATGTCAGTCTAGTTCTTTTATAACACTGAAAGGCTTACAAGCCAAGGCAATAGGCAGCATATATCTGAAGTGGCTACAAGTATTTTAGATGATATCTTCCTAAACTTGGGAGTTTGAATTTGGGAACAAGCATGGGTATGTACATGATAAACAAAGAAGTAATGCTGATTAGACAGCAGCAATTTTCTTCATTTTAGGATGAACAGATGGTGGAAAAATTACAGGAAGTTGAGTTTTATTGCAAAATGTGGTCTTGCTTTGAAGCCCTGACACCTGGTCTGCATCCCACTGTGAGAAAAACATCCAGGCATTATACTAATGGATTGAACAATAGTCAAAAAAAGAACATCTTTCATTGCACAGAGAAGTGTGGGAACTCTATTTTCCCAGCTTCCTGCTGTCACTCTATTTACTGTAGTCTGTCGGTGTCTAAGTGGGGATCACTTGAGGCGATACATTAAGACTTGAAAGGAACAATATATTTCACAATTAGGTTAGCAACGGTGTTGCCTCCCTGATGATAATTACAAATCAATTATGTGTGTTTTTTTTAATGATGAACTTCTATGGTGTTTCACTCAGTGAATTTTCCCTCTGTGCCATGGAAACTCTTCAAGGCCAAGGATTAGGAGTATAGTTAGTAAGAATGTTTAACCCGCTAAACAATTCTGTAAAAAGCCGATTAAGGTCAGTGAGAGAAAATAGCTGTTAAAAATGGCTAGTTTAAGAGATTTTCGTATTTCCAAGGGGCAAAGCTAATGGTACTGATTCTTTTGTTTGGACAAAACTAAAAAGTACAGAAACTGGTTGTTCTTGTGTTCCTTCATGTTGTTTCCAACTTATGGTGACCCAAAACAAAACTATTGTGGGGTTTTCTGAGACTGAGTGTGTATGTGCACACCCAGCGGGTTTTTGTGGCTGAGTGGGGAATTGAACTCTGGTCTCCAGGGTTGTAGTCTAACACTCAAAATATTACACCATTTTAATTTTTACATGCACAAAGATTATAGATAATACTTCTGAGCAGTTTAAAGGTTGCTTTGATGACCAACCTGCTCACCTGCCCAGAAGTGTAAGGCATTAAGAGGTAGTGTTTGAAGATGACAACTGTCTCTCACACACATTGTTGATGTGACCCTGAGAAGGGGAAGGGGTTACTCTTGCCTCTTACCCATAGTAGGGTTTGACTTTTTTGGCCAGTAACTTGTGAGTGTCATGCTTTATCTGGAGGAGGACTCCTCAAATAAAGAAGGAGAAGAGGAGTGCCAGGAGGATGAATCCCATCCATTGTTGGGCTTTTGGTTACAGATCCAACACCACCTCCTGATCATGGCTTCCTGTAACTCTGACCATTGGCTTAACTTTGGACTAATTTCTCTGGCAACTCCTTTTTCGGTTTTGGACTTGGCTCAGGACAATTTTGCTTCATTTGACTTTGAACTGTTTGGATTACACTTCTGCTTCTACGGGCACTGGTATCACCATGGGACTTGGTTGATGGCACCCACAATATAAGCCTTGGGAGATTAGTTTGGATCCTTCAGTAGCATTGTTTCACTATCTGAAAACTTTCCTTTCCTAGCTACCTTTTGATTGAGCTTTCAGTTGGTAGTTGATTCTTGGGTTGTTTTTCTTTTGCTGAGCTTTGGTCCTCGCTACTGGTTCCTGGCTGTTGTGTTTTCACTGTATAATCATTTTAGTGCTGTAATTGGACTTAAGTGTTATTGGCAAATATAAAAGATAATACTGGATCTTACAAGCAGAGTAAGCAAATGGACAAGGCAGGCGTTGAAGAAAAATCAGTCCTGAGCCTACCCACTCACTCACCCACAGAGAAAAACTTAGATATAAAGTAGCTTTACTTACTAACGCTCATGCATAGTCAAAGGTAACGTGTAATGAGGAGAGAGAAGGAGGAGGAGGAAGATGAATGCAGGTTAGAGTGATGCAGGAAAAGGCAGGGTGTGACAACAGCCTAACAATTAGTGATTGTAGATATGCAAAGGTTGCTAATTCTAATATGATTCCTTTCATGGGACAAAAAATTAAAAAAAAAATAGGGAAAGCCAAAGTGTGCGCGCACGTTCGTGTGTGTGTGTGAGAGAGAGTGTTTAACTTTTATTTCTGGCTGTGGTTTTGATGAAAATTTTCTCCTCTGAAACCTGTGATTTGCATTAATTTATATCCTTATTTCTTATATCTTTATATACTTCTTTCTTCTGATAGAGGATCCAAAGGCAACTTCTTTTTTGAAACATATAGCAGCTTTGGTGTGCTGATCATGTGTACGGTCTTTATTATAACCACATCAGAGTGGGCAAGGGCTACAACATCCCACATTTGTTCCTGTCTTAAGATCTCCTAAGCCTCTGTATTTTTAAAACATGCACATGAATTACATTTGTGAGATTAACATCCTATCTAGTTGGGTGCTAAGTTGAAGTAATGAGTCTGCATTTGTTCTGAATGGTCAAACACTGACAATGATTATTGAGTGCTTCCCCTCATGGAAGAGGGAAGGGTCTTATCATTCAGACTTAAATTTGAGGGGACAGATGCTTAACTTCCGTGGTCCCCTCCCATCCATATTCCCTGATTGCATCAGGCACCAAGTCATCAACAACAAAAACTCACTGAAAATGATTCTCGCACATCCCAGAAGTCTAGCAAGTGCACACACACGTACACACACACACAAACACTTACTTGACAATAAATCAGCCAAAAGCTGGGGTGTGGGGGAGTGAGTCCAACCCATATCTTGACAGTTAAGATGTCCCACTGTGGATTTGCTGGCATTGCAATTGATGATATTTGTTGCTGATACCGCAGTTTTGTGGCACTTCTCATCAGCTATGACAGGTTTTGTAGTGCTGCTAAATTGAAGTGTGGAAGGCCATATGAGTTGCTAGAGAAAGAGAGCATGGTAGGCAATTGCTGTAAAGTCTGTTGTCAGTTTTTGTTTTCAGTGAAGTCTAGATACTATATTATTGTCTGTCTTATTGACACTAAATGAGGAGGAAGGGAGTGCACACCAACCTTGATGGAGAGCAAGCTGCTTTATTCCCCCCCCCCGTGGACACACAGAAATTGGCATAATTATGCACTGTTTTCTTCCAAAGGATGAACTGGACCAATGTCTAGGTATGTGAATTACTTGTCTAGAGAGATTAAGGTTTTGAGTCAAAGGATGCCAAAATTACATGTCTGTCTTCTATGATAACTGCCCATAAGGACTTCTGGACTCCTTTGATTGCTCAAACAGTGGCCATTTTGGTACTTGGACAGAAGATGCTTCCCAGGGGTCTTCATTTAGAACTGTAGTTCCAACTTGGAAATTGTCTTGGACAAAGGAATATACCCCTTTCCCTTGGGGCATATTCTTATTAACTAGGAGCTTGAATTTAGAGGAATTCATGTTAGGTGGGACCAGGTAGAAGTATGAAAAGGAGAAATGGAAATGTGAAAGGGAACTCCTCTGAGTTAATTGGATTGGTTCCTGAACTCATTTGCTGTTCTTCTACATCTGTCATTCATCTATTAGATCAAATCACAGAACAATTTGGCTTCTCATCAGACACCTGCTTGCTATGGGCATCTGTATTCTGCTCCTGCTTCTCCATTTCTGCTGTTTTCTTCATATACTAGAATGGGAGGTGTTCAGACATCCATTTCATTTTGCCACTTCCAGATTGCTATTACTTTCATTGCCTATTCACTTTCCACCCAGTTACAATGCCTGTTAGGGTCCTATTACTGCTGAAGGATAAACAGGCAAAAACTCTCTGTGCCATATTTTAGGAACAATTTTCCATTATATATGCTAAGTATGCATTGGCCACACAAAAGAGATATTGATCTATTTAAGAAAGATAAAAAAGAGATCTTTTTGAGATGGGATTTGTAGTGTGTGCAGTTGGATGTAGGGCAGGAAATCAGTAGAACAAATACATGGATACTGAAGGAAAACAGAAGCCCCGGTAGATGCTTGCTTTCTTAGACTGGGTTAGTTATCATCACCCATTCTGTGTGCTACATTTTAAAAATATTTCAGATGAATGTGAACAACTGGAGTTAAATGCAGTAGAAATCTCTAGAGGCTTCATTGCTGGCTAGTTCCTTGGCATTTCAATTGAGGGGGAACCCTGAAGTCACTAAACTCCCAAAGACATTGCACATTGATAAGGCTTAAACATCACCTAGTTTACCATATTTAAAAACATGAGCTGTGAATCAAAATGAGTTTGGTCTCTGTTGGAAATTGTGTTAATAGGCAATTAGATTAATTTGCATTCAATATGATGTGTAATTGGTTCGATTGACTGGCACAGTAAAATTTCAGGCAAGGAGGAGAAGAGTGATGATGGACCACAGTGGAAATACGTCATGGCTGAGCTCCTATGTCAGGGTTGTGTAGTGCTAATCTCTGCATACAGAGTTACATAGGAATTGCTCTAGGCAACCCTGGCCTTGAGTGGAAACATTGTGCAACTAGACCAAGAAACCAAATATGCAACTGAATGTGGGACTGTTACCCCAAAACATAGGTGCTGTAAGGGCCACCCTGCAATGCCAAATACCTCCTTGCAAAAGTGGGGAATTAATTAGCTCAAAATCAGGAGGCTGTGAGAAGGGGGCAACTTAGCGAGATCTTTCCTACCAAACACTGGACACACGCAGGAAAAGAACCAGCCAGGGATTCAGAAGTAAGCTAAAAATGTGTTTTATTGAGGGGAATTCACTCATGCATGTACACAAGATACACACAATCACACATTCACACAAGAGCTAACTGAAAGAAAAAGGGAGGAAAAGTTATAGAGAGGCTGAGGGGTTTGGGGGGATTTATAATTACCAGTCCAGAAGATTAGTGAAGAGCAGAAATGTGTTTTGGCTTAGGTAGGACCTA
This sequence comes from Ctenosaura bakeri, assembly GCA_948474755.1. Lineage (NCBI taxonomy): Eukaryota > Metazoa > Chordata > Lepidosauria > Squamata > Iguanidae > Ctenosaura > Ctenosaura bakeri. The sequence continues at coordinate 272,649 of CAOLHI010002951.1, forward strand.
AGGACAGTTCTCATTCAGGAGCCAGACGGACAGAGTGACGGATAGACCTTCGAGAGACTGCACTGGGCCTCCTGAAATCAGGGGTATTTGTACCCTGAAAATAGCCTGTGGCAGTGAAGGTTCCAGATGCAAGACAAAGAGAACCTGTTCTGGACAGTGGGTCTTTTGCCTGTTGATGGGCTTAGTGCTTGATTGATAAAAACATGATGTAATAGCTGTCTATTGTGGGTGCTCTGAGGAAAGAGGAAAGAATCCAGGTGTACAAGGGATGGATATCTATCACTCAGTGTCCTGGTGGGCTCCCCACAGTTGGATTCCCTGGAAAATTCCAGCTTCTATTTAAGCCTACTATCCACAGGAATGGTGTATATTTGCCTGACAAATGACAGTCTTACCTAGAGGAAGTTTTGAGTTGACCTATCCTTCTCACATTGACAGTCAAATTCTTTCTCTCACTTGGTTTGACCTCTCTATCACCTCTCTGGCTTTAATTTGATATCAGAGCCAATAAAATGTGTTGCCAATTACATATGATGCCAGTTAGGTATGGTGCCCATCCACACTGATACTGGGAACCCCCAAAGCAAGGCCTTACAGGACCATATGTATGTTCACACCCATGTACAATTTTTATTTTTATTTTATTGAGTTCAGTTCAAAAGACTTTCACAGTGGCTTGCAAATAATTAATTTGATAGTTCCCTAACCTCATGCTTCCTCTTCTTGTTGTTATTTTGCACCTTCAAGTCATTTCTGACTTACGGTGACCCTATGGTGACCCTATAGTGACCCTATCATGTTTTTTTTCTTGGCAAGATTTGCCTGTGCTCTCTTTTGAGTCCGAGAGAGTGTGACTTGCCCAAGGTTGCCCAGTAGGTTTCCGTGGCCGAGTGGGGATTTGAGTCATAGTCCAATGCTTAAACCACTACACCACACTTGCAATATAAAGGCTTGCAATCTAAACAATCTAAATAATAAATCACAACCAACATAAGACATGACACATAAGAGGAAAACAATGGTAGTGAAAGAGGGGATTAATTTCAGTAAGCACTGGTTGCTCTTCTCACCCTCAGAGGTCACAGCAATGGCAGCTGGAATAGAGGGAGGGCCTCTCTATGAGTCAGTCTATCCAAATCCATGTGGTACAGTTTGCTTTAATCCAATCCAGTATGATATATGATACAAGCCTAGAGAAGTATGTATCTCACTAATTACCTTTAATAATGCCGAAGTAATGTCATGATTAAAAAAAGATGAAAGAGTTGGCCAAAAAAGTAAAAGAGTTCAGGTATTCCAATTATCACCTGTTCAATCTGCTGTTACTCTGAAAATCTGGGGGTTCCAGAGGGACACCTTGATATGCTCCAAGTGATGGGGAAAGGAAGCTCAATGGCGCACAAGCAATAGCAATGCAAGAGGCAGGGTAACCTAGTGAGATCTTTTACCCAGTTTTTACGAGGTCAGGCCCAGTCAGAAATCACACAAAAAGGTCCAATGAATGACTTTACTAAACAGTAATAGCACTCATCAGTGCAAACACTCACACACACATCCACAGGCTAAAGAGAAATAAAGAGCGGAAATAAGATAGAGGGATTGTTGAAAGATTTGTAGTTTGGGTGATACTGCACCTTTTCCTGAAGTCCTTGGTCCGGAAAGCAGCAAAAGAAAAAGGAACTCAGCGAAGAGACGCTGAAGGGATCACATAGCTATTGGGAGGGGAGGTCAGTTGGTATGACTGGGAGGTATCCAAAGAACTAGTCAAAAATATGAGTGTGAGTTTATGTAGATGGATTTTGCCTGATAAGATTTTGTTGCTTCCAGTGCCCAACTTTGTGGGAAAACTCTTAATCCCTTCAAGTTGCCTCCTGAAAGACTGATGGTCTTTTGTCCACTGTGGCACAGCTTGAGGGCTTCCTGTGACTGAGGAGTTTACTGGTCTGACCTGGTTCTTTCAATGGTATGACTGTTGTTGCCTATGTGCCCATCAGGGAGACCTCTCTGGTGGGTTAGATTCAATTCTATTGACCTTTATTAGGCATACTCTGGTGGGTTAGATTAATTTTATATCAAAGTTGTAGACCCAGGACAGGGTTTACCAAGGGAGCAACACTGCTACCTTGCCAACCACAAAGTCCTTCTGATTTTAGATGATGCCACTGGTAATTTTTAAGGTTACCTGTTTAGTAGAATCATTGAACAATTACTTTAATTTACACAGTGCCTAGACTTTCATTCTGGTCAAAGAAAGAACCCAACAGTTCTTCTTTAAGAACTCTATAAAGGGAACAGACGATGACACATGCATAACAAGAAAGATCTTCAATTGCACTTGTATTTCAAAGATAAGCCTTTTCTTTGTAATTTGTATTATGCCTTTGAAATATAATACTTTGCATTACATCTGTCAAATACCACATCCTATAAGGTGGTGGAGGTGAGAATTATGGCCTGAAAGAGGCCCACACGTACCTTTTGTATGTGTCCCTTCCATTTTTATCAAAGAAACAGAGAATTATCATTTCCAAAGCTTCCAGAGAGTGAGATTTTTGGCTGAAAAAAAGTACAGTGCACCAGAAGCCAGATCCTAGAGGGATCTTGTGTGGGTGGGAAATCAGATAGGTGCAGCTGTTACACCAAAACATGGGCAACTCAGGAGTCCACCTGCAGTGCTGGTACCTCAACATAACAGTGGGGAATTAATTAGCTCAGAATTTAGGAGGCCTGTGAAAGGAGGGTAACTTAATGAGATCTTTCCACCAATGTTTATGGGGTCTTGCAGGAAAGAACCAGCCAGAGATTCCAAAAGTAAACTAAAAATGTGTTTTATTGTGGAGAGTTCACTCATGCACACGCACAAGATACAAACAGTCACACATTCACATAAGAGCTGACCGAAGAATAAAGAGAGCTAAAGTTATGGATAGCAAAGATAGTGAGGCTGAGCTTTTTGGGTTATAATTATCAGTTCAGAAGAGCAGTGAAGAAGCAGTGATGTGGCTTAGACTTGTGTATTGAAGGGCAGTACACAAACCAAAAATCAGAGCAACAGCATGGCCACCAGTAAGCAAAGTACTGCTTCTAACTGCATAAAACCAAGGGTTTATATACTCTGTTTCCCTCCCTGAAGGGGTATGGGTTAACTGCTTTCTGGCAGAGTAAACAAAATAGGTCTGGAGTGGACCGATTGTCTCAATGTCTTGGTTGAGTAATGTGACTGGACAAAGTTTTGGTAGGAAATGCATACAGCAGGGATGTCTGCTGCATCTGGGCTTGACTATTATTATTTTTACAGGATTAGCTTAGAGTCATTAAGTTAGGCTTTCCTGGCTAATTCTCAGTGAATTTATGACCTGCCCATGCTGAGGTTACCTCTGACCTGCTTTCCAGCCAGTCTCCCTTCTCCACATGGCCTTTCAGCCATAAGTGTGTATAATTTATGTTTTATACCAATTAAACATATCTGCCAATTAATATATTTTACCAATTAAATCATATCAAAGTGTTGGGGTGTTCAGCCTGGTAACACAGCCCCTTAATCTTCTGTGACTGGGAAGAAAGTTGGATTAATACACAGAAATTTACACTGGCCCAAAACATAAAAGAAAACCATTTGAAAATGGTACATAGATGGTACTTAGACCCGGTGAAGTTAGGAAATATGTATAAATTAAAAAACAAAAATTGCTGGAAGTGCTCCAAATTAAATGGGACTTTTTACCATATGTGGTGGTTGTGTTCAAGAGCAAAAAACTATTGGAAGGTGGTTCAAAAAACAATGACAGACATCTTACAGATAGATCTTCCGTTGACACCGGAGTTTTTCTTATTGAATTATTCTTATTATACCAGATAGATAAGAAATATAAAAAATATCAAGGTATTATTTTTATATGATAACCGCGGCCAGAATCGTATATGCTAAATATTGGAAAAGTCAAGAAACACCATCAGTAGCAGAATGGATACAGAAGGTTCTCGAATTTATTACATTAGATGACCTCACTCGTAGAATGAGAGATGAAAAGAGTGGTAATACAGGAAATGAGTGGAGGTCTGTAAAAAAGAGAATCGAAGAGAATTGGGCAAAGTTGTGTTAAGGGGGGAATAAATGATGAAGGACAATAACAGAATAATTAAAAGAAAAGAGTATTATATACATGAATCTAACAATATTATGGGGCGAGATCTCGATTATAACAGGTTTTTATGGGGTACAAGAAAATGAAGTATTAAGTGTGGTCAAACAAGGGGTGAGGGGAAGGGTAGCGTGAGATAGTATATGGATATGTCGATAAAGTAATCATAGGATAAAGCATTTTTATTGTATAATGTGTAATACTTATGGATTATTGGATTATGTAATATAACAGATTGGAAATTTAACTTTTTTTAATAAAAATATTTAAAAAAAAAATCTTCTGTGACTGCTCATTTCCACTGTAAGGAAACAGATTAATTGAAGGAAGTTAGTTCCAAAACTGGAAGGTGACCATTTACTCTTCTTCATGGGGTAGTGCTATTAAAACTCAGTGCCAGAGGGCACCACCATCTCTGCCACGTTTAGCTTAGCCTAACTGTAGCCATTTTGTTGAAGTTCCTTCACAACTGCATTCCTTTTGATGTTTGGGTGATAGGAGGGGGGGATTGGTTGGAGGATGGAAAGCAAGGTCATTCAAGAGGCTGGTATGAGATAGAGTGTGAGAAAGGTAAGGGTGTGGGAAAGAGCTGGGAGGGACAAGAGGTGTTCAAAAAATAAAACTGTTTGCTCATCTTCAGTTTTGCTAAGGTTATTGTCTGTGTTCTGAACTTAACTTTTAATAAATGCTTTCTGGACCTTTTCATGAAGATTACTTATTGAGTTGAGACAAGACATAACATTACGTTACAAGACATTTCACTCAGTACAGGGTTGGAGGGTTGTTGTTGTTGTTGTTATTATTGACCATATAAAGGGCAAGAGGCCATCTAAGATGATAATCTCACAATTCACCTGGTGATTTTTCCATGGAAGCTTAATTGAAATGCTATTGCTCATAGTGCAGCAAAATTAATTGGCAAGCAGTGGTCTATTCTTGTTCTTTGCAAAGGTTGTCCCAGGACTCAACGTTTTGCTTCAACAACCTCTCCCCACAGTCATTCTGTGGTTAGTGGATAGTGTAGGAGGCCAAAGAAACATCTCGCTATGTCCCCATAGCTCGATGTGTTAGGGTAGACAAACAAACCACACCTCGCTATATTCCCAGACATGGAGCTGCCTTGAACCCCCTAACACAAGGTAGGAAGGTAGAAAAGAGAAGGCAAGAAGGTGTGCGCACGTGCGCACACACACACACCTCTTTGGCCAAGGATCTCAGGAAGGATGATTCATTCTTTCAGGCTTCCCTTCTTATACTATTTTTATGTTCATATTAAAGAATGCTGACAGAAAAGAAAAGATTCATGCATCAGCATTAGTAGAGTCACAGCTTGTACATGTGTTACACTCTATCTGGCTCTTAGCTTTCTAAGCCTGTTACATCCTAGGTCATTCTCAAAGATATTGCTGACATTTCAAGAGTCTTTCACTTGTACATACTGATCATAAACAGGAGCACAGCAGAATAAACAATTCTAAAGCAAGGTTGCTTGATGACCCCTGTGTGTCTAAAATGCCAATTAATATCACAGTTAGTGATTATCAAGTGTTAATTCTATAGCAAGTTACAGAGCCCTAAATTTCAAGCCTAACAGATGGAAACCAGTGACTTCATCTGCCGATTCCTCTGGAAGACCTCAGTGGATCATAGCAAATTATGTCCTTGGTCTGCATCTGGCTACGGTAACATAAAGAGATGCTTCTCTGCCCCCCCCCATCGCAAAGAGAATGGCCATGTTGATGGTGGGGCTATTGCAGTAAGGATGGAGACAGGGGAGCAATGGTGGAGTTCCTCATGCTGACTTCACCTAGACATACAGGATCTCAGTGACAGTGTGTTTCCAAGAAAGCATGGAGTCATATGTTGTGCAAAGAGACTTTTATGCTGTGGACATTCTGCAAACTTTCCACTTTTGCACAGTTCTGGTTCACAAATGGGCCAGGCATCATTCATTTATCGCAAACTGGTTCTAGAGATTACTCTAAGGAGGCAAAGAAAACATCAAAGATAAGTCAGCTGGACAGTTATGATCATCTTCCATCTATGTGCCTGCATCTAAACAGAAATAATGACTTGCCCATGAAATAACCTGTCAGTTTTTATTTATACTAACCTTAAGGTCAGAAAGTCATCTGTCTCTCTTTCTCCTCATCCTCTTTAACTGAGTGGAATCCTGACCTATGAATTTTTGTGGGAATGTGACCTGGAAGAAGAGATGACCAGTTATACCCAGTCTCCTGAACTCCATTGCAGAGGATGCAAGGTCACATAAAATGTCCCTAATGATGTCAAAGTAGAGCAGAAGGCAGAGAGTGGTTTGACAGAAGCATCGTTGCTCATGGTAGGCATTCTACTGTTGCTTCTGTGCAAAGATTTTCCAATTTCTGTAGATCACAAAACATTAAAGCAAAAGAATTGGATTTATGACAAAACATATTGTTTAGCTATATTTCTTTTCCATTACTGTCTAAGATATATCCATAACCTTTTTTGTTTTAAATATATATCTGAACCATTTCATTAGGAATGAAATAAGACAATCAATGGGTTTTACAGTAAAAGTATTGAATACTTGGTCTGAGTTCTGACTCAAGCAGGCTTTGGAGAAGGCCACCATATTGGCAGATTAACTCACACAACCAAGGAAAAGGGGAAGCTGAAATAATGACGCATGGGGTCTTCATTTCTCAATAGATGAGCAGCCACCAAATGGGTAGAATAAAAGGGAGTACTTCTTCATATAGCACATAGTTGTACAATGCAATTTGTTACACAGTGGAAATTGTTATCACAAGATGCAGTAGTGGCCACCAAGCTGGTGGAAAGAAGATGAGGTGGGTTTGTGAGAAATAAAGTCTTGATGAACACAAAATGTGACAGCTGTTGCGTGATAACAAGTTGCCTACAGGAACTAGTACTATTAGTTTGTTGTTCTCATCTGCCTTCAAGAAAACTATGATTTATGGTGACACTTGTTGTTGTGTGCCTTCAAGTCATTTCCAACTTATGGCAACCCTAAGGAGAACTATCATGGGTTTTTCAGGGGCTGAGAGTATGTGATGCACCTAAGATCACCCAGTGGGTTTCCATGGCTGATCAGGGAATTAAACCTTCATGTCATGTGCTGGCTGACTTGCTCTCATAAAAAACACTCAGAGGTTTGGAAGAAATATTTATTTGGAATTAGGAAGCTGACATGTGTTGGCTGGTAACAGTTTTTATACCTGGACATCCAAATTCTGGTGTGCATGACAATAATTGGTGAATGTCATAAATGTCACATCACCCCACCAGAACCAGAGTTTCCCAGGCATTCCCAATGTTTACATAACTTTCATCATGAGAACTCAGTCAGTTTCTGTCATCTTATTTTGGTCTTGGCTGTTCTCCTAATACCTTCCCACTAGTTTCACATTGCACCCTTCTGATCTCTCTGGATATCAACTATTGTCAGATTACCTCTTTTGGTTCTTCAGTGCATTTTGAACTCATACCCTGATGCAAGTTGCAAACAGCAAAAGGCGACTGATACATTGTCACACTAGCAATCTCTACTTCCCTTTCATCTATTGCCTGTGTTAAAACAGATACTATTTCCCCATTTGTATGACAGAAGCCAAGCTTCCTGACAACTGGTCTCCAGGGTCATAGTCCAAAGCGCAAGCCATTACACCACACTGGTTCTCGTATCTCATATATCCTCATGTTGTTGTTGTGGGTTTTCAAGTCTTTTCCAACTTATGGAAACCCTAAGTTCACAAGGTTTTCAGAGGCGCAGAGCATGCGATACACCCAAGGTCACACAGTGGATTTCAATGGCAGGAAACTAAACCCTGATCTCCAGGGTTGTAAGTCCAGTATGCAAGCCGCTACATCACACTGGCTCATGATAACACTATCATAAGGTTTTCTTGGCAAGATTTGTTCAGAGGAAGCTTGTCATGGAGGCTGAAAGATTATGACTTGCCCAAGGTCACCCAATGGGGTTCTATGGCTGAGATTCTGTGGGAGAACCCTGATATCCCAGAATCTCCCAGAGTTCTGGTCCAACACTCCAAGCCACTACACCATGCTGGTCCCGCCACTATTAGCATCCAACAACAATAACTCATGCCACCAGTCATCATTAGGACAAGCAACTAGTAGAGTTCAAAAGAAAAGGGCAGCTACCATAAAGTCTCCCTTACCTCCTTCAGTAGGTAGGGTAATGAAAAGCCCTTCCCTCTATACTTTACAGACCCCATATTCCAATGAAGAACTGGTCTTAAAGCAAATATTATGAATGCACTTGTGCTTGTGAATTGCAGCATGAACTGAGCTCATATTTATCTGTCATGCTGAGGCCCCTAAATTGTATTAAGAGACTTCGTAGTATTACTATTTTTAAAAAATGTTATTCAAACAGATTAGGGCAATATTTAGAGATTCCTCATATTCTGATACTTTAAATTGCATCTTACTGAATTTATGTGTAAATCCAGCAGTAATAATGACGTAAAGTAGCCATTACCCCATCATGGGGGCCTACCTGTTCCATGCATCTAGTAGAAGGAACTTAAATGGGAAGACATCTTCCACCAGTGAAAAGGAATAAATGGATCCATTCTTGGGAGACAGGGTGAGGTAGGAATGAGTTTCAATATTCTGTTTTGCCTGACCTATCCTTGTCCCATGCACAAACAGCACTGAGCACTTGTATGCATTATTGGCAAGCATTTGACCATCAGGAAATATAAACTCCTAATGCGAGCACTGACTTTCTTTTAAAAGTATGTCTTTGGTGTCAATTTGGAAAACTGTGTTTAACAGAGATTTTCAGAAGACTGAAAGAGTATCTTTATTGTGTTAACCTGTTTCTATTGTGTAGAGATAAGTCACCATGAAATTTAAGGGATATGCTTTGTTTGTCCTGCTCCTTGTTGTCTAATATATGCAGCATTGCTGAAAACGCTGTATTCTTCACTCCAACACTAGACAAAACCTAGTCCAACACAAGCCAAGGGTCTGTCAATTTCTAATCCATGTTGGGTTTTGCCTGTATTCATTCCCAAGTCTGTCACATCCCATTTATGAATAATCCTGCCATTTTTTTAAAAAAAGATGAAAGTTTGCTTTATTTTGTAAGATTTGTGCACCCCCCCGCCACCATGGAAATAGGGACATTTATGCATTTTCCCTAAGAGAAACCTATTTTTGGTGCATAATGTAACTGAAAAATGCATTTGTGCGTTTTGGCACATTTCTGAGTAGAAAACAGTTTCATGAAAATTCACATAGGGCTTAGTCCTTTCGTCCTCAGTTGTCCAGCAGTGGACCAGGATCCCCTATGTCCAACTGAAATGAAATTCTCTCCTGTTTTCACTGGGCAAATTGAACCTGTTGCTTTTCCCAGCAACTAGGGAAGCATGTTGAATTTGCCTGTCAAGCATAGGTTGAAGATGAGTGTCTCAGTTTGGAACTTTAATTCAGCACCATAAACAGAGGCCATTTCTGCACTAGCCTGTTATAGAGCTATGATTCCACTTTCAACATCCTATGGAATCCTGGGGTTTGCAGTTTTGAAAGTGGAATAGCGCTATAACAGGCTAGTGCAGAAATGGCCATAGTTCAATACACAGGGATTCAAACTGAGACTTTTCAGGAAGAAAGCACTCCCTGGGCTGCACTGCTGAACCTGTCAGTTTTGGATTTTCCAGTATTTGATTTTTTAAAAATCTCAATTTCTATGCAACTTGAATATGACATAATCAGTGAATGTTGGTGTTGTTCTTGATAGGTGCCTTCAAGTTGACTTCGAACTTATGGCTGATAACTACGCTTGGGCCATTTCCACACCACACTATTATAGTGCTATTATTCCACTTTCAACATCCTATAGAACCCTGGGCTTTACAGTTTAGAGAGGGGCAGAATTCCATAGGATGTTGAGAGTGAAATAATAGCACTATAACAGTGTAGTGTGGAAATGGCCCCGCTCAGAGGTGGTTAGCCATTTCTTCCTCTATGGTTGAGTGTGACTTGCCCAGGGTTGTTGCTGCTGCTGCTGTGTGCCTTCAAATGATTATGGTAACCCTAAGGTGAATCCATCACAGGGTTTCCCGGGGCAGAAACAAGCCGAGGCCATCCAGTGGGTTTTTATCAGCCAGCAGGGAATTGAATCCTGGTCTGTAGGGTTGTAGTCCAATGCTTAAATCCCTATACCCCACTGGTGGGGCTGAGCAGGGATTCAAACCCTGACCTCCAGGAGTTCTATCCAACACCCAGCCTGCTGCACTGCACTACCGAATTTTGATATATGTTTATCGAATACAAACTAAACCTAAATTCCAACTCATCCCTAGAGAGAGAACTGACATGAAGACAGGATTGGGTTTTATGAAAACTCTGCATTGGCAAAATCTCTTTTAAGAAAGCAAGAGATGGAGAGGAAGCAAGTCCTACACAGTTCGTTTCAAATTCCCCATAGACAGTCTACAATGATTGACTTCCCATGCCGATATCCAGCCGTCACTGGCTGAGATTCAGTTTTTTACCTTCAGAGTTCTGCTCTCAATAAATAACACTACCAGTCCCCCCACCCTCTGCAGTCAGTCAAAGCAGCACACTATAATTGTGTTAAGACAGCATTGCAGAAATGTGTTTACAGCTTACTGTCCATCCATCCAGAAACAAAAAAGCAAGAACTGAATGGCAAAATAACTGTCAAAATCTAAATGGCCCCTTGCTGACACTAATAATATAATGGGTAGGATGGTAACATGCCGGCCACCATTAAAACTGTCAGCATTTAAAACAATTACCATGCAATGTTCCCTCAAACAGCAGACTGATGGCAAGAGTTAGAGGAATGAGCTTTCTGTTGGCAAATGCCAAAGGTGATGCACACACATACACCAGTGGTATTTTAATTTCTTCAAAACATCCTTAGAAAGAAGGAAAGAAATGTTGTATAAATGCCTATTTGTTTTTATTTTACTTTTCATTTATATCCTGCCTTTTCCCTAGTAATGGGACTCCAGGTAGATTACAACTTTAAACCTTTTAAACCTTTATTAGTGTCGGCAAGGAGCCATTTGGACAGTACAGATTAAAAAGTGTACAAAAACATTAGGAGAAAATAAAAATACAAAAGTTATTAAAAACTCAAACAATCTTCAGAATTATACCATTTAAAATGAGTTAACAGACAATATTAAATAAAAAAATCAACAAAACAGCACAGCATACCATTAAAGGACTGTCAATTCCTAAAAGTCTAATGGAATAAGATTATTTTTACTTGTCGGCAGAAGGGAAACAAGGTGGGAGCTATTCTAGCCTCTCTAGGGAGAGAGTTCCAAAGCCTCGGAGCAGCTGTGGAGAAGGCCCTTTTCCTTTGTCACCATCAAATAAGCCTCTAATGGAGATCTTAGATCTCTGGTAGGCTCATGAAGACAGATACAGGCACATTTCTTTCTTTTTTTTTTATAGAATCATAGAATTGCAGAGTTGGAAGAGACCACAGGGGCCATCCAGTCCAACCCCCTGCCATGCAGGAACACCCTCAAAGCACTCCCGACAGATGGCCATCAAGCCTCTGTTTAAAAACCTCCAAGGAAGGAGACTCCACTACACTCCGAGGCAGCATATTCCACTACCGGACAGCCCTGACTGTCAGGAAGTTCTTCTTGAGGTTCAGGTGGAATCTCCTTTCCTGCAGCTTGAATCCATTGCTCCTTGTCCTGGTCTCTGGAGCAGCAGAAAACAAGCCCTCTCCCTCCTCTACGTGGCATCCCTTCAAATATTTAAACATGGCTATCATGTTCCCTCTTAACCTTCTCTTCTGTAGACTAAACATACCCAGCTCTCTAAGTCTATCCTCATAGGGCATGGCTTCCGGACCTCTCACCATTTTGGTTGCCCTCCTCTGGACTTGCTCCAGCTTGTCAATATCCTTCTTGAATTGGGGTGCCCAGAACTGGACACAGTATTCAAGATGGGGTCTAACCAAAGCAGAGTAGAGTGGTACCAGTACCTCTCTCGATCTAGACACCATACTCCTATTGATGCAGCTGAGAATTGCATTGGCTTTCTTGGCTGCTGCATCACACTGCTGACTCATGTTCAGCTTGTGATCTATGAAGACTCCTAGATCCCTTTCACACATACTGCTATCCAGCCACGTGTCCCCCATCCTATATTTCTGTAATCCATTTTTCCTACCTAAGTGTAGGACCTTACACTTCTCTCTGTTGAATTTCATATTGTTTGCCTTGGCCCAGCTCTCCAATCTATCCAGGTCATTTTGAATTTTGATCCTGTCCTCCGGCATATTAGCAACTCCTCCCAATTTGGTATCATCTGCAAATTTGATGAGCATGCCCTCTATTCCTTCATCCAAGTCGTTGACGAAGATATTGAACAGCACTGGGCCCAGGACAGAACCCTGTGGCACCCCACTAGTCACTTCTCTCCAGGATGAAAAGCAGCCATTCGTGATCACCCTTTGGGTTCGGTCGGTCAACCAATTACAAATCCAACTAACAGTAGCCCTGTTTTTTTTTTTTTAATAAAGCAAGTTATCCGGAGTCCTCCCTCCAGATTCGCAGGTTTGACCTTCGCAAATTTGATTATTCTCAAGACACGTGCTTTCCTCCCCTCCCCATTTCCCCCTTCCCATTCCCTTGCATTCTTCACTGCAGGCTTGCCAGGCTTGTGTTTAAAATGGACTTTTTCTCCTTTTGGGTGAGCAAAGCCTCCTCCCATTGCTGCAGGTGTGTCCTCTCCGCCATGTGGTTGCACATTCTGCTGTGTATTTTGTTCAGGTGTTCTCTTTGCTCCTACCTCTCATTTCTCAAGATGGCTACCAGAAGTAGTAGAGTCCCTAGAACTCCACTCTTCTCTGTCTGAAGGGAAAGTACTGGTAAGACTTTTAACTTGTCTTTTTTCTTCTCCTCCCTAATAGCAGGGCTATAGGCAAAGGAATAGGAAGGGAAGAACTAAAGAGGGGAATGGAAGGGGGATCATGGGAGTTCTTCACAGCTTTTCCACTTTCATGAAGGTTCTGCACCCCAAACCCTTGCAAATATGGAGAAGGCCACTGTATTTCATATTGCAAGCACATTTTTTTCCAGGAACATCCCACCCATCTCCAAATGGGGATGAAATTTGGAAGGGATGTGCAAAGAACCATCGATATTTTATGCACACTTTCTTCAGTACAAACTGCTCAGATTGGCCTAAGTCTGGATGCAGCTTGCATTTGGGAACCCACACATTACGGGACAGCTTTGGTCACATTTAATAAATGTGGAAAATGTGCAGAGAAAAATGTGCACTCTCCAGATATGCTCAAAACTGCCCCATAAACACTCTGTGTTCAATGGAGGTGAGGAATATATCCAAGCAAAGCATACAACTTGAAGAAAATCTTCAAAAATGTAAAAATTTTCAAAACAAATACCCAAAGAAAAAGGATGATTTGAGTCCAAACAAACAAACTAACAAATCCCCCTCCAAAAAAACCCAGATAGAATTGGCCATGTTACTATGGTTCAGACATATCCGGTGATAGCACTAGATATCTCTTGATATCAAACTTATTTGGCCTTCACTTGACCTTTTTCTGCCACCCTGCTCCACGTGTTTGCGAGGCCACCAGACAAACACGTAAACAGGCATGGTCGGTTAATGGTTGGACATTCCAATCCCCACTTAGGCAGGCAGATTAACACCACTCCATTGCTTCAGGGACCTCTTTTACAGACATACCTTGCTTAAGCGCGACTTTACACAAAGACGCTTGGCCTCAAGCCGGCACTCTTGCAATGCTAAGCCATTTACATACTGGCTACTCTATTGTTAAATCTGCGCTAAGCTTATCATGTAAAACTTGACCTTTCCCAAAGCTTTGTCCCGCTCCAAACTTGCATTGTTCTCACCGAGTATGGCATGGCCTATAGGCATAATCCACCCTATAAAAACTCCCTGATTCCGAGCCCACCTGCTTTTCTCCAGGACTATGAGATAAGGTGTCGTATCACCCATTTCCCCTGAAAACTCTCATTTCCTCTTCCTAGTTAGCTGTGCACTTGTGTTGTCTTTTCTGTTGTTTGTCCTTTAATAAAGATATCATTTTTACTATTTTAAACTTGTCTGACCACTCTTCTGACCTGACCCCATAGATATTGGGCTACAAGATCCCTCCTAAGTTACCCTTCCTCTTGTTAGCCTAAGAGAGTGCTCGAGTTAATTTCCCCATCTTGTGTTTTTGCTTGGTTATTTGGGCGCCCCTCCCGGGACCCCCAGAATACAGGGTAACAGCCATGTACCAAAAATTCAGGTAAAAAAAGAATAGAGTTCATGGATGTCATTTCTATAGATGCCTGCATCCCTGATAGGGGGTTACTGGGGTGGCTGTGTGGGTGGTGGGTGAGTTGCATGCAATTTTTAAGAAAACTGCACATTTTTTAAAAATACGGCTGTGGTGTTACCCCAAAATGTGGGTGACTCAGGGGTCCATCCACAATGCCAGTACCTTCATGAGACTGTGGGGAATATTAGCTCAAATTAGGAGGCCTGTGGGGGGCTGGGTAACCTAATGAGATCTTTTACACCTATGTTTACCAGGACTTCTGCAGGGAGGAGCCAGCCACAGATCCAAAAGTAAGCTTAATAAAGTTTTATTGGCAGAATTGCAATCACACACACAAAATCCAAGCAGTCAAGCAATCACATAAGGCTAAATGAAAGAAAAGGGAGGGAAGTTTTGGATAGCGAGATTCAGAGCAAACTGGGATTGGTACAATGGGAGGGGGACAAAATGAGGGCACTGCTGTCCACAAATGAGAATTCTACCCCCTATCCCTGTGCACAGCTACAAACCAAGGTTATGCCCTAAGATGCCTTTGTGGGTCT
The DNA here is from genome assembly GCA_948474755.1 of Ctenosaura bakeri. NCBI lineage: Eukaryota > Metazoa > Chordata > Lepidosauria > Squamata > Iguanidae > Ctenosaura > Ctenosaura bakeri. The sequence continues at coordinate 287,687 of CAOLHI010002951.1, forward strand.
CAATACAAGAAGCCTTTTATAGGTAGGAAATAACAGAAAGGAAGGGTATGTAACTTAGCAGGATCTTTTTTTTAAAATTTGATCAAGACCAATATAGAATTATCAGATAAAGAATTACTGACAGACGGTTACAGTTTTCAATTGTATTCTTATAGATTCAAAAGGCTTAAAACAAGAAAACGTTAGGTTTTGAAAAGCAAAAATCCAAATTTGAGATGCAGTTATGTATGGATGATGGATGGATGTCATCACATTTGGTAATGTGTATTAACTTTTGTTAAAAATTGAGTTGGTAGAGGAATGGTCAAAGATTGTGTGACAAAGAGGACCAAGAATTTGAAATATAATGTACAGGTGGAACAATGGGAAAAATGTAGTCAAAGGGAGTTTATATCATGAACTTAAGGAGAATTTTTATAAATGAAATACCATTGATATTTGATTCCAGAAAAATTGGCCAAAATGCATAAAGGGCTTTATAATGTATGTTGGAAATGTAAGAAACAAGTTGGGATGTTTTATCATATGTGATGGACTTGTGAGAAAGCAAAAGCATTTTAGAGAAAATATCTAACCTGATATAAAAGATTTTGAAGGTTAATATGCAATTGAAACCTGAACTGTGGACTTTTCTGCACTACACTATTATAGTGTTGTTATTCCCTTTTCATCCTTCTGTGGAATTTGGTCTTTTTAATTCACTGAGACCAAAGAGCTGAGAATTCTAAATGCCCCTCCCCAAACCATAAATTTCAGGATTCCATAGGATGTTGAAAGTGGGATAATAGCACTGTAACAGTGTAGTGTGGAAGGGCTCTATATTTATTGGGGCCATTTCCATACTGTACCTCATTCCGTTGTCCTCCCCTTGCAGTCCCAGCAGCGCCTTTGCTGGGAAGAGAGCACAATGTGAACACTCCCCTCCACACCCAGGCGGCTCCCTGTGGAAACAAGCATGAGCAATGCACGCCTTCCTTCCGCAGCACAGCAGGCTTCTTTCCCATGCTGCACTGTAGTGTGAATGGGCCCTTAGGGACAGCCCCTGGTAATGTTACTGAGGCCATTTCTGCACTACGCTGTTATAGTGTTATTATTCTACCTTCAACATCTTATGAAATCCTGGGGTTTGCAGTTTAGGGAGGGGCATTTAGAATTCTCAGTCAGAGAGCTCTTTGGCCTCAGGAAACCACAAACCCCAGAATTCCACAGGATGTTGAAAGTGGAATAAAAGCACTATAACATTGTAGTGCGGAAATGGCCTTAGTGTTATGCGTTAAGCAGCAACCACAGTTGCTTGTCATTCAAACAGACACACAGACACAGGGGACACATTTTCCTGTTTGGAAATGAAGACAGAAATCCTAAGGTGAAAGTGGAGGTGGTTCTTTCTCACTTACTTAGAGATGGGCTAAGGAATATTCAATCTGGTCTACTTGCTCTAGCCAGAATGTGGAGCAGAATAGAATGAAGAGTGAGCCCTGGCAACACATCAGCTAGGAGAGGAGGAGGAAGCTATATAAATACATGGCGCCCCTGGAGAATCTATTGCAGTGGCTAATCAATGAAGCCTTGCAAATTGTTCCAAGCTTGTGCTCTACTAGGCAGGTTTGCACATAGTCCTTTCCTCTTCCCTGGAGCTGAGCCCACTGAAACTGGGAATTTGCACATCTGGAAAGGACCCACAAAACCTGGAAGTTCAGGGCAAGGACCTGAGATCAGGCACCTATAGACATGATGCCCTCTTAGGATAGAATACTCTTGGAAACAGCATTATGTTGTGATACAGCCATTTCTCGGGCACTCTGTGGAAAAACTGTTTCTCAAAATTTCTTCACATACACACCCATTTCAGATAAACAGGCCATTTCCACACGGGCTTAAAGAAACGGTGCAGAGCTTCCTCCAGGGAGGACGTCTGCACCTGGGAGCAGACTGGGTCGGACCTATTTAGTGTAGTTGCGCACCTCAGCCCGCTCTGGAATGACCTGAAGTGGTCGTCCAGCGTGCTTTTGAAAGACTGCTTGAAGCAGGTCTTTCAAAAGCACGGAGCATGCCACTCCATGCCCACGCTCTGGTGCAGATTTGCAGGCTCACACCAGTGTGAGCCTGCGATCTGCCGGGGCAGGCTTTAGGCTGGCAAACTTCAGCAGTTGGTGGAGAGCCTCGACCAACCAGAAGCCACCATTTTCATCCCTGAAGCAGTGTGGAGCAGCGGCCATGCACTGCTCCGGACCAGCCTGGACCCAAGCATGGAGCCAAGAAGTCCGGTAAGTACTGGCATGGGGCGATTCCTTCACCCCGTGTGGAAATGACCATAGTCTTCTATGGAAAGCATTGGGCTCAGCAGTACATTTTGTCCTAGAAGCTAGAACTTAGAAATGCCCGTTTGAGTTTTTACATTTCTTCAATAGCAAATAATTCCAAATTTTCCCAAACAAATCAAAACAAAATATCCCAGTTCTTAATATGTGCTGTGATGTCTTTTCAGCCTCTTGCTCTCCGAACAAGACAGGGCCTGGGGGAAAGAGAGAAGCAGCAAACAGCAACTGGTTGGAAGTAAACAAATCAAAACCATTGATCAATAATAGATGAATTCCCTTGTTAGAAAGTTTTTTTCAATATCTGATTGCTGTGTGTGAGTGTGTGTGTGCTCGCGCATGCGTGCAGGAATGTGATGTACACAATAGACCGTTAATGCTGCTAGTTCATTTTTTTCTCACCCAAGTGAAATTTGGGAAAAAAAAAGATAAGATAAGGACCTTTGAAGCAAATACAATAGTCCCTTAAGATAAGGAGCCTGAAGCAAATACAATAGTCCCTGCTTTGAGTCTGCTTGGTCCCTTTGATTGGCATTTCTGTAGCATCCTACTGCCCAACAGGCAAAATGGATTCATTTCCTGCCTCTTGCCCACCCTTCCCCCAGCCAATCAGAGGAAAGTTTCATCAACCACAGGGCTTAGGCTCTGAAGGCTCTTTAAATGCTTTCACTTACTTGGATGAAATTTCTTTGAGACTCTAACCATCACTCCCATCCCTGCTTTGTGGTGAGACCAGGCAAGAGGCATCAAAGCAGGTAATGTTCCACTTTCTGAGTGATATAAAACAAACAATTTGGAAACAGTTATGCTCACCGAGATTGAATAGCCCTGGACAGCAAATTAATTCTTTCAAGGGATAAAGTGACAGGATCCCTCATTTTCTTTTGTAGTAAACTTTCACCATCACCGATCTGACAGGGCCCTACCCTCCCAGGGAGCTGTAAAACACTGTGATGAAATTTGGCATGTTTATCTAACCAGCTTGCATGTCAATGATGTGTTTGTTTCACCATGTTTCCCAGTTGGCTGAGCTCCACATTAAAAAATAAATATGTTTACGCTCTTGTGAATTTAAAAAAGAAGAAGAAATAAAAATTAGCACCAACCAAATGAATTCAGTGAGCCTGTTCCCTGTCAGCTGCCTAGCTACTGCTAGGATGTAAGATCTGATATGCTGGAAATGACACTTTGAACAGAATGTGTCTGAAGTAAGGACCATCCATTGTAGCAAGCATAAGGAACATGGGGTTCTTGAGATTTTGTTGGACTCCATTTTCCATCACTCTTAACCAGTACAGCAAATGGTGTGGGATGATGAGTACTGTAGCTCAACAAGCATTTGGAGAGCAATGTACTACTCATATTTGCATTAAGACTTTTGCTCATTCATTTGCTATATATTTATTCTTCATTAGTAGCATGTTACATTTTGAACTCATCTCATTCCCTATTTATTGGTGTTGGCTGGTATTCTACTTGAGATTTATGTCTTCATATGGCCTTAGAAATGCACAGAATTGAACTGAGTAGTTCTACAATGTCCATATTCACCTAGGGGCCACCATGATGCTACAATGTACACGTGTTATCATGGTTATGATATGTTCGGTGAGAGCACTAGATATCCTTTTGATATCAAATAATTTGGCCTTTGCTTGACCTTTCTCTGCCACCCCACTCCACGTGTTTGCAGAGGTCCCCCGTACAAGCACATACGGGCGCGACCGTTAATGACTGTACATTCCAACACCCCATTCAGGCAAGCAACCTAAGCCTCTCCGTTGCTTTAGGGAAAAACCTCCCTGCAAACCTGCTCTGCTCGGCTCAGATTTACACAAAGCCACACAGCCAAGAGCCAAGCCACTCTTTGTATCAGGCTATTAACGCACCGGCCACGCTATTGTTATCAAGAGCAAAACCAATCATGCAAAACTTGACATTTCCAACTCCTTTGTCCAACTCCAAATTTCCTTTGTTCTCACCGAGCATAACATAGCCTGTAGGTAAAATCCACTCTATAAAAGGTCCCCACTTTTGAGACTTCCTTGGACTACTTTCGGCTTCCATCCCGCCTTGCTGCCAGTTTGTCTAAGGAGCTCCCCTCAGCCAGCCACGCTGAGCTTTCTTCCCCGGAACCCCATCTTTCTCTCCAGGACTACGAAACCAGGTGTCGTATTACCCATCCCTAAACTCTCCACTTCTGCTTCTAAGTTAGCTAGTGTGTGTGTTGTTTTTATTTGCTGTTTATCTTTCAATAAAACTGTTATTTTGTTACTTTTAAACTTGCCTGCCTGCTCTCTGACCTGAAGCCGTAGACATTGGGTTAAAAGATCCTTGCTAAAGTTACCCTGCCTCTCGTTTAGCCAAGAGAGTGCTCAAGTTAAATTCTCCCAACTTGTGTTTTTATTTGGTCATTTGGGCACCCCTCCTGGGACCCCCAACATACAGGGTAACACAGGCATCTGTTGTGCAATGGTAGCCAGTGGATTGACTGAAGCACCATGTCTCTGATACACATTGGGGCACTCTCAGTGTACATCCAGGCACCAACTAGGAAATACTTGAGTGCAACAGGTGTGCATCAGAAGTGGACAGTGTGCAAAAGAAATGTGCACTGCAACTCAAAACTATCCAATGAGCATCAGAAATGTCCAATATGTACCAGAAGTGCCCAATGCAGATTGCAAGTGTCCAGTGTGTGCAAGAGGTGCCCAGTGAGCATGAGAAATGCTCAATGAGCATGAGAAATCCTCAGTGTGTATCAGAGGTGTCCAATACATATCAGAAGAGTGTGATAAGCATCAGAAGTTTCTCATACACATTAGGATAACTCAATGTACATTTGAAACACCTGATACACATTGAAGCACTGGTGCCTGCATGCACAGACGTAGGATGGGTGACACCTGGCTTGGAAACAGTATGTGTGAAAGAGATCTTGAAGTCTTAATGGATCACAAGCTGAACATGAGTCAATAGTGTGATGCAGCAAGTAAAAAAACCAATGTGATTCTTGGTGAAGTTGATGGGATTATAGTGTAGAGATCAATAGGAGTAATAATATCACTTTATTCTGCTTTGGATAGACCTAACCTGGAATACTGGCGCCACAATTCAGGAAGGATATTGACAAGCTGGAACTATCCAGAGGACAGCAACCAAAATGGTGAAGGGTTTCAAAACCATGCCCTCTGAAGAGTGGCTTAGGGAGCTAGGTATGTTTAGCTTGATGAAAAGATGGTTAAAAGGAGACATGATAGCCCTGTTTAAATATTTAAATATTCATGCTGAATATGGAGCAAGCTTGTTTTCTGCTGCTCCAGAGACTAGGACACGGAACAATGGATTCAAACTACAGGAAAAGAGATTTCACCTAAACATCAGGAAGAACTTTCTGTCAGTAAGAGCCATTCGACATTGGAATATGTTGCCTCAGAGTGTGCTGGAGTGACCCTTTTTGGAGGTTTTTAAACAGACGCTGGATGATGATTTGCTGAGGGTGCTTTGAGTGTGTATTCCTGCATGGCAGGGAGTTGGACTCAATGGCCATTGTGGTCTCTTCCAACTGTATGATTCTATAATTCTATGAAAATAACTCTTATAGAATTCAAAGACATAGTTGCGTTAAGTCAAGATTAATCATGGAACCCCATGTTGCAGTCTCACACTCTAGGCATTCCAGCACAGTGGCTCACAAATGCCCTCTTGAATCATCCCTTGCTGCCGAAAAAACGACACTTAGTTTTGTACTAAGTATGTGGCAAGTGGATGGGCATTTCCTTTCCTGAATGGGATGGAATCTATTTGGCTCATTTGCTCCAAAATGATTGAGAAACAAATGAGCCCACTATGGCTAGCATCTTACTAGTGATGTCTTTTTTCCCCTCCCTTAGCTTGGCCATATGCCTTTTGTGGTTGTTTCAGAGAGAAGAATTCACCATCTCCCTTATAAAACAAACTTCAACCCATTCACAAACTTGGTCATTTTGTGGCCAGTGGAGAGCAGAGGTAGAGTTCATGGAAGAAACCCCCTCTGTGAGCTTCTGTCCAAAGAGACATAGCTGGATGCTTTTTCAGGGAGGGGGGCATTCTCTACTGGCCACAGAATGGTTGTGTTGAGGGGGGCAGGAACCATATATGCAGTGATGTATTTAAATCTTTTACTCCAAGTCTCAAGTCAAGTCTCAAGTCTCTACCTTCAAGTCTCAAGTTGAGTCTTCAAGTCCTTGAAGATACTTTCAAGTCAAGTCTCAAGTCTGGAAGCCAACTTTATACTCCAACCAAAATTCCAGAATTTACTGGACAGAGTCAAATAAAATCAGTTTTAACACTTTATGCAGAGTCGGCCCTCCACATTTGCAATTTTGCCATCTGCAATTTTGGACATGGGGAATAGGATCCTTCTTATTCCCCCTTACTGAAGCTTCAAAAGCTTTGGAAGGAAGGATTCTTCCTCCTCAAGCCTGTTGCCTAACACATTTGCAGTTTCCCTCTGGGGGCAAGTCTTGTCTTTTGCTCCTAGGAAACATTTTAGAACGCTCCTCTGCTATGCAGCAGGGACAGGCTGCTGAGCAGACCTCAATCCTGCCTCAAGCCCATTGCCTAACCCATTTGCTGTTCCTCTCTGAAAAATGTGCCCACACTCTGGGCTTGAGAGAGATTGCCATGTGACCAGTAGGCAACAAGAAATGGAGGCGTTGTTCAAAGTTGTAAGGTTTCTAGATGAATGTGTTATGTTACTGAACCAAGTGCGGCAAGTCAGTTACTAAAAATATACAAGTCTTGAGTCCAGTTGAGTCAGTGCCTCATTTATTGCCGAGTGAAGTCCTAGTTGAGTCACTGAAGTGACTTAAGTCCAAGTCTATCGACTTAAGTCTACATCACTGCATATAAGTCCTGCGGGAGGGAAAAGGAAGATGGACTAGTGTTCCTCAAGTAAAAATATAGCGCTCATCTCCCCATGTAGTATTTTGACTTACAGATGACATTTTCCCAATTAGGGCTCATATAGGGAAGCTGTTACAAATGAAAATGAAGGGTATGGGACACCTGTAACCTCATGCCTGATAAAGTCTTCCCTTCCCATGCCTTCCATGTGTTGTCTTTTATGAAAGGCTGCTTTCCTAGGTCCTGGAATCTGCATAATCTGTGATGCATAGACGGAGCTGTCATGTTTGCTTTAATTATTTCTTTGGTTTATAATCTGCCTTTCTGCTCAACCGGGACTCAAGGAAGGAGCCAGTCTAGCTTCTCTTGGTAGAGAGTTCCATAGTGACAGAGAAATGGAGACATCAAAATGTTGTTGGTGGGTTGTTATAGATACCTATGTACAGGAGGTGATCACCTTTACCATGCTACTTTTTTAAATGCCATCCAGCTATTTATCTTGATGTCCGACCTGACCCTTACTTTGCATGTTTTTCCCCCGCAAGCATATCAATATACCTCTATTTTACAGCTCCCAAAACATTTTAAAAGAAATCTCTGTGATTTTAAACAACTGATACATTGCAGTAATAAATTTTTGTGTGTTGTGTTAATGGTCATAACAAAAAGAAAATGATACACTATAAAATGTCTCAGAAATAATAGATAAGAATCAAATATAGGTATTATAAGAAAAAAAAGCCTACATTAAAACATTAACGAGTGCTTATTAAGCATCATAGAGGTCAAGTTTTGAAGAGGATTTTTTTGGGGCAGTATTTAGTGGCTTCCTTTGCATTTTCTAAAGAAAATCTGTTGCTGATGCTTATTTGTATTTGTTGGTAGATAATCAGTTACACTCCCTGGAAGTCCAATCAAAAGTATCTCCCTTTAGTTACTGATAAGGCAACTTGCGACAAGCCTTCTTAAAAACTGGGCATTGCAGCACATAATGCAGACTGTCAGGCACAATTCAGTCTCCATGTAAATAGAAATGTACTTCAAAAATCAGTATTTCTGAAATTCAAATCAATAATAAATGATGTGTTGAAACACCTCTGTGCACAATCCCATTTGATTACTTCTGAGTAGATATGCACTGTAGTGCCACTTTCTTGTCTGATTTTTACTCCAAACAATAAAGAGTTTCTACTTTCTACCATCTCACATATATCCTAGATATGTGATTTAATTCAATAATAGAATCCAGGCTTTCCCAATCCACTTCTATATTGGTGGTATTATGTTACTTCTCAATTTCTTTTTTGACAGCTTAATTCCAGCTGCATATATATAATTTCCATTCATTCCAGGGCAATTCTAATTAAGAAACTGAAAATGACAGGACAGGGAGTGTGTGTTTGTGTGTATATATATCATCTGTAGTTTTCTCACCTTACACATTCTCTTGCCCTCCATAAATGACTGCTGGAATTAAATCAATTAGCCATGTTCTATGCAGTCTTCTAAAGAGCTTTAAGAATGCTCTCTTCCCTCTCCACTTACTCAAATCTGTATCAGTTACAGAATCAGTTTCCCCGGAGTTCAAAAAAGATATCCAAGCGGGTTAGTAATTAGTTGTTAACTGGATCTAGAATTAGTAATATTTGGGTAACCTATAGTTAGAGTACACCCTCTCTTGAAGTACACCCTCTCTTGGACACACTAAAGAGTATCTATGGTAGGACAAGAAGGGTATTTGTCCCAAGCACCAATGCCAGGAGGGTGCAAAAAAGCTGTGCATGTAGGGGTGGGGGATGGGGGTAGGAGTAAGAAGCTAGGCGTGCAACTTCCTTGCTTGCCCTAGGTGCTTCCAAATGTCTTTTGTCTTGAAAACCCTACAATGAGACAACTGACAATGAAGTGAGATGAACTCTCAAGTCAGGAGGCACTCAAACAACTACTAGGGAAGAAGAAAAGACAGTACAAATAGTGCTTGTATCTAATGATTCATTTGGACTCCAGATGAAGCTGCTGATAGGCCCAGACATGATGGAGAAGACCAAAATTGCACAAGACCTGTAACATGAACATGGGATATGAGAAACATGAATCATGGGAAACTAGAAACTATAAAATTAGAAATGGGATGCATAAACATTGCAATAAGTGGAGTGAGCAAGCTATAATGGACTGGAAAGTGATGTTTTCAAACTGGTAATTACAAAGGGTTTTACTCTGGAAACAACAATAAAAAAAGATATTGGGTAGCCTTAATAGTGTGGTGAGATGTAGCAAAAGCAGTCAGTCGCTGTAATTCAAAAATCTGACTGAATTGATCATCCATTGATCATCAAGAAGACAAATAATGGAACTGAGATCAAAGCAAACCTAAACTCTCCTAGAAGCCAAAACGATAAAACGGAGGCTACTGTACTTAGAGTAATGAATCAGGGCTCTCAAAAAGACTATAGTGCTTGATAAAGTTGAAAACAAAAGGGAAAAGAGGAAAACTGCATTACAGGTGGATCAGTCATGGAAGTCAGAACCTTGAATATATAAGAATATATAAGACCTGAGCAGGGCTGTTGATAACATAGACTCTTGGAGATTTCTCATTCTAAGTATTTTTGTTGTTGTTGCTGTGTGCCTTCAAGTTGTTTCTGACTTAGGTTGACTTCAAGGTGAGCCTGTCATGGGGTTTTCTGAGGCTGAGTGTGTGTGATGGGCCCAAGATCGCCCAGTGGGTTTCCATGGCTGAGCATGGAATCAAACTCTGGTTTCCAGGATTGTAGTCCAACACTGGGGCCATTTCCACACTAGACTGTTACAATGCTGTTATTCCACTTTCAATATCCTACGGAATCCTGGGGTTTGCAGTTTAGAGAAGGGCCATTAAAGCCCATTCCTAGATTGCAAACCCCAGGATTCTGTAGGATGTTGAAAGTGGAATAATAGCACTGTAACAGGTTAGCGTGGAAATGGCCTAAGACCACTACACCATGCTTAAGGTCACCATAAGTTGAAGTCAGTTTGATGGCACATAGCAAGAGTATACCTCTTGAAATTCATGATATTTGAGTCAGTTGTGAGCAAATCTCATTGATTTGAAAGAGTCTGCCAGAACACCAGCTATTACTGAATCTGGCTCAAACCCCATGATTTTATAGAAAACTAAGAAATGCAGTGCTTTTAAAACAATAAATCAAGGGCTACTGTAGAAGGAGCAAAATCTTGATAACAGATGTGTGAGCAGGCCAGTAATTAATTTTTTTTTGACAGTGGCATTAAAGCATGACAACTAATTTTGGAGGTGCTGGTTGTGAAAGGTATTATTTATATGAGGCTTTTAAACAGGAAAAGAAAAACACTCTCCTCCAAGTTGACCTCTTAAATAATAATGTTGAGGAAGAAGGCTGTTTAGTACTGAATTACTGTAGTGTTCACACACAAAATGTAGACAAAGCTGTCAACTATAAAATTTATTATTTCAAAAGGTGGCACACAAATGTGTTTGTCAAGGGGTTGCTTGATAAAGATAACCCCCTTAATATGGACTTTGGATTTGGAGTTTACTAGCATTTGTGAAATGCTGTGGCAAAAGAGGATGTTCATAGAGAAGTCCTGGCTCAGTGGTAGGATACACACTTTGTGCATGGGAGGGATGCAGGATAAACACATTGGGTCTGAATTTTTTTTGTGAAAATGTATCAAATTTGGAACTGCTGCACTTCAAAGTAAATAGGAGAATAGTTTGTGGTTACAATATACACTTTCCACTTGGGTTGTTAATCATAAATGCACTCCAAATGCATCTATTAAGGAAACATGCTGGAAATGTTTTAATTCATTCTGTTTTAACCTTGTTAGCGACCTCGGGTCCTACTGTAGAGAGAAAGGCAGGCATAAATAAATAAACAAATAAATAATAAATTCAAGCTGCAGGAAAGGAGATTCCATTTGAATCTCAGGAAGAACTTCCTCACAATCAGAGTTATTTGGTAGTGGAGTATGCTGCTTTGGAGTGTGGTGGAGTCTCCTTCATTGGAGGTTTGTAAGCAGAGGCTGGATGGCCATCTGTTGTGAGTGCTTTGATGTGTGTTCCTGCATAGCAGGGGGTTGGACTGGATGGCCCCTGAGGTCTCTTCCAACTCTATGATTCTATGATTCTATGAAATGTTCTCTATCTATCATCTACTTACTCAAGTGAATATAGAACAGTTACCTAGATTTAATAAGACTAACAACAACAGCAGCGGCAGCAACAACAACAACAACAACAATGTTTATTATTTCACCAAAGGGAGGAATATTAGCATATACTGTCAGGGACAAAGACACTATGGCAACACATGGAACAAAATCCCCAACATTCTCATTTGAAATTTTAGTTCTAGATGGATATTCCTTCATTTCTCCTTCCTGTTTTTTAATTTCTTTTGACATCTTTAAATTTCTTCTAAAATGTGCTTCTCTTTTTCTCCCTTCTTTTTTCTCAACTCTATTTCTTGTTGTCTTATTAAACCCCTTATGACAGCCTTTCTGGCATCCCAGACAATGCTCATGTCTTTATTCATATTTTTTTCAAAGTATTAACTTCCTTCTTTAGTTTGTTTATTATTTTCTCTTCTTTTAGATGGTGTCTTTAAATTTCCAATTAAGTCAATATTTTAAATTTTTCATAATAAGTAGCACTGAGTTATGGTCACAAGTGGTTTTAGGGTGTACCTCAAATTTTTAAAATATTTTTCAGAAGAGATTTGGAAGTGAAAAACATATCTATTCATGACCAGAATTTGTGTCTTTCAGAGTAGTAGGTGTATTCTTTATTACTGCCATTTTTATATCTCCAGAGCTTTGTCCTCAACCAGTCCTTAAAATATATTCCAAAAAGTTATTGGAAAGTTTCCCTGTTTCTTCTTAATTTTCTTCATTGACATTCTGTCTTGGGTCAGATCCATTACCACATTCCAATCTCCCATCATTAAGATCTTCTCATAATCATAATGTGATATTGCTTAAAAAATGTTTGTCAAAGAATTTTGGTTTGTTTTCATTTGGTGTATAAACTCCCATTATTAGTATTTTATAATCTTGAATCATTATTTCCACTCCAATGAAATATCCATTATCATCTTGAAATCTCTTCTTCACATATATAACTACTTCTCTTTTTTCCTCTCTAATCTGCTTAAGCAAATTAATATCTAAATTTAGGTTTCTTTAAATATTTTAGATCTTTCTTACATGCATTTTTTGGAGAGAGATCATGTCTAGTTTCTGCTTTTCTAAATAATGAAATATCTGTGTGTTTTGTTTAACAAGTACATTCAGGTCTCAAATGTTCCAAGTCAAGACTTCCTTATCCATTTTTGTCTAGTTCTTAATCTGATACTTCTTCTGATCTCTCCTGGCTGTTTTCCTCTTGATACTATTTGATCCTCTTCCTCTCTTGTTTGATTCCTTCATGTTAACTCTTTTTCACTTTCTCCGGGGGGGGGATCTTTTTGTGATTTCTTTTCCTCTGAGTCTTCTGAATCTCTATTAAATGTTGCCCCTTATTGTCTCAAAAATTCTTCTGCTTGTTTTATTGAATTTAAATTGAACCTTTCCTGTTTGAAGAAAAATGAAATGCTCTCCAATTTCCAGCTTTTGTAATTAATTTCTTCTCTTTTTAGATTTTGTGTTCAAAAAGTATAGTTTTTTTCTTTTCTGTAGAACTCTTACTGGGACATCTTTAAAAAAAAATTCTTTTCTTTCTATTATTAATCTTTCAACATAGTTTTGTTGAATTATAATATCCTTAATTCATTCTTTGACAAAATAGATCACTATGTCTTTCTGTAGCTTTTTTTTTTTTTTGGGCGTCAGAGAGTTAACATGAAACAATTTGTCTACTTCCAAATCCAGCTACTGTACTGACCAACCAATAAATTGTGTTAATTCTGATATAACACATTCTGCCAAATTCTCCTGAGGTTTCTCTTCCAAACCCCTAAGTTTGATACATTTCTTCCTATATCTTACTTTGGAGGTAGTATTAACATGCATTAAATTTTTCAATCCAGAATTCCAATCTCTTTCTTCTAATCTGCCTTTATTTTCATTGTGTGTTCTTTAGTTCCTGCATAATCTTCATCATGTATTTCTTAATTTTCTCCAAAATTAAAGTGTTATTTTCAGCTACTTGAGTAGATGTATCCATTGATTGCATTTCTTGAGCTTGCACTTGTAATTTAGTTTGACCTTGAGTTTGCACTTGTAATTTGAGCTTGCATTTATAATAGTTTGAGCTTGCACTTGTAATTTAGTTTGATGTCTTGTGCCAGTAACCATGTTAGTGTACTGAATCTTTACTGTTTCTATCTATATCTTTACTGTCTCTATCTGTATTTCTGTTGATAACCTTGATTAATCACTGTAATAAACTAATGAATCTTAAGTATTATTTGCAACTAGAATAATTAATTAATTAGAAGACTTATATTAATTAATAATTTTCTGTTATTAACTTTTATGATGCAAACTTAAAAAATAATCTTAGATTGATTATATACTTGTTAGTGGGTATTTATGATGATACTATGATGGATGGGCGGATGAGTGTGTGATTGTGGGGAGCGAGTACAAAAGGGAAGCCTTGCTTGGCAAAGCTTGAATTAGCCTAGGGCACAGACAAACCAGACCTGCTTTCTTTTTTCCCTCACTGGAGAAGCAGCCCCCTTTTTAAATCTTATTATCAAACCCTGGCTCCTTCCCCACAGACAATCACACCACTGCTTTCCCTTAAACCCACAACCTTTATGGATAAAGGGCCAAGCTTATTAATTGTTACTTCACAAGGAAATAGATAACCTGTGGTAGCATGTTATTGAAATAGAACTGAAGAAAACACTATATTGAGGCTGCTCTTATAGAAAAACTGGCATATTTACCTGGTGTTGCCAGGATTTTATTTTCTCATTGGTAACACTTGTTAGATATACCTTAGGAATTACCTTATCTTACCTTGGGAGTTACATGTGGTTAAAATACACAGATTTGAGATCCTATGTCTCTAATTCCCCAATTTGTCTTGTCCAGTATGTTTAATTTTCCCCCATATCCCCCAGTGCAACCTGTATTCATAACATACAGAGTTTGGGTTCCTGAGGGAATACACTGCCCTCGTTCTTGTTGCTAGGCCTTGTCTCCATAGCAACTGGCATGAGTTCTCTGGCTGAGAATTCTAAAGGCCACTCCCTGAACTGCCAACCCCAGGATTCCATAGAATCTGCACAGGCAGCCAATCATATGAGATCTTCTCCCCTCACACAGCCAATCATATGAGGTCTGCACCTGCCTGACGCAGACCAACAGACAAGATCACTCACAAACTTTTACTTTTATGTAGTAGATAGAATTAAATCTTTATTAAAAGCACCAACATGGGAAAAGGTATTGAGGATTCAAAAGATTCAAAGTAACACTTTCTCAAAGGTATTTGACTGTATTCTTCAAACACCTCAATGGTTCCTCAACAGAGCTTTCACTCACACAACCCTTTGGCTCTCCTAGCACAAATGTCTGTTTCCCTCACTCAGAATTCCTATTAGCCCCCTAGGAGAACTTGAGAGGGCTGCAGCCTGCTGCAGACCCTCATCTCTCACAAACCTCTACTGAGAAAAAAATAAATAAAATAAATTAGTTTTACCCAGTGTTGCTTCAATGTCCTCTGTGTTTGAGCAGCATTTTCCCCAATTTTGCTCAAGGCTGTGGGCGACATGTTCGCTGTTTCTAGCCTTAGACTTTTTTCAAAACAAGATGTAATCAGCAGTGGTGTAGCTTGGGCCCTTTTCACATGCAGTTTTTTTGTGTGCGAGGGCCCCTTGAGCGTCGTGTAAATGGGAGCGTCGGTCCATATGACGCACTCTCACTCACGTGATGCTCAGGAGCCTAAAGCGGGACACTCATGCATTTTCTTATTTTTAGCTCTAAGCTGAAAATACTGCACAGTTGCGCAATGCTCGCGGGGCCCTAACGCACTTACCTGCGTGCGGTGTGCCGAACAAGCTGGCCCAGTCGTGCTTCCTTCCCCCAGTGCAGCCTACAGCTCCCAGGCTGCACTGTGAAAGGAAGGGGCAGGGCGCTAGCGCGACGGTCGTGCTACCAGGAAGTGACCTGCGGGACGAAGGAATGGGGAAGCAGCAGCGTTCTGGCTGAGGCTTTTGATGCGAGACGCCTCCCCCAGCCACACAAACAAGTAACGTGCAAAAAGCCTCTCTGTGCGAGTGGGGTGGGGCGGGCAGGGGCGGGGGAGCATAGGTGGGGCTACAGTGCACATGGGAGGGGCAATGATGTGCAGGAGGGCAGGCAAGGAGCAGCTGCAGCCTCCTAAAAGTACTGGCCAGGGTGCACTGCCCCCCTTACCCCCCTTGCCCCTGGTCCTACACCACTAGTGATCAGAAGTCACTTCCAATTTACTTCTTGTTTTAAAAAGGCCTTTTCTCAGCCTAAAATGATACAATGTGATGATGCCTCCACATCTCCCTAGATGACTTTTTGACCCCTGTGGGGCTATGAAGGACACAAAACAGCCCATCTCGACTCTAGACATTTCTCTCTAAGGCGCCAAGGGATCCAAATTATTTGGACGTGTGAGGAAGAATATCCCCCAAGAAACATATCTCTTTAGTAAAAAACCCAATGTTGTTATTCTGTGCCTTCAAGTTGTTTGCAACGTATGGTGACTCTATGGTGAATCTATCATGGGTTTTCTTGGCAGAATTTGTTCAGAGGGGGCTTGCCATTGTCTTACTCTGAGGCTGAGAGAGTATGACTTTGCCCAAAGTCATCTAGTAGGTTTGCTTAGCTGGGTATGGATTTCATGTCTAGTTCAATAGAGAAACCATGCTGGCTCTCTAAAAACAAACAAAACCAAGCATATACACAAAGCATTCACCCAGTAATAAACATTTTTCTGTCCCCTTTTGGCCCTACAAATCTGCTGCCTGGTGGGGCTGTCTCATGGTAAAGCTTATCCTATTGCTAGGACTTTACTTCTCTACTTTACTTTATTCTGTTGCCAGGCCATGACTTGGATCAGATAGGTGTCAATTTTATTGTTAGATAGATATCAGTGTCCTTCTCCCCGCCTGTCTCCACTTCTTTATGTGTTACTGTTGCTGTGTGCCTTTGAGTCATTTCCAACTTATGGCAACTAAGGCCACCCTATCACAGGGTTTTCTGTGGCTGACAGTGTGTGATGCACCCAAGATCACCCGGGGTGGGTTGTAGTCCAGCATTCAAACTACTACAACATTCTGGCTCTCTTGTATGTGTTACTTGGTACCATTTGGTTGTGGCCATAGCTGTACTGGCTGCAGAATTCTGGGAGTTTTAGCCCAACAAGTAATATCTCAAGGCTTTGATTAAAGCAGAGTATCTTGAGTTATCTGCTGTGGGGAGTGGCAGTGTCCCCCTGACTTGCCCAGGGTACAGTATTTGGGCTCATTGACTGTGACTGTAATTTTCTTTCCTGGAAACTTACCAGGGACTGGCAGCCAATGCCTCAGGGGCCTTCACTGGTCCATAGACCACCACTCTGAGCAGCACTGGATTAAAGCCTTTGTTCTGGGTCTTATCTCACCCAGTCAGTTTAAACAGAGATGCAGACACACACATAGACACAGGAGGAGATCTAAATTATTTCTTACAGTACAACTGGGTTCTTATTGAAGTAATTTGTGGAGGTAGAGGAACTACATGCTATGGACCAGAAATAAGAAATGGCTAAGTATGCTCTCCTCTCTTCCTGCAACCACACTAAAACTGAGCCACAGTTTCAGTGCTTTTGACTTATTAGATTCAAATATTGTTTCTTTTTTTTTTCAAACAAAGGAGCACTATATTGAAATATTTTAAAAGAAACCTCCCTAACCCCCTTAAGCCGCCCACCTCAAAGTTTCCTAGGGGCTTTGCTCTTCAGATATGAGGAATTACTACATCCCACACAGGAAGACAGAATGGTTCTAAACTTTTCAAAAGATTTCTTGTGAGTATTTTGGCAGAACATGCAGATATTTCCATCAATAATCTCTCTCAGCAAAATGCTTGCAGTTGTTTTGTGTGTATATCTTGACAGCCATTATTATTGCTGTCCCACCCTGAGTCTCAATTGAGAC
Organism: Ctenosaura bakeri; assembly: GCA_948474755.1. Taxonomy (NCBI): domain Eukaryota; kingdom Metazoa; phylum Chordata; class Lepidosauria; order Squamata; family Iguanidae; genus Ctenosaura; species Ctenosaura bakeri. Next base: position 305,034 of record CAOLHI010002951.1, read on the forward strand.
AAAAATCAAACTGTGCGCACATTTGTATGTGTGTCTGTGTACGCACACATGCACATGATAGAAAATTCTGTTAATGAGATACAGGAAAGTATTTGGGTAATGCGGTCATTTTTGGCACTGCTTTCTCCTTGAAATGTAAAACCCCAGTAAGTGGCTTTGGTTACATGCTGAGTACTGGGAAACAGGACCCTTTGTTGATAAAATAGTGCGGAGAGGAATGGTTCCAATTAAATCCAAGCTGCTTGAACTTTGTGGAGTTGAGTTTATTTCTTTTTTGGATTATTGCACTCTTCTTAAAATTATGCTTTACAAATGAAGCCAATGGAAGAGAAAAGTGGAAGAAAATCAGTGGTTTATATACGAATGTTGTTAATTGCAGTCAGCTTTGATGTATGGTTGCCGTATGAAAGAGAGACCTCCAATTAACTGTATCATCAACAACTTTGCTCAAGTCTTGCAGATTCAGGGATGTGTCTTCCTAAATTGAGTCTATCCATCTGCAGTGCAGCCTTCCTACTGCCTTCTACCTTACCAAGCATCATTGTCTTTTCTAGTGAGTTGTGTATTCTCATGATATGACCAAAGTACAAGAACCTCAGCTTACTCATCTCGGCTTCTAGAGAGAGTTCAGGCTTGATTTGCTCTAGGACTCATTCATTTGTCCTTTTAGCAGTCTATGGTATCTGTAGAACTCTTGTTCAGCACTCCATTTCAAATGAGTTGATTGTCTTCTTATCAGATTTCTTCACTGTACAGCTTTCACAACCATACATAGAAACTGGAAAAATGATGTCATGGACAGTCGTAATTTTATTATTCAATGATATATCTTTACATTTCAAGATCTCGTCTAGTTCCTTCATCGTTTACGTACCATAGCATTTGCCAAAATTCCCACACATGATCTTGAGGGAGGGAAAAGGTGAGAAAGCCTCTGGATGACAGTCTGGAACAGAGATGAAGAAATATGCCCCTCCAGATGTTTTGAACTGCAGAACCAAAATGCTCCAGATAGCATGGCCAATTGTAACTGATTATAGGAGCTGTAATGGAAAATGTCTGGAAAGCCAAAATTTCCCCACTTAAGAACTGGGAAGAATAGATTGTGAAAGATTGTATAAAATTAATATATGGAAGAGAGGAACAGAAACATGCTTGCAGGCCTCATCTCCCACCTGTTGACTGGAACTGGAGAACAGAATCCTCATGAGGCAAATTAAGGCAGCTTTGTTAGCAGGGAGCCAGCATGTTGTAGTGATTTGAGTGTTGGCTAGGACACTTTGAGGCTTGGCCATGGAACTCCCTTGGGTGATCTTGGGCAAGTCACACTCTTTCAGCCTCAGAAGAAGGCAATGGCAAATTTCTCTAAACAAGTCCTGCCAAGAAAATCCTCTGATAGGTGATAGAATCCCCAGAAGTTGGAAACAATTTGAAGGCACAGAACAGCAACATTGTGATTTTACTGAGAGAGAGAGAGAGAGAGAGAGGAAGATGTGCCTCTTGGGGGATTTTCTTTCTCATGTACCTCATGTTCCCCATGTGCCAAAATTCTGTAATAGGTTTGTCTTAGGATTGCCATAAATCAGAAGTAACTTTTACAACACCAATGGTAACTACCTTAGGTGGCAGATAGTGCATGTATGGATGATGTTGGAGGACAGAGCTGTGTGTGACATGCTCTCAAATGCAGTGCAAGATGCTGTCCTGTGAAAATTGCTGAAAAGGCTATCCTGTGAAAATCCATTTGCCAGTCCAAGCATTCCATATGGATGGTTAGGATGGAAACAATATTTGAAGACTCAAGTGGAGTGGGGATGAACAAGTGGCTTCTTGAATGTTAGGAAACCCTGACAAGAGTAGTCCTGGTCTATCACGTTTCCAAGCTCTGACCATTTTTCTCTGTTTTCCTGCACTGCTCCAAGATGGACATGCCATGGCTAGCTGAGGATTGTTTGGCTGTGTTCTGATAACCAGACACATAAACACATAATTCTCTGGGATCTCTGAAGGACCCCTAGGATGTATTGGAGGATGCCTGAATCATTATACCTGTCATGTCCACCTGGAGAAGTGATCTGTTGAAGCTGCTGAACTGGACCAGGGTAATATGTCCCTAATGGACCTCTCAGCAGTTTTTATTCACATTGTTATCATAATTTTCTGGTCTGCCTTACTGATAAGTGACTTGGAGGCACTGTTTTACATCGACTCCTTTCCTTCCTAGAAGAATGAACCCAGCACATGGTGCTGGCTCCTTGATAGTCCTTCCAAGTTAGAGGGAGTCAGTCAGCAGCTTCAACAGATCATTCTGGAGCCTAGGATCCTAAAGCTTTAACTCTGATTTTGGAGAAGGTACATACAATTCTGTGTGTTCCTAGCTCTGGCTCAAGGAGATCCTGACTCAGAATGAGTATTGTGGCTGATATGCCACTTTTAGGAAAGTGAGAAGGTGTTCAGAGGAAAGTCATCTGGGAATATGAGCAGTTCTATAAGCTCAGCAGGATTACCACTAAGCGCCCCAGACCTTTGAATGATGAAATAAACACTCCTCATTTTGCAATGGCCCTACATCCTAGAGTTCCCTTTCCCCCAATGCATTCAGCCTTTCAACTTTCCATAGCTTTTCACCATTCACACAGACTTAGTAATTCAGTAAGATTCTCTTTCTTCTCTAAAAATGATGGAAACATGTAAAAGAGAAGTGATATTCAGCATGACATGGGAGGAAATCTTACCAGTATTAAGATAAAGTGACAATGTTCTTGTAGAGAGGAAAGGCTCATGTGTTCAAAGAGAAGAGCTATTCTTCTAGAGTTATGCTGTGATAACATAAAGAACTTTTATCCTGCAATTCATTTTTATTCAATGGAATTATATTTTTTAAGTCACAACCACATTTGCAAGGGATAATTATCAAGACTGACAGAAAAGATTGTGGAGGAAAAGTAATGTTTCCAAGCTCAGATTGGTGGTGGCAGGATAGTCTTCTCACACAATGTAAACCAGCCCCCTGCAGCCTAGGTCTAAGTTCACTGACAGGCTGGTACTTCAGCACCAGTGCAACCCATGTCCCCTGCTGTATTCCTTGGAACATCTTGAAAACCAGCTCAGAATAGTTTCCCAGCTTCCTGGAGCAATTTTTTTTCTGGGGGGTGGGTTGGATACACAGGAGACTGCAGAGTGAAAGAGGAATTGTTATTTCCAACTTTGTTGAACTCCACAGCTGTACCATTAACATTCCAGGAGGGCAAGTCAGAGAATGATATAAGTATATCCTGAGTTCATCCTATCATCTACGGGAGTCTTCCCAAATCATTTAAGTCAAAGAAGTCACAGAATCATAGTTGGAAGAGACCACAAAGGGCATCAAGTTCAACCCCCTGTCATGCAGGAATATACCTTCAAAGCATTTCTGACAGATGGCCATCCAGCCTCTGTCTAAAAACCTCCAAAGAAGGAGACTCTGCCACACTCTGAGGCAGCACATTCCGTTGCTGAACTGCTCTTATCATCAGAAAGTTCTTTCCTAATGTTTAGATGGACTTGCTATTCCTGAGATTTGAAGCCATTGCTTCATGTCCTAGTCTCTGAAGCAGCAGAAAACATGCTTGCTCCAACCTCTATATGGCATCCCCTCAAATATTTAAGCATAGTTATCATGTCACTTCTTCAGGCTAAACATACTCAGTTCCCTAAGCCACTCCACATAGGGCGTGGTTTCCAGGCTTTTTATCATTTTGGGCCTTTGGACATGTTCCAGCTTGTTAATATACTTCCTGAACTGTGGTGCTTGGAACTGGACACAGTATTCCAGGTGGGGTCTGACCAAAGCAGAATAGAATGGTATTATCACTTCCCTTGTCCTATATTCCCATTAATGCAGCCCAGAATTGCATTGCCTTTCTTAACTGCTGCATCACACTGCTGACTCATGTTCAGCTTGTGGTCTAGTAGGACTCCTAGATCCTTTTCTCATGTACAGTGGTCAAGCCAAGTGTCAGCTATTTTATATTTATGTATTTCATTTTTTTCTGCCATTTTTTCTGTTGAAATTCATTTTGTTATTTTTGACCCAGCTCTCTAATCTTTGAAGACCATTTTGAATTTTAATCCTATCCTCTGGGGTGTTAGCTAATTTGATGTCATTTGCAAACTTGATAAGAATGCCCTCTATTCCCTCATCCAAATCATTGATAAAGATGTTGAATAGCAAGTGCTGGGCCCAGACAGACGCTGTGGCACCCTGCTAATCACTTCTTTCCAGGACAAAGAGGAGCCATTTGTGAGCACCCTTTGTGTTTGGCCAGTCAGCCAATTACAAATCCACCTAACAGTAGCATTGTCTAACCCACATTGTACTACCTTGTTTGTGAGAATATCATGGGGGACCTTATCTACCTTACTGAAGTCAAGATAAGCTATGTCCACAACATTCTTTTCATCTACCACCCTAGTAGCTCTATCAAAAATAGACATGAGATTAGTCTGGCATGATGTGTGTTTGAGAAACCCTGACCCTTTCTGCATGAGGCTGGTGAATCGGTTCATGCCATTTCTTACCGGATTTTCTGGGCTCGAAACAAGGCGGACTTTCCCTCATTTCCTTCCACACAGCTACTGTGTATGTTCCATTCTGATTTGGAGGAGTGCCAGTTTATGAATCCACACTGCCTCCACCGTAGCCACTCCAGCTACTCCCCTCACCCTGCCCGTCGGCTGTGATTGCCCGTCCCTTTTTTGCATGGTTTAGTATGTCATTGCATACGTGCATAAGTGCATAAGTCCATACTACTCCCTGGCCCCTCCCATGAGCCCTCCCCTGACCACCAATTTGCATTGGTGCAAATGTACATGTCTGTACCACTGTGAAAGCACGAATCAGATCGATCTGGCAAACTGGAAAACTGGTTCTTCCGGTTTTCAAATAGCATACTTTACCACCACATGAAGGTGCATTTAGTTGGAATTACGTGTGGAACGAAGGTAAATAAACAGAACCTAGACCTCTCCAATGTGCAGAAGACCTCCATGGCAAGACACATTAGCCCGTCTTAATACCCACGTGCGGAAAGGGCCTGTATTGGCTTTTAGTGATCACAGCATTCTTTTCTAAGTGCTTACAGACTGTTTAATGATCTGCTCTGGAATTGATCTCAGGCTGACCAGGCGATAATTATTTGGGTCCTATTTTTTTCCCCTTTTGAAGACGGAGACAACATGTGCCCTCCTCCAGTCTGCTGGGACTTTTCTCATCCTCCAGGAATTGTTAAACATTATCGCCAGTGGTTCTGAAATGACTTCTGCCAGTTCTTTTAATATTCTGGGATACAGTTCCTATGGCCCTGGATGTTTGAATTCATTTAGAGAAGCCAGGTATTCCTGTACTACCTCTTTATCTATGCTGTGCTACATTTCCCCTACAATATCATCTGCTCATAGAATCATAGAGTTGGAAGAGACCCCAGGGGCCATCCAGTCCAACCCCCTGCTATGCAGGAACACACATTAAAGCATTCCCAATAGATGGCCATCCAGCCTCTGTTTAAAAACCTCCAAAGAAGGAGACTCCACCACACTCCAAGGCAGCGTATTCCACTGCCAGACAGCTCTGACCGTCAGGAAGTTCTTCCTGAGGTTCAGGTAGAATTTCCTTTCCTGCAGCTTGAATTCATTGTTCCTTGTTCTAGTCTGTGGAGCAGCAGAAAAAAAGTCCACTCCCTCCTCAACATGACATCTCTTCAAATATTTAAACATGGATATCATGTCCCCTCTTAACCTTCTCTTCTGCATACTAAACATCTCCAGCTTCCTAAGCCATTCCTCATAGGGCATGGCTTCCAGATCCTTCACCATTTTGGTCTCCCTCCTCTGGACACAGTCCAGCTTGTCGATATTCTTCTTGAATTGAGGTGCCCAGAACTGGACACAGTATTCCAACAGGGCAATTCCTCCAACAGGGCAATCAATTTAAACTTGCTGCAAGTGTAGCTACCCACATCCTCTGGCAAGAACACAAATATACCACAGTTGTTATGAGTGACTACAGTAACTCATTCACCATCCATGTTCAGTAGTCCTAAGTACACACTAGAGCGGAACTCCTGGCCTTCCCCTCAAAACACCCGTGCAAGACCTGTTGACCTTGCTGCCTGTTTGGGAAACTCCAGGGCTTGGCGCTGCAGTTATATGGTGAGCTAGTGGTTCTTAGCTCCACTCTGAAGCAAGTCTCTGATTCCTCTGGGCCTACACAGAAGAAAACAATAGGACCCTGAGAAGAACCCAAGTGAGCCTCCGTTGGGTCAAACAATTAGCCTTACCCCAAGAGACACAATCTCAACAGAACACAATAGAACAACCAAGCTTAAATGAGCACAGGAGCAAGCAGGACTCCTCCAGGCTCACAGAAACACACAAACAGGCAACCTTAATCCAACAAACTCTCTGGAACTGAGGAGGTTTATCCCAACAGATACAAACTTAACTTATGCTATTCCCCCACCACCATGCCCACACAAAACGCCTGTTGGCCTTGCTGCCTGTTAGTTGAGCTCCTGTAGCCCAAATATACCCCAAGAGGAGAACAAGGACCCTTTCCTATGGAATCCTGGGATTTGTAGTCTGATGAGGCACGAGAGCGCTCTGAGAATTCTACAAGTCCCTCTCTATATTGCATATCTCGGGATTCCGTGGGATGTTGCCATGGCAGTTAAAGTGGAACACAGAGCTATAACTCTGTGGCACAAATGAACCCTAAGGCTTTGGGAAGGTTTTTTGGGGATGCACAGATATTTCTTTGGATGATACCAAACTCTGCAGTTTTCATGTTCAGTTGCAAAACATTTATTATTGATCACAACTAATAGAAGAAGGGGAAGGCAAAAACTAGTTAAAATTTACTGAATTATAAAATTTAATTTTGCCTGGCTTGTAATGTTTATCATAAAATAAAACATTGATTAATGACACAATTACTGAAACAACCTTCTTGGATCAGCTGGTGAAGATCTAATTTTGACATCTGGTTAAAGTCCTAGTTCAGCAGGCCCTAGTTCAACAATAGCCAGCCAGATATCTTAGTAATAAGCAGGAGATAAAAGGGATCATTACTGTCTATGGTTTCATACTCATTCTCTCTTCCTGGAGAACTTGGGGAGCTATGGTTCGTTGAAAAGCAGAGAACAGGAGGATTAAGGATCTCTGAGTATTTTCACCATTTCCCCTCTCACAAAATCACAAATCTTTGGGAAGGGAGAATCATGAGATACTAAAAAGTAACAGAAAACAAGTTTAAAATTGTAGAGTAATATGTCAGTGTATGAGCAAGAAAGTGAAAGGACTCAAACTTGCCAAATAACACACATTTTTTAAAAAGGACATCAGTTTTGTGATGAAGAGAATGTCACTGAGTGTTTCAAATGACATTTAAAAGCCCATTTATTTAAACTGCCATGTCTTAAACACTCAGGAAGAAAAGCTTTTCCTCTGACCACTGACTTTCCTCCCACGGTTGCTTTCCCCTTCAAGATGCTAGGTAGTTGACAGATGATCTTGTCTTCCATCTCCTTTTCTCTCTGCAGGAAACAAGACTCCAGAAAGATAGGTTACTATAATTTTAATAGGAGGGCTATTTTTCATAACCATTGTTTTGTCCTAAAATGAAAGATGTTTGTCTCTTTCCTTGTCTCTGTACCTCTTCTCTGCAACACTATTAAAAAAATGAATTTATATCTGAATTTTTCTCTTTGCAAGAAAAATGGAAATCGGCTGTTACCAGATTAAACAATTGGGTCCACTTAGCCCTCAACTTTGTTCCAACTGCCAGGATTCTTTGTGGTTTGTGGCAAGTGAGGTATGGACAAGCTTGGCAATATCAGTTCTCTCTTCGGAATTTCCCCAATCTTAAGTGTGTTTCATTCTAAACTTGGAGAATTTTTGAAAGGTTTTTATGCAATTAAGCCTTATACATTTTTACAAGCAGTTCTCCTCCTGTAATGCATATCAATTAATTTATACTAATCTATATTAATTTAATCCATTTTTTATTTTTGATTGTGCTTTTGCCTAATATAACCTTTTTATATGCAGTTTTGATTAAAAACCTATAGAAAATGTGGAAAGGTGTGAATTTGACAAGAAAGCTGAATTCCTATTCATGTGTCATTTCAAAAGTGAAATTTCAGGTCACATGATTTCCCCCCACTGCTTTATCTTTTTGAACTTGAGATATCAGTGACTGGGCTAGAAATTTTCTGTGCACAAAAAATGGCATGATCTGTGCATGCTTCCAAGGAGACCGCTGGTCTCAAGAATCCAACAATGTTCCAAGTGACACAAAAAACAAGAACTGGAGATCCTTTGTAGCTTCCTAGGAGCTGCTAAGAGTATTCCAGCAACAGTATTGTACTCAGATGTGGGATATGGCATGATTGGCTCTGCTTGGCCAACTCTGTTGATCAGAGTATTTGAAGAGAAAGCAAGAGGGCCTGACTGGTGAATAAATATTGATCTAAGTTTTCATTCAGGCAGGATTCTCTTCCAATTGAACCAGGGAAAACTCATCCAAAGCGTTTTGATATCAGTTTATCTTGACTTTAACTCTGTCATAGGCTGAGAGACGTATAAAATACATGGATTCTTCACAGAAATCAATCTCTGGTTACCTCAAGTTTATCTAATTTGAGCAGTCAAATTGTGCTGCTAAAGAAATTGTGTTGTCAAATCCCCTTCTGCACTTGAGCTGCATCCCATGACGTCCTGGCACCATCCCAGCAGTGCCTTTGCCAGGATGGGAGTGTGTCCCGAATGTTCCTGTCCGAGCTTGGCCGGCTGCTGGTGGATGGTGGTGGTCAGGAAATGCTCCTTCCTTCCGCAGTGCAGCTGGCCTCTTCCTGTGCTGCACTGAGGAAGGAAGCATCTAGATAGCATTTCCACCCTTTCTGCACAGCCCCAGCTAACTCAGTTGTTGTGCGAAAGGGGCTTATTACCATATTTTTTCTGGTAATAGTATAATGTGTGATTGCAATGGCTAGGGATGTGACAGGAGCAGGACTGTGACAATGTTGTGTAGTAGCACACATCATAGACTGGCTTTGATATGTCCTCGTGCTGGGATGCGGCTGTAGTGTGGAAATGGCCATAGTTTATTTAAACGTAATGCTCAAGGAACTAGACGTGAGCCAATGAATTCAAATTACAAGAAATATTAGGACGAACTTTCTGATGGTAAGAGCTATCTGAGACATGGATTCTTTCACAGAAAGCAGTGGACTCTTGTTTGGAAGTTTTTAAACAGAAGTTAGATGACTATCTGTCAGGAGTGCTTCAGCTGTGGGTTCCTGCATGGCTGGGAGTGGGACTAGATGGCCCTTCTGCCTCTATGATTCTATAGTGAATGATTTAAAGATGTACCAGTAGAATCAGAACTAACTTCTACCCAGCCTGCAGAGCATGGGAACAACCAGGTCACTACCTTGGTAAATTTTAATTTCACTTGTTTTAGATAGGGTTTTGGCTTAACTTATGAATTAACTGGTTTTAGGTTGCTGGAATTTGTTAGAGTGGCTTTTCCTCTGTCAAATTCAGTAAGACAGAAAGGTCTTGTTACTGCAGTTTAGGCCTACTTGGAGATACCCCCAGATATCATTTTGATATCAATAATTTGGCTCTCTCCTACCACCCCTCTCCACATGTTTGTGAGGCCTCCGGACAAGCACAGAACTAGGCTTGGCCACTACTTGCTGGACATTCCATTCTCCACCCAGGCAGGCCAGAAATAGCCAGATCCTTGCTTTAGGAGACCTCTCTGCAAACACCCTCATCATGTATGCACACTGTTTACAAAGGACTCCCTGCCCCGAGCAGGCAACCTGCCAAGCTGAATACTCAACTGCCAAGCACTGAGCATCTGCATACTGTCTACCTCTTTGTCAATTTGGACTTAACTCAATCATGTTAAATTCTGACCTTTCCAAAGCTTTGTCCCGCTCCTAAATTGCATTGTTTTCCCCAAGTATGGCATAGCCTGCAGTCACATTTCCCTCGATAAAAACCCCTGATTCCGAGACCATCCTCGGATCGCTCCCAAGTTCCAGATTACCTTGCTGCTGGTTTGATTGGCGAGCTTCCCCTCAGCTTCACATGCTGAGCTACATCACACCTCAGCATCGCTCTCTATCTTCTTTCTGGGCTTCAGGAAGAGGTTTCGTATCACCCGAATCAACTATCCCTCTGAAAATCCCGCTATCCTACTCACACCTTTATTTTCCTTAGTTATCTGTGTGTGTGTATTGCTTACATTGTGTGCCTGTATTTAATAAAGGTCATTCATTATTTCCAACACGGTTTGCTTCTTGACTTGGCCTGACCCTGTAAACATTGGGTTACAAGGATCTGCTGCGTTACCCTGCCTCTCGTGGTGCCAACCAGTGCTCTTGACTAATTTCCCCATCTTTTGTAATTGTAAGGTTATTTAGGTGTCCCTCCCGGGACCCCCAGTAAACAGGGTAACAGTCTTGTGCTACTTTGCTTGCTGTATCACTACTATGCTTGCTAGGATAGTCAGTTTAAAAATTTTGAGTGTAAGTCTGTGTGTTGGGACAATATTTTTCCTTTCTCAACAAATTCATGGCATATTTTCTATGCTTTCAAGTCCTACGCAGTAGAGTTTTGTGTATATATCTCACAAAGGACCTATTTCTTCCAGTTTTATTAAGGAAAATCATGTAGGTTTGGGTCTTCCTGTTTCCTAATTATATGATGATGATGATGATGATGATGATGATGATGATGATGATGATGGCTGGAATCCTGTTAGGGACTTATGGATTTACATTTGCAGGAATTAGAATTGCTCAGTTCCCTAATCTCCTTATCCAGTAAAGGGCTGCTGTTAGGTTACTGTGTAAGAGAGTCAGCAAAGTGACCAATGCACCATGGAACTGATACACACAGGTCCCTTGGTGTGTCGGACAATGGATAGGGGGTACCGATGAGCATCAGTACAGCTTGATGAGCATCAAGACATTCTTGTTGGTGTCCCTTTACACATCTTTGCAATTTACTAACAGAGTTTCTTAGCCCCTCTGCTAGTTAACTAAGTGAATTTACATAATGTTCACCATGATAGAGGAGTCTGATTGATGATGATAACGATAGTGATAATGACAGGACTCAAGACAGCTTACAAAAGTTAATAAAGCTAAGCATTTTCATCACACAAAAGTTAAACATATAATTGAACTACTGTATTTGCTGACATATAAGACTCACTTTTTCACCCAAAAAATACTGTTTGAAAATGAGGTGTGTCCTATATACGGGTATGTTTTATACGCTGGTAAATAGTATTTGCCAGTTAAAACGTAACTATTAAAAAAATTCAATAAATAGACAATACAGCACATTATATCAAATCTTTTCCCTGTGAGTCATCAGCCTTGAGGACCGTGATGACTTCTGTCTAGAGATGTTCACAATTTACACTACTTGGCTGTTCATGCTATAAATAATGTGTTCAAATGTTTGTGAGACTCTGTGTTCATTCCATTTTTGTACCCTTGTACAAGAATTCTTAAGTACAGTGTACACATCAAGGGAATTATCATACCTGGATAGAATGAACAGATTTATAGAATATTTGTGTGAATTGCTAGTTTACTTTATAGAAGCTGTAAAAGCAGCCTGCGACAGCTTGCATGAAGTATAACCTTTTTGTCCCTAAGGAACTGGCACAGGAAATTCTCTGTGTGAGAAAATTCTGAGCGAGAGCGGAAGACGCGAGAAAGGAAAGTCTGAGGAGACCACAGGGACAGTGTGTGAATGAGAGATGTGGAAGACAGAACTGTAGCTAATATCTCCAAGGCAGTCATGCAGTAGCAGCTCATAAGGCAAACAGTACTTGCAAAATACAAACAAATGCCTGATAAAGCACAGCTATTTTAGAATGAGAAGCTACTAACTCAAACTTGCAAGGCTGTGAGGATTTAGAATTAAGCAAGGTGACACTGTAGGGATTTCTAGGAGAAGGGAGAGGCAAGAGAAAGAAGTTCATTCAGAAGTAAAGATAATACAATTTTCCTCCTAAAACACACATACACACATGAAGGAGAAGGTAGTTCTGGATAGTTGTAAAGTGCAGGAAAGTATTCCCTAGCTTCCCACAAGAAAGATTCAGTAAGAAGGGGTAACTTTTGTAATCTCTGAGATCTCAGAGTCTGAGATCTCAGAGTCAGAATCTGAGATCTCAGATTCCAGGATCTCAGAGATTACAAAAGTTACCTCTTCTTACTGGATCTGTCTTGTGGGAAGCCAGGGAATGTTCGCACTCCTGGCTGGAATAGTGCAAAGACAGGGAGGACAAGCTTACTAAGGTCTTATTAATTAGACCCAGAACTTTGAGAAAGAGAATGAGCTAAGGAGATTCTATGGTCAAAATCTCTGATTCCAGGAGTCTGAAAGAGTAATTCCAGTTTAAGTGGAAGGAAATCTAGCCTAGGTAGTGATTTTGGCAGGAGAGGAGTAAAGCTAAGCCAGTGATTTAAGCAACAAGCCTCCAGAAGAAGGAGATATCCAGCTCAAACTCTTGGGTGATGTTTCAGACGGATCAGATTCCCAGAACTAACTACCCTTGAATGTGGATCCCTTTTAAAAGATATAATGAATGAAAGACCTCTAAGACTTGCTTAAGTTTATATGTCTCACTGTCTTGCACTGTCCTTATTTTGCTAACTAGAGGTCATCTGACAGAAATAATTACTTTATCCAGGATAGTAACAGAGAGGTGTTAAGCTGATCATACTGTGTCGCAAACGTGGTATTTCTTTTCCATAAGGCATTTCCTGTCTTTAATACATTGTCTACCAACTTCAGGGTCACGTGCTGGAATAATCAGGGAACTTTGCAAACTTTGTGATGGTAGATAATGGAGTTCAGCATAGATGTGAGCTATAGGCCTGGACTGGAGGTACTTTCCTACTAGCACTTGCTGTTCTCAGCCAGACAGTAAAAAAAATATTTTTCACATGCATACGTACATCTTGGCAAGACTGTTTTACAGATCTGGCTGTCTCCTGACACTGTACTATCTCTCCAATTCCCCTAGTATCAATAAGGCTACAGTCCCCAGTGAGCGGCATCAATATGACCTTGGAAAGCAGGGTTTGATTCCCTGCTTGGCCATGGAAACCCACTGGGTGACCTTGGGTCACATCACACACTCTCAGTTCCAGAAAACCATGTGATAGGTTTGCCTTAGGGTCACCATGAGTCAGAAATGTCTTGAAGGCTTGCAACAGCAGCAGCAGCAACAACGACAGCAACAACAACAGTCTCCAATAGTTGGTGTCTCTCAGCCCTGTTCAATACTATCTCCTCCATGTAACTCAGTTTAAAGTCCACCAAATCAGGTTTGAGAGATTCCTACAAATACATTCTTACCAATCATTGTGAGGTGGAACCCTTCTAGTTGTTGTTTACTTCTGCTATTCTTCTGTTCAGGAGCCGTGTCCTTCAACCAGAAGGAGTAATGAAATAATCTGTGTCCCAAAATCCTTCAGATTTTGGCTCAGAACCTCATAATCCTTCACAATGTGTGGAAGAAGAATATATCTCACAGTACCATTTGTTCCTGCATGACTATGGCCCTTTCCGCACTCGGTGAGGGAAACGCTCCCTGCCACTACTCACTGGCTTTTTGGTGGGTCCGTTTGGGTCCGTCCTGACGAGGAGCAGTGCGAGCTCGTTGCTCTGCACAGCTCCGGCATCCAAAATGGTGGCTTCCGGTTGGTGGAGGCTCTCCATCAACCGGAGAAGCTTGCCAGCCTAAAACCCGCCCCCGGCAGATCTGCAGGCATGCACTAGTGCACACCTGCAAATCTGCACCAGAGCACAGCGACAGAGCGACGCGGGGTCACGCACTCTGTGGTTTTTAAAAAGCACACTGCGTGACCAGTTCTGGTCGCTCTGGAGTGGACTGAGGTGAGGAACTATGAAAAGTAGTCCGCCCCAGTCCACTCCACAGTGCAGAAGACCTCAATTGGAGGTCGCCCTGCAACTTTTTAATAGGCCGGTGTGGAAAGGGCCTATATATAGTGGGCTTGACTGCCTTGGAGGGTGAGGTGTGACTATATTTATTTTTCAAAACTGTCAGTTTACACATTTCTACTGTTTATTAGTCAACAAGGGTGAATACTTGAACAGCAGTGTAAACCCATGAATTCCTGTATAAACACATGAACATTCCATGTGCACATGTTTCAGCCACCTTGGGTGTCATCCCAGGAAATAGGAGGGAATAAATCCAATTGATCAATGACTCAATCAATCAATCTTGATGACTACACCATGGCACAGATCAGCAATCTGGGTACAGCATACAAGTGTTAATGTTATATGTGAAGAACTTTAGCTATGTAGAAATCAACACATACTATGTACACATATAGACAGTCTGTACCTGTGTTGAATATAATGTGTGAATTCCCCTTATGCTGGGGACTCTTTTTCTGCATGTGAGTGTAATTGTGGAGGGAAATGGACAAAGCTAGCAGTTTTTCTGCTTCATAAAATTGTGCTTAGGTAGAACCTTCATCTGTGGATACCTTAAGGGACAGCAAATTGAAGAAAAAAAATATGTGCAATGGAAATATTGACACCTTTACTGCTTTCATGATGTTGTTAAAGGAGCTTGTCTATCCAAAGGAGTACGAATTGAAGCTATTTGTTGATTTGACTTCTCATTTCCCCTCCTAGGCATAAGCAGTAACATTCATTCTTCACAGAATATTACTTCTGGCCTTACATTTCCACATGAAAAGATGACATTTAAAAGGAGAAATCTTTAAATGGAATTCAAGGAGAGTGTTCATAAGAGGGGTAATTCATTGCAGTAATTTTTTAAACCAAATATTCCAGATGAAGAAAGTTTTCTGGAGAATTAGTCCCTCCCCATTCCCCTAATAAATGAGATTTTGAAACTTTAAAATCAGTATCAACAGTTGTAGGAACAAATAGAAAATGATGGTCTCTTGTTTCATTTAAGGATTTCCTATTATCCTTTGGATGCCTTAGGCTCCTTTGTTTTGTAGCATCCTGAATCAGTGGAATCAATTTGATGATCATGGTTGCTGATGCAATGCCTTTTCCTACACTCCCTTGGCCTGTGCTTCTCACCAAAAATGAGCATTTTCTAACTATTGATGCTGTTGTAGAGCAGTCTTGTGTTGTTGCAGCACTTCTGTTGTAGCAGTCTTGCTGAACTTATATTGCAAGAACAATTGTTTGCCTTCCTCATTCACTTTAGCATCAGCTGGTATTCCTGTTGTTTCCTTAGCTGTAACGAAGAGCAGACGATGCAAGAGTGAACAAGGAAAACAAGCACCTGGAAGTGACTCCTGCCAAGTAAAATGAGAGAGAAAGCAGTGGGGGGGGGAGATGGATATTAGATTTGAAAAATTAATATAGCAATGCTGTCTGTTAGAACTGGGGGGAATAATTTGTTGTCAGTTGCTGTTAATATTAGGGGGTAAAATGGTTCGGTTTGTTAAACAGCATCATGATGGGTGAAATCATTTAATTTGTTGAATTGCATAAATTAATTTGTTATTTAAGTAGTTTGTCTTCAAAAGGAACAATGGGATTTACAGAAAACCTCAGGTTAACATTTCTGTTATTGATTCTTTCCAACGTTTATTTAAATTAAATTTAAATTAAATTAAATTAAAATATTTCTTTCCAATTCTAAATTATACCCCTGCACTGTAGCTTCCACAAAGGCAAGGCACCTTAGGTTCTGAGTGGGCTTTCTTGTAAGCAAATGTGATTTTTTTTTTAAAAAAAGTTTTCCCCTTTCCTTTTTCTTGCATGGGAAGATGCTGGCATAGAAAGCCTGACTGAAGAAGTGGACCATTTTCAGTGCAGTCAACAATGGATCAGACTTTATAAAAAATATAATAGAAATATGGAAGAAAAATAAAAGAAAATTGATACCGAATATATCAACATTAACTCCGATAGTAATGATGGAAAAATTTCCAATGAATTTGAGAGAAATAATAGAGAAAGAAATAAAAAAACAAAAAATATATAGATTAAAAGATTGGATGAAAATAATGATAAATAAAGATAGAATGAAAGAGAGATTGCAGGAAACTAAAATATCCTGGTTAAATTACATACAATTAGAGCAATGGACAAAGAGTATGAAAAGATATGTTAAGGATTTTAAAGAACATACTAAATTTGAACAAATTATTATTCAAAGAGAAAATATGCAAGAAAATGAAATACTAAAAGGTACAACAAGTGAAATATATAAAATATTAGCAAAAGAACAAGAAGAGGATTATCTTAGAAAAATCTGGGAGGAAGAGACAGCACAAAATATAGATATACAAGAATGGAGAAAAATCTGGAAACAACATCATTTAAAAAAATTATCAATAAGAATAAAAGAGAATTATTATAAAATAGTTTGGAAATGGTATTTGACTCCAGTGAAATTAAATCAAATAGATGAGAAATATACAAGATTATGCTGGAGAGAATGTCAAGAAATTGGTACATATATGCATATGTGGTGGAATTGTAAAAAGATAATGGAATTTTGGCAAAAGGTTTTTAAAGAGATAAAAGAGATTACAGGAGTAGTAATACCAGTATGTCCAAATATAGCGCTGTTGTCTATATATAATAAGGTTGAGTGTACTCAGGTAAGAAAAGAATTAATAACAAATTTGTTAATTGTAGCGAGATTAATAATAGCAAAAAAATGGAAAACAAATGAAAACTTTCAAATAGAGGAATGGTATAAAGAAGTGTGGAAAATTGCAATTAATGATAAATTAACATGTAGAATTAGATTTATGAAAGGTTTAACAAAAGGGAATGATTTTGAGGAAATTTGGAAAATATTTTTGGAAAAAGCTTTGATAAGAGATGGTAAAGCTACCCTATTACAAGAAGAATGGCAATTTTGGAAAGTGGATTAAATAAAAAGTTGGCTCTGGGGGGTGGGTATATATATATATATATATATATATATATATATATATTTGTTTGTTTGGTTTTGTTTTTTATTTTTTATTTTTATTTTATATTACGCGTGTGTGTTAAACTTGCGATCTATTGATGAAATTGGATATGTAATGTTTAATTTTTAAAAGGAAAAAAAAAAGTTAAAAGTTAACTGGTTTTGAAGTAATAAGATTATAATTAATAATAGTAATAGGTTAAATGGAAGCCGAAAATATAGAATTAAGAATGAAACTATAATATTAAAAATGAATATAATGAAAATAAGAATTGAAGATAGGTAACAAAAAATGTATAAGTTGTATGATATGGAATAAGCTGAATAAGGTTATGATTTCAAGTGTAAAAGAGAAAAAAAATAATGTAAGTTTATGTTGTTTAAAGGAAAAAAATTTTTTTTCTTTTTTTTCACTATTATGTATAACACATGGTGTTTAATTTTTTGCTTTTGTTTTTCAGTTATATAATCAATAAAAAATTATTATAAAAAACAAACAAACAATGGATCAGACTTGAAATTGGTAACACATTTTGAAAGAGGACAGTGATGTTTGCTCCTTTCAGCTACTTTTTGTATTGTGCAGGTTGTATATCCATGCCACCCCTAAAGCCACCCTGAAAACATTCACAGTATAACATGTGAGATGTTTACATGGTTTTCTGTTGCCCCCGTTCCTATATTTTCATTTCATTTCATTTCATTTCATTTCTATAGAAATGTACACCACAACCTTCAAATGCTTTTCCACTCAAGAATGGACGAAGAAATTTTGCTGCAAAAGCAAAGCATAAAATTGTATCCTCTTCTGATCTCACGAACAAAAGTCCACCAGACTGTGAGCTGGATCCTATTTCAACATTTACAATCTTCTACTACAGCTGAGGGCAACAGGC
The DNA here is from genome assembly GCA_948474755.1 of Ctenosaura bakeri. NCBI lineage: Eukaryota > Metazoa > Chordata > Lepidosauria > Squamata > Iguanidae > Ctenosaura > Ctenosaura bakeri. The sequence goes on from CAOLHI010002951.1 coordinate 322,956, forward strand.
TAGGCTTGGGCACAAGCTGGTCCTCTAATATATCACTACTTGGCTTCCTAATATTCATCCACTACCAGCAGCAACTGTTTCCTTCTGCTAAACGTCTCCTCCCCCTGATTTCTGTCCCATTTTGCTTTACTCTAGCAGTTGGAATAATATAGCCATCCCAGTGTTGCTGAACTGAAAGTCCCAATAGCCCTAGCTAAAATAACCAGTGGTGAGGAATGCTGAGAGATGCAGTCTGATTACACCTTGAGGGCCACATGATTCCCATGCCTCAGACTCTCATTACTCTAATCTCGAATAAGATGACTATTTCTAATACTTCCAGAGGCACATAATTTGACATGGCTCTTTTTCAATGGCACTTTGGCCTAACTTTGAAAAGTAGCATTATGAAGAAACAAAAGACAAACACGTGGTAGGAAAGATCCATTATATAATGAAGAGTGATGTGTGGTTTCCATAACAACTTCATCATGGCCTGCCAGTCACTTAGACATACTTAGTGATTTTAAAAGCTCTGTGATTTTAAAAGTTATTTAGCAAAAGCACGAAGAAAGAGGAGGAGGAGAACACAATTAGTAAGAAGCAATGAAAATCAGTTATGTAAAACAGTATACATTTTTCCACAAAGAAAAGGTCAGGAGCATCTCTTGACCTGTCTAAGAGCTCAATTATACAATGGCTTGGTTGACATGGTTATATAGTTGCTACACCATACTCAAACTGTAGCACACTGGAGTGCAGTAGATGGGCCCTGGTGACTGGAGATCAGCTGTGAAGTCTCAACTCAAACATAGCACTGGTTGTTTTTCTTCTTTTTATCCCACCTTGCCATTAAGAACATTCAGGAACACTATCAGGAATTATCTTAAAGCAACTGGGATAGAACAATGGAGTACCATTAAATCGAAGCTATTTCAACCAGCCTTAAGACATTATACAGCTCTCTATTCTTACTAGTTCCTTCTGGTTGTTCTGGTTCCTTTTTTGTCTTATTTCTCTGCATTTGTCTGACAATAGCAACACTCGGAAGCCCAGATGTGTTGCGTGACAATGAGTACATAATCCTGGGAGGGTTGGGTTGTGGGCAGGAGCCTGCAGTGTAAGATGAGACATAAACTGAGAAGAGAAATAAAAAATCAAGAGAAAACCAGTTGTGTTGCATGAATACTCTAGAGCTTAGGAGGACCTTGTTTCTCAAGCAAAGGCCCCATCTGCTCCACCTTCCCAATTTGCTGGCAGAAGGATGGGACCACGACAACACTTATGCACAATGTTATCAGGGTCCCATCCTTCTCCTGTTCTCAGGTGGTGCAATTGCACCGGAAATTGTTGATGGGTTTTCCCTGTCAATGATCAGTTAACTGCACCACCATCGCAGACTTACCTTGTCTGCGGAGACCCTGGAAGTGCAATGGCTGTACTTCCTGCCCCAGTGCAGCCTCGGAAATTACCCAGCTGCACTGCTGCAGAAAGAGGCATGGCTATGGTGCTTCCTGGAACATCGAGGCAGCAGGTGCAGAGGGGAGCGCTCCTGTCACACTCCCCTCCTTGCAGAGCCAATACTGGGACCCAGATGCCTCTGTGACCAGATAAAGTGTAGAAAAGACCTGAGACTTCACTATAAGGAGAAGGCCATTTGTCTTCCTTCCTGCCCAGGAGGATCCAGTGGCCAGCTAACTTGAGGTGGAGTCAGTCTGGGCCTTAGACTGAACAAGGTTAACAGTACCATTGGGTGGAATGAAGCAGCTGCATTAGGTAGCAGATTTTGGGTATCATGAAAGTGGAGAAAGGGGAGCAAATTGGTAGTTATTTTAATTGTTACTATATTTTTACCATCAGCAAGAGAGAGAAGTATTGGTAGATTTGTTTCTCAGGTTTGGCTTGGGCCCGGGCTGTCTTCCCAGAGCTTTAAGATCTGCAGGGCAGGCAGTTCTCTCTTTCCTACCCCATTCACAGGCACAGTTGGTGGGAACACAGTAAAAAGGCTTCTCTGTGGCTGATCCCATACTTAGGGATTCCCTCCTTAGGAAAGTTAGGATGGCTACAGTTTTTTCAGCAGCAAGTTAAGACCTTTCTTTTCCAGCAAGCCTTTGGGAACTGAATTTTAACAAGTGAAGGGTTTTTATGGCACTCTACTATTTGTAGTTTTTGTTTTAGTCTAGGGTTTAAGTGGCTTGAATTCTGTAGTGGTTCAATAGTTTTAATCTCAATTTTATATGTTTTTCACTTTATGTATTTTATGGTAATTTATGACTTCTTGCAAGCTGTCTTGAGTGAGATAGGTGGGATATAAATAAAATGATGGATGGATAGATGGGTGGATGAGCCAAAATGGCTTACTTGGGTTTTGATATAATGCGCCTTGATTTGAGTAGGTAGGGAGTACTGTTTGCTGCTGTACCTCAGGCAAGAAAGCATCTTGACCTGGGACTGCTCTTGCAAATACTTCACTGGGAAGCTGCCACCTTCATTTACGCTGTTCATCACATGGGACAGCATGGGCCCAGCATGTTGCGATGAACTAAAAATGTCCTCAAGTTATACATAATATGCAAAAACCCAGAGATCATTCAATAAAATACACATATGAGAAAGACATAGTTCAGGATACCATAGAATGACTTTGAGTTATAAAAAATGTCTGATTCTGAAATCACTCCCTAAGACCTCTCTTAAATGTGGTTGCAATTAATCCATGCATAGACAAGAATGCAAATTCAGAAAATCCCTAATGCTATTTCATGTTTAGTAAGTCTCTCAGTCTCTATTTCTCTTTCTTGCTTTCACTCTACTTTTGACCAAGCATGACTTCTGGAGTTAGCTCTGGCCAGTCTCTTAAAACCAATATTGGACAGAGAAATCCATATTCAAAATCGACCTTTTGAAGCGGTAGCCATGAAGTCTCCAGGGAAACCTCTGTTGGTTCTAGAGCTTAGAATTCAACCCAATTGTTCAATGATGTGTTCAAGGGCAGAAAGCGAGCAAAATTAATCTGGCCTTAAGTACTCAATTGCACATTCTAGACTTTAAGAAAGATGATTTCAGTAAACTTAGGGAAATACTGGGTGGGATGGTCAGGAATCCTGAAAGAGGAGGGAGTTTGTGATGGAAGGAAGTGTCTTAAAAGTGAGGTATGAAAGGCCCAATTCAGACAGTTCCAGTGAGGAGGAAAAATTGAAAGTCTCTAAAGAAACCAAGATGAGTGTCTAAAGAACTTTTAACTCAAGTTTTAAAAGGAATATGTACATGAGATGGAAAAGGGGGGAAATCACCAAAGAGGGATTCAAAGGAATAAGCCAGCATATGTTGGGAGAAAGTCAGAAAAGGTCAAGCGCAGAATGAGCTCAGGCGTGCTAGAGAGGTTAAAAACAATAAAAAGGGCATTTTTTGGTTATGTGCATAGCAGAAGGAAGGAAATGGTAGGGCCACTGCATGGAGAAGATGTCAAAATATTAACAGGGAATAGAGAAAAGGCAGAACCACTCAACGCTATCTTTGCTTTGATCTTCTCCCAAAAGGAAAACAGTGCTCAGCTGGGGAAAATGAAGCAGATGATGCAGTAGGGAAAATGTAGCACAGAATAAGTAAAGAGGTCATATACAAATATCAGTGTATCCTAAATTAGTTCAAGCTTCTTGGGCCAGATGACCTATTAAAATAACTTGCAGAAGTAATCTCAGAACCACTGGCAATAATCTTTGAGAATTCATGAAGAACAGAAGTCACAACAGACTGAAGGAAGGTAAATGTTGTCCCCTTCTTCAAAAGGGGAAAAAAATAAACAACAAAACAGGACCCAAACATTTACCACCTGTCAGTCTGACATCAACACCAGGAAAGATTCTAGAGAAGATCATTAAAAAGACAGTTTGTAGGCATTTAGAAAGGAATGCCATAATCACTAAAAGTCAACATGGGTTTCTCAAAGGCAAGTCAAGCCAAGCTAATCTTATGTCACTTTTTTTTTTACAAGTTTAGTAGATGAAGGAAATGCTATGGGTGTAATATACCTTGCTTTCATAAGGTCCCCTGTGATATTCTCACAAACAAGCTAGTAAAATGGGCATAGACCAAAGGTGGATAGGTTGACCAACCACACCCAAAGGGTGCTCACCAATGGTTTCTCTTTATCCTGAAGAGAAGTGATTGGTGGGGGACCATAGGGTTCTGTCCTGGGACCAGTGCTATTCAATAGAGGGCAGGCTTATCAAATTTGCATATGACACCCAATTAGGAGGTATAGGTTATACCCCAGAGTCAGAATCAGAATTCAAAATGACCTTAACAGATTAGAGAGCTGAATCAAAACTAACAAAATAATTTCAACGAGGAGAAAGGCAAGGTACTACACATGAACTGCACAGATATATGATGGGTGATACCTGGCTTGGTCACAGTACATGTGAAAGGGCTCTAGGAGTCTTAATAGACCAGAAGCTGAACATGAGTCAACAATGTGATGAAGTAGCTAAAAAAGCCAATGCAATTCTAGGCTGCATCAATAGGGTTATACTGACTAGATAGTAATTAGTAAATAATAAATAATTAAGTAATTAAGGGAAGTAATTAGTACCACTTATTCTCCTTTGGTCAGACCTCACCTAAGATATTGGCCCTTTCCGCAACAGGCAATTAGAGCGGGGCAGTGCGTCCTCTCATGGAGGTTGTCTGCACCTTGGAGCGGACTAGTAGTGGACTACTTACCGGAGATCTGTACCTCAGTCCACTCCAAAATGACCCCAAGTGGTCCTCCACCGTGTTTTCTAAAGACTGCAAAAAAAAAAAAAATAGGTCTTTATTCTCCTGGAATGCGCCATTGCATTCCTGCTTCCTTGTACAGATTCATGAGATCTGCGGAGGGCAGGCTTTAGGTGTGGTGCACTTCAGCGGGTGGTCAGGACCCACGACCAACCGGAAGCCACCATTTTGGAAGCCGGAAGCCGCCATTTTGGAAGCTGGAAGCTGCCATTTTGGAAGCTGAAAGCCACTGTTTTTGAAGCTGGAGCAGTGCGAATCTACAGACCTCACACTGCTCTGATTTGCCCTGGACCAAGGAGGAGCCCTGCGGAAGGGCTTCGGGGACAGTCTGTGTTGCTTCGGATCCCAGAAGAAGCGGTAGGTAATGGCACGGAGCAAATCCCTCGCCTCGTGTGGAAAGGGTCATTCTCTCCGGTTCTGAGGACCACAATGCAAGAAGGATATTAATGGGTCCAGAGGTTAGTGACCAGAATGGTAAAAGGTCTGGAAGCCATACCCTATGAAGAGCTGCTTAGAGAGCTGGGTATGTTTATTCTGGAGAAAAGAAAGTTAAAAGGGGACACGATCACTATGATTAAATACTTGGAAGTCAAGCTTGTTTTCTGCTGCTCCAGAGACTAGGACACAGAACAATGATTCCAAACCTCAGGAAAATAGATTCTACCTAAACATTAGGAAGAACTTACTGATGGTAAGAGCAGTTCAACAGTGGAATATGCTGCCTGGGAGTGTGGTGGAATCTCCTTCTTTAAGGAGGTTTTTAAACAGAGGCTGCGTGGGCATCTTTTGGAAATGCTTTGATGGTATATTCCTGGATGGCAAGGGGTTGGACTGGGTGGCCATTGTGTTCTCTTCCAACTCTGTGTTTCTATGATTCTATTCTGCTTTTGGAGTTATTAATGCTATCAGGCACAGTTAAAGTTCCCATACTGGGAAATGTCTGATCTAACAAGGCTGCAAAATTAATGGACCGAACACCCCTTTGAGTAGATCTCTGTAACTTTATCCATCACTCCAACCATCAGTGCAAGTTTCTGGGAGGAAAGAAGGTGATTAGCCCAAGCTTAAGCCCAGAGCAAGCATCATATTGAATGCCCAACAGCAGGAAGCATGAGTATCTGCTCCATATTCAGGTGAAGGATAAAAAGAACTGAAGAGCTAGGATAATAAATGCTCAGTAACTGCCCCAGTGCTGCTGATGCAACACCCCCTTCCGCCCAGCTCCTTGTACTCTGGTCTGAATCCTTGGATGGACATCTGGCCTGCTGCTTCAATGCATTTTGCTTAAGGTCCACCCTTGTTCTTCTGGACAGCTTATCGTTGGAATGATAAGAAATCCCCCTTTGGGGCCATGGAGGGTTGGTCCATAAAGCACCAATTGGTTCACAGCCTTATTCCTGACTATTCTCCCCAAACTGACATGCTATTTCTGACTTACCTGATCAGAGTGTGATCTCAAATTACTCAGCCACCCTTCCTCCCTGGTGCTCCTGCCTGTTGCCATGGTAGCTGACTTGGTCTAGCCTCACCTTTGAACTTCCTGTTCTTACCTGGAGTTTTTCAAGCAACATAGCACAAGGGTGTCTCTTTCTTTTTCTGCATACAGCTTTACAGTGTTGTCCCAGCTTCCCCCCTCTTTTTTTCCTTTCCTCCACCATGAATGCTGTTAACATCACTGCAAGGAGACCAATTGTGCTGGGAATTGGCGGCTGTGCTTGAGGCTCAGGAGTAGAAAGGGAAGATCAGTTACAGCAATTTCCTTTTGATTTCTAAAGGGATCGCCAAAGAACTCATCCTTTGAAGGGGAAAAATGGATTCAACCTCACTGCCCCTTTGTATGAGCAGGTTTTTTAAAATAAAAAATTTAAAAGAAAAATGCCTTTTCTCATAAAAGGAAGAACATTAAGTGCAGAGGCATTGTAGGTGGCCATACTCAGGGTTATACACCTGGAAAATAAAACCCTTGCTTTTTCAAATGCTTTGTAGGATAAGATCAGAGCTTGAAAAATAATACTAAGAGTTATAAGATACATTTGTGGTTTCAATGTCCATAAGTTATTAGCTGCCATTATAGTTATGATTTGTAAAAAGTAATTCTTTAGGCCTCATTTTGGTAAAGCAACTAGTTATTCAGTTATTGTTATTTTTTAAACTTTGAAGTATTTCCAGCCATTTCTCTGCAGTACAAGATACACTGTCCTTTTCCTATTGCATTGTTATGTTGACTGGTACAGTACGTTGGGCTAACAGGCCAGTCTCTGCTCCAGACATTAGGAATGGGAATACACAAAAACTAGTTGCTGAACAATTCCATCTTCCTGGGCATTCCATCTTAGATCTCAGAATAGCAGTCTATGAACAAAACAAAACAAAACTGGAAAGAGAAAAAGCAGGACTGCAATATATCCACAAACTCCAGTCCATCAACAGTGGGTTGAACAGAGACAATGGTTTCCAGGCACGCTACACACATTATAAGACTAGTTAACACCCAGCTTCCTGAGGACTCTCTTATCACATCTCTTTTCTGATTCCCAGCCAGCATCACAACCCATTCCAATAACTCCTTCCATAAAATTCAAATGGCTATCTACTCATCTTGACTTTAGGCAACATCTTTCCTCCTACCTTTGTCCCCCAACAGCCATAGCTATAACTGAATTTGTCACCTCATTACCATACCCACAAGTTTTGCATTTCTGTAGCTATCCATACATACCACCTGCTCATTCATAATTTTAAAGGTCTGTTCCTAGGTGCTTCTATCCACGCATCTGATGAAATAGACTTGTCTGTGAAAACTTATGCTACCAACCTCTTTCTCTCGGTTAGCCCCAAAGGTGCTAACTTTGCATACTGATCCTAACATTGCTATGTCTTTGAATTCTATTAACATTCGGTTGAAGTAGACAGTTTCTTTCTAAAATGGTATAATGGTGTCCAATATACCTGAAACATCATTTTAGTGCTGAATCAAACCAAAGATTAAATCTGGGGGGGGGGAAGTTTTCCATTGATTGATTTGTACAGGATATTCTAACTCTGCATTCCATTCCATTCTAATTTCATTAACAACAAATTTAATACTTTCAGGCAGAAATTTATCAACTAGATGTGTGAGTTCCAGTTTCTCTGATGATATAATTAATGCTTCCAGCACAGCAGGGGTGGCTGAAGTTCTCAAAACAGATGTTCATATATAAATACCATAAGTTGTAAATATTTCCATAATACACCCAACTGACAGGTTGATTGCAATATTGAAAATGTTGATCTGGACCTACCAACAGATCCTACAACCCATCAATCCAAGATTCCCACAATCTTCAATTTGAGATTATCCCACAGAATTAAATTTGGTGTGATCATATGTCTCAATTTGCAATTGGCAAAAAATTGTACAGTAAGCCATCCTGACAGCAGAAATTGCAAAAAGCAGCACCAGTGGCAGAACTTGGAGTGTGCGGAGGGAGGATGGGAGGGGGGCAGGGCTACAGAGAGAGGGGTGTGGCTGTGGTGCGTGAAGGAGTGGCCAGGGCACATGGGGGCATGGCTATGGGACAGGATGCCCCCAAAAATTGCCACCCAAAGCAAATCACCCACCCCACCCCCATGTCCCTACGTGACTGAACAGCACTCATTTCTTCCTTAAATGAACAGAAGCTAAGGCAGTCCATTCAAAAAGATATTTCAGATAAGTTGATTCCAAGATAACATAAGGAAGAGTGTCATAATTAGGCCACACTTACCAATTATATATTTGAGGCAAGAGATGTGCCTTATGATACAAACTCAAGTCTGAAAAATTATTCCAAAATCTACTTTCTAAAATGTTCAGTAATGGAGGTTTGATTACATTACTTTGCTGTTGTAATTTATCTCTTGTTGAGCTACAATAGCCATGTAATGCAATCAGACTTTCTTTACTGAAAATGAAACTATTTATAAGTAACTAGTTATGTCTAGTGAGTTACTTCCACAATCTTATGAGTTATGAGTGGCTACTTATGTCTGTACGATATGAGCGGGTTTCAAGCATAGCACATAAACTTGGATATAATAAACATTTATAGAAGGGACAAACAGATTAATAAGAGAAGTGGAGTTTGTTTACTAATCATTCAAACCTAAATTTTCAGGATAATATACAACCAGACATATTATCTTCTCTTGTTTGATCAGTTTGTGAGTTAAAAATGTCTGATATCAGGACTATCAAGTATTGAAGGGTCTGCTTTTTTTTTTAATTAGTGCTCTGAGAGTCATTAACTTGGATCTTGATGTAAAGGCCATGCACTTAGAATTAAAGTATGCTGAGTAAAAGAATTTGGGTTTAGTACTAGAACTGAACCATTTCATAGACAGAACACAAATGTAGTCCTCTTAGTTGTGATGCAGTCTCTGGTTTGGGGAGGTGGTGGAACATATATTGTGTAAGGAGGAGAAGGAAGAAGAGGAGGAGATTGGCTTTTGTTGGAGATGGAGCCTTAGGCTGTACTCTTTTCCAGCCCTCTTTCTCAGCCTATGCCCTCCAGTACAGGAAAAGCCATTCACTTGTTTGGAGGATGACAAGGAATGTGTCACCTGTCCACAGGATACTATCTGGTAGGTCTTCTCATCTACTTCACTTTTTCAAGATGGGGTAGGGTGAAGCTGGCTTGAATTGGTTAATTGGTCACTTAGTAGGGACATCTAGAGGAGCAGCATGTAAGGAAGACTTGATGAGTATTCTGGAGTACCTTTATGCTGGTGCACAGTTCCTGAAGTCTGTCACTCAGGGTTTTGGAACCCATGGATAGGTTAACAGTTGTTTTTAGGGTGAATCTGTCTCATCTGCATGGACCTGTTAGGAGGAAAGGGGATGGAGGTGATTCAGATGGGTCTCCCTTTCATATCTTTATAGTATGCTCTAATCCTGTGTACTAGAAGAAAATAGCATAATCTTAGAATAACTACTAAAAAAGGTCAAAGAAGAAAGTGCAAAAGCAGATTTACAGCTGAACATTAAGATAACAAAAATAATGACCACAGATGATATACAGTAGTTCCTCCACTTTCACAAGGGTTTGGGGCCCTCAGAACCCTCACGAAAGTGGAAAAACAACAAATAACACCCCCTCCCCCTCCCGTTCCTTTCCAGGACTGCCTTCCGTCATTTTCTTGCATTTCACCTTGGTAGAACTTACTATGCACCAGGATAAAATGCATGGGAATGGGAGGAGGGAGCTCCAGAGGGGAGAAGGGAGGCATGCATGAACCTTCACCTACCATTCTCTTGCATTTTGGCTCAGTGTGAGTTCTCTGCACAGAGGCCAAATACGTGGGAATGGAAGCAGGGAGCATCATAGGGGAAAAGGAAGGTACACATGAACCTTCCCTCCATTCCTTTGCATTTTGCCTTGGCATGAGTTCTCCCACCATGGGAAGGGGAGGGGGAGCTCTAGAAGGGAGAATGCATGCTCATGCCTCTCTCTGCCACTCCCTGTATTTTTTTTTCTGGGTGTACTTGCTTCCTTTCTCTGTGCGCAGCAAAATGCAAGAGAAAGGGAGGAGGGGAATAGGGGGGCAGGCACACATGCTCGTGAATGATCAAATTTGTGAAGGTCAGACCTGCAAATGGGGAGGGAGGACTCTACATAACTTTTAAATAGGCAATGAATGTGTTGAAATAGATTAAGATTTTCCATACCTTCATTCAATCATTACTCAAAATGGAGACTGCAGTCAAGAAATCAGAAGAAGATTAGGGCTTGGAAGGGCAGCTATGAAGAAACTAGATAAGATTCTGGAATATAAAAGTGTATAATTGAATACTAAATTTAGATTTGTTCATGCCATCGTTGTTCCAATTTCTGTGTATGGTTGTGAAAGCCAGACAGTGAAGAAAGCTGAAAAGAAGCAAATCAACTCATTTGAAATTTGGTGCCAGAGAAGAATTCTATGGATATTGTGTGCTTCTAAAAAGATAAATAAATGGGTCCTACGGCAAATCAGACTTGAACTCTTCCTAGAAGGTAGGATGACTTTACAGAGACTGTTGTACTTTGAACATATCATAAGAAGATATCATTTACTAGAAAAGACAACAATACTTGGTAAGGTAAAGAGCAGTAAGAAAAGAGGACGAAGACTGCATTGCAGGTGAATAGACTCAGGCCATTTCTGCACTAGACTGCTATGGCGCTATTATGCCACTTTCAACATTCTATGGAATCCTGGGGTTTTCAGTTTAGGGAGGGGCCTCAAACTGCAAACCCCAGAATTCCATAGGATGTTGAAAGTGACATAATAGCACTATAACAGATTAGTGCAGAAACAGCCTCAATCAACGAAACCATAGCTCTGAGTCTGCAGGGCTGTTGATGATAGGGTGACTTGAAGATCTCTAATTTTAGAGTCACCATGAGTCAAAGTCCACAGGATCACAGTTAACAACAACAACAACAACTAATTCTGCCCCTTTTCAATATCAGGGAAGGACTTACTTGAAGATGTCAGCCAGTTGGCTGCAGAACATTAAGGGTAGTGTCTCACATGATGCGGATCTAGTTTGTGTTTGAATTAAAGATGCATTCATAGATTACCTAAACACTTGTGTCTGCCCCTTTATTCCTCCCGTATCTGCAAAATTTCATTCTTGTTCACTCCAGGATGTTTTATTTCAGCAAGTAAAAATTAGAGCAGGATGGAAATTTTTTGCTGCTGCTGCTGTTAAACCAATTTAAAGTATTGATGTTGACTGAAGATGTACTGCAATTTACCAAGAGATCTCCCCAGATCTCCCCTTTGGCTTTTACTGGGCTAATTGTTTTATTATTACTGAAAAGCAGCCAGAATCCTGTTGATGATTTACATTAGTATGACCAACATTTACACCAGTGTACATAGTTTTTTGGATGTTGCACAAGGAGGTTTACAGAACTGTCTTTGCAATGCCCCCCCCCCCGCAACAGCTTTGCATGTGGATTGCAACCAGGTGCAGGTCTGCCTTATAGTTCAAGTAACCACTGACTGATCGTGAAGATGCGACCAGGTGGTATTCCACTGCCATTGAGCAGCCAGTAAAAAATGAGCAGCTTTCAACCTCTCAGACCCCTGTGTAAATACACTGGAGAAGTATAAAGCTAAGATCTCAGTGAATATTGTTTAAATAGAAGTAAGTGAACAATAGAAAAAATGTACATTTTAAAAAAAAGATTTAACAAGATTTGCGTTTGCAGCAAGAGCTCTTCAGTCAACCTCAAAGCATTGAAAACTAGACAAAAACTGTAGAACAGTATTTTTAAACGGCATGGAATATCCTAGCAATGATTTGGGGTCCCATCTTTTTAAATGTAAGCCAGAAGCACGATAGTAGCCAGATTTCAGAATTTGGCACAAGACACACATTCTCCCTCCCTGGTGAATAAATTTATGAATGCACAGCATTTGCTTCTAATGAGCAATTTGCTTGTAAAACAACAACAAATTCAAGCCAATTGCTGTGGAAAATACCATCATATAAAGTTGCAATTACTTTTTAATTATCAGTGCCAATGCTTGCTGCATATGTTACAGGTATAGAATGGTATTTTGTTAAATATTTTGACACCAATTATTTCAAGAGCTAGAGGCAATCCTGTTCAGTTTGTGCTTAATTTAAATCTTTTGCCGGACACTCCGTACTCATAGTGTGATGGAATAAGTTCTAGACTTATAGAATCTTAGAATTGGAAGGTGCTGTAAGGGTCATCTAGTCCAAGCCTCTGTTGTGCAGGAATATACAATGAAGGGCCTTTCCACAGTTCACTGTTATAGTGCTATCATTCTATTCAAACTCCTATGGAATCCTGGGACTTGCAGTTTAGAGAGAGGCATTTAGAATTCTTAGCCAGAGAGCTCTTTGGCCTCAGTAAACTACAAACCTCAGAATTCCACAGGATGTTGAAAGTGGAATAATAACACCATAACATCATAGTGTGGAAAGTCTCTAATGCACACCTAAAAGATACCCTTCCAACCTCTGTTAAAAACTTTCCCAAGAGGAAGAGTTACCACACAATGGGACACTTTATTTAATTGTCAAACAGCTCTACCAATACAATTCTTCCTAATGTTATTTTCTAGAGCTTATGTTCCTAGAGATACTGGTTCTCTTTCCACCAAGAAGGTACTCCTGTGGTTCTAGGCTAGCCTTGTCCCTGACTTGCTAGTTTTCTATGGAAGAAGATTTAAACATGACATTCTCCAACTGGTCTAAACCAATGTAGGCAGTCCAATCAGAACAGCATCCTGTAATTCTGTTCTTTTTATACTTTGCCTCCAAACTAAAGAATGTTGTGCACTCAATGGTGTAAAGTAAATTTTCAAGTGCAGGCACTCCCTGTGACAGTCTTAATAGCCAGGCCTCCAAGAAGAGTCTATAAATGATCTATAGCAACCGACTGGTTCTAGCAGTTTTCATCTCTAACTGAAACATGTGTTTTATAATGCTAATGAGTCTTAAGTGCCCGTTCAGGACCAAGACATCCTCAATTATTCAGCACTAAAACATGGAAGGGTCACAAAAATATATCTTTAAGAACATTCATGGTGCCCTCCGGTTGCTATTCTGGTTGCAGCTGAGTTCAGAGGAAACAAGGGAGCTTGGGGATGGGGTAACAGATAATGGAACCATCCCTGCCAGACAGTCTATAAGTACTTACAATGGAATGCTGTGATCACTAAAAGTCATTATGGGAATCTCAAAAATAAGCCATGCCAGACTGATTTGATATCTCTCTCCCTCTCTTTGTTTTATACAGCATTATGAGCCTGGTAGATGAAGGGAATGATATGCCCATAGTTTATCTTGACTTCTGTAAGGCCTTTGACAAGGTCCCCCATGATATTCTTGCAAACAAGCTAGTAAAATGTGCAGTAGACAGCACTACTGTTAGGTGGATCTGTAGTTGGCTGACTGGTCGAACACAAAGAGTACTCACGAATGGCTCCTCTTCATCCAGGAAAGAAGTGATTAGCGGGTTGCCATAGGGTTCTGTGGTGAGCTCTATGCTATTCAACATCTTTATCAATAACTTGGATGATAGAATAGAGTGCATGCTCATCACAGATGACAGATAAGAGAGCTGGGCCAAAACTAACAAAATGAATTTTAACAAGGAGAAATGTAGGGTACTACACTTAGGAAGAAAGAATGAAATGCACAAATAAGAGGATGTGTGACACCTGGCTTGAAAACAGTATGTATGCAAAGGATCTAGGAGTCTTAATGGATCACAAGCTGAACATGAGTCAATAGTGTGATGCGGCAGCTTAAAAAGTGAAAGCAGCTCTAGGTTGCATCAATAGGAGTATAGTGTTGAGATCAAGGGAAGTAATAATACCACTCTATTCTGCTTTGGTTAAACCTCTTCTGGAATACTGTGTCCAGTTCTGGGCACCACAATTCAAGAAGGATAATGACAAACTGGAAGGTTTCCAGAGGAGGGCAACCAAAATTGTGAAGGGTCTTGAAACCATGCCTTATGAGGAGCAGCTTAGGGAGTTAAGTACGTTTAGCTTGATGAAAAGAAGGTTAGGAGGTAACATGATAGCCATGTTCAAATATTTGAAGGGATGTCATGCTGAAGGTGGAGCAAGCTTGTTGTCTGCTGTTTCATAGATGAGGACATAGGACAATGGATTACAGGAAAAGAGATTTCACTTAAACATAAGGAAGAATTTCCTGATGGTAAGAGCCATTCAACAGTGGAATATGCTGCCTCAGAGTGTGTGGAGTCAACTTCTTTGGAGGTTTTAAAACAAAAGTTGGATGGCCATTTGCTGGGAGGGGTACTTTGAGTGTGTATTCCTGAATGGCAGGGGGTTGGACTTGTTGGCTGTTGTGGTTTCTTCCAACTCTATGATTCTATAAAAAACATTTTGGAGGATTGTGGTCTCTACTTGTTTACAGGGGTTGGAATTGCAACCCCCAGACCTACCTAACCTTGGTCTTCATGTCTCTTGCCCTCACATAGTGTAATATCTGAATAGGGCTAATGGAATTCTATACCTGAGAGCCAGCATAGTGTAGACCAGGAGACCAAAGTTTGAGTCCTGGCTTGGCCATGGAAATCCACTGGGTGATCTTGGATGTATCATACACTCTCAGCCCCAGAAAAACTCATGATAGTGCTATCTTAGGGTTCTTATGAGTCAGAAACAACTTGAAGTCACACAACAACAACAATTCTGTACTTGTCTTCTAACATTGAGTGCACTGGGTTTACTCCCAAGTAACTGAATATGAAGAACCAGAGAGATGCAATCGTTTATTCCCTGCTTAACCCAGGGTTTTATTCCCTGGGTATGTCATATATTCTTACCCCCAGAAAATCCCATGATAGTGTAGCCATAGGATTACCATAAGTCAGAAACAACTTGAAGTCACACAAGAACAACAACCACAATAACAATTCTTTACCTATCTTCTCACATTGAGTGCAGTGGGTTTACTCCCAAGTAAATGAGTATGGAGAGCCAGTGTAGTGTAATGGTTTGAGCAATGGACTATGATCCTGGAGAGCAGGGTTCAGTTTCCTGTTTGGCCATGGAAACCCACTGGGTGCCCTTGGAAGCATCACATACTCTCAGGCCCCAGAAATCTCTGTCATAGTTTATCCTTAGGGTCACCATAGGTCAGAAACAACTTGAAGGTATACAAGGTACATATGAATTAGGAATGAGTATAGGGCTACAGTCTGCATATCACAGAATATACTGTTACCAGCCCCATTCATCATATGGTTTAATTGGCAAATATGATTTAACTGACATGAGATATAAATTGTACACTGCTATGGCTGCAAAGCTATGCTGGCGAGAGAGGACTAGCTGAACATGTGTAATGCAAAAATAATTCAGATGGAATTTCAGGGCATGGCCAGGTCATAGGCCCTTTTCGCACAGCATTTGCCATGCGAAAGGGCGCCTGGAGTGTTGCGTGATTGTGAGGAGCAATCTGCACAATGCACTCACAATTGCATGACACTCCAGGGTAGGGCAGGTGCCGAAAATGGTGAGTGATTGTGCATTGCTCCAGGGTCCCGTGTGCACTTGCCGTGAGTTTGGAGCCTCTGGAGCTGCAGCGGTCGGAAACTCCCAGGCTGCGCTGCAGAAGGAAGAGGTAGGGCTCTCACACTGCCTGCTCGGGAGCAGGCAGCTCATGCAGAGCTGAAGCAGCTGGGATGCAAGAGCCTCTCACTGGAGGCTGCTCACACGATCCCTGCACCCCAGCACTGAAAAAAGGTAAGGTGCAGAAACGGCCATAGTCAAGGAAGCTCCAGTGATAATGAATTTGCAAATGTCCTTCAACAACTTGACCTTTAGAAACAATAGTGCCCAAAACTGACTCCACAGATTGTCTTTGACCCTCTTCTTTTGTCCAGCAAAACTCTTCTTTGGTTCCCTCGCTTGTCCCACCAATAAGGATATCACAATTCCCATCAGTCCTTTGTAAGGCCATTAGCTCATTCTGGACACCATTGTCTACTCAGCTAGATAGTCATTAACACCTTCCCTCTCAGGGTGAAAAAAGAGTACTTAAACCCTGGCTCTGAGCCAGATAGCTCATAACACTCTGGACATAAGGCATCACTCTGCTGCTCTGCTTCCCATTCTTGTACTACCCTTGGAACCTAGTCTGAACCACATTGCTTCATCTCTTCTTGCCAGATAGGTAAATGTCACCCACTTCACCCAAACTTCTTGCTGCCTAATCTTTCCTTCCTTTCCCTTCAGTTAGCTTTGTGTGATTGAGACACTGCTTGGATCTTGTGTGTGTGATTGTTAATTCCCCTAATAAAAGAAATATTCTTTGAATCTCTGGCTGGTGTTCCTTTGTTAGTACCAGTATACCCAGGTGTAAAGATTCAGCTTAGTTACCCCCTCCCACAGGCCTTCCCTTTGAGCTAATATTCCCCACTGTTTCACAGAGGCACTGGCATTGCAGGTGGACCTCTGAGTCACTCATGTTTTGGAGTAATAATACTTCTATTCTGACTATAGCTGTACTGGTGATTTTTTTTCCCCTGAAGAAATGTTAACAGTAAAACAATGCAGAAAAGTTCATCCAAATACAATAAATGTTGCTTAGTGATAATTAGATATTTTAAGGCTGGTGAGAATGAACTATTAATATTTAACCTTATAACTCTGCACTGGAGTAGAAGATAAGAACATAATCCAGTTTTATTGTCATATACTTTGGCTCAATAAAGACTTATAAAGAAAATGTAATAAAAGTGTTCAAGTAAATGTCTCCCAGTAATCCCCATAGACCCTTTCAATGATCACACTCGATTGTTCTCCAAGTGTAAGTAATATCTGGCAAACAAAATTATGGCTTCATTCCTTGCTGTCGCATAATCATGTCTTCTGCCACTAGTGCCACTATTTCCTCTGAAAAAGAATAAAGACAGTTGGCAGAGAACCATTCCCTGCTGTATTTGTAGCCAACAAAAACAGCATCATAGACCCATATGTATCATAGGCATTTTTCAAAAATAAACGCCAGACTCTATGGATAATATCATATCTAATTTATTAAAACAAAAAGAAAAAAAAGTGAAAACAACATTTACTGGGAATGTGCTGTGCCCTCAACATTTTTGGGGTCTTTGGCAGTCAGGCCAGAGTTGTGCATAATATGCTGCTTGTTATTGTGATGTGCAAGCTTTGGTTTCCTTCTTATGAATCTGACTTAGAAGTTAGGGGTTCAAAGCATACCCCTGTGAAGGACTCATGATGTGTGTGCCTTTTAGTTCAGATTTAATTACTCTTTTAAAATTAGGACCTACAAATCATTACAAATTGCTTTTGGCTTACTTACCTATGTACTAGCTCGGAGGAATCCTTCACTGTCCTTTATACAAAACCATAAAGCAGTCTAAGACTAACTACTCTGTGGGAATGAAAAAGAAATAAGAGAAAGGGAAGTTTGAGGACACAAGATTACCCACCAGGAAATCATGTCCAAGGTAACCCCACAGGTTATATGATCAAATATGTGACTCTTTTGACTGGATGAAAGCTTCTAGCATTTTGATAATGACTGGCCAATCCAGAAGTACCACATTGTTTGCTAATTTGGAGAGGCTGAGGATGAATGAAACCGAAATATAATGTTTCATTCTGTGCCTGTAATGCTCTCTGACTGCATGCATGGCTTATGCATTGTTGTCTCTGTCTAAGATGAGGCAGACTTATCAAACACACAAGAGCAGGAGGTAGGTGCTAGAAGGCCATATAGCATTCACTGAACCCCCTACCCACCAAAAATTGTACACTTCCCCTCAGGGGCAATGGAAAATACTGTGGCTCCTGAAGTCAGATACCAAGGACAGTCTTGTTGGCTTCTATATGTAGAATTTGTGTGTGTGTGTGTGTGTGTGTGCATGCACGCGCACATGTAGGGGTGGACATTCAAGTTACATGCATACAAGCTTTTCAGCTGTGATCTGAGTCCCAGATCATAAGATTCTATGCTCCAGCTGCCTAAAGTGGACTTGGAGTCAACTACTGGCTTCCATGGTGTGGATTTGTGTATGAAAAAATGGCTGAAAATAGTGCCTATTTGCTCATACTGGGAGCCCTTCACTGTAGCTAAAATGCATGAAGCTATAAAGTCAAATGAAGCAGGAATTACTGTGGAATTGAGATGCCCCCTTAGACAACTGGAGTCTGACTGACTTTATTTTACTGCTCAGCTCCAGTGTAAAACCAAGAGCATTTTATAATTGTGTATGCTTTGCAGACCGCAAATAGGCTGTGATTTATTAGCTAATTTGGGATACAAGTGACCATAGCTAATTTAAGTAATAGGTATCAAAGGACTGTGTGGAATCCATGAACATATCAACATTTTCTTTGTTGTTATTATATCCACTCTATAACCTAATTAGCAGTTAACACTCTTGTTATCCTAACCACCCAGTATTATTAGGAAGATTAAAGCTTATGGTGCACTATGCTATCTGAATTTCCATTATTTATGCATCTTGTATTTTGAAAGCAAGAAAGATACCTTCTATTATTGTTGCTGCAATTGTTGTTATTTCCAAACACTTTCCTGGTGCAGAATATTTTACCAGACTTCTCTTTGGCTTCACAAGACTTCAATTTAACTTCAGAACAAATCTTCTAATGTGTGTTTTTTTTTAAAAAAAAATATTTTTATTAAAGATTTTCGTTCTTACAAGTATAAGTTCGTAAGACTTTTTATATTTTACAATATAAAATATACTCTAATATACAACATATAATATAATAATTAATACCAATTATTAATATAATAATATAATAATATATAATATATAATAATAAAACATATAATGTTCTCTTTTGTACGATGTACATTAAATTAACATAGCTTTATATAAATCTTTAAATCCATACTTTCCTAATTTCTTACTTTTCTTTTTCACATTTATTTCTTATCTTATTATTGTCACATGTTTATTAATATTTCAATATTCTTATTCTTATCTTATTATGTAGTGTCTACTATCTACCTATTGCTAAACTTCCATCTTTACTTATCTTTACAGCCTTATTCCTCTCCTTTACATAGGTTTGTTATCTATACAATTTTTCACTGTTTCCATTTCTCTATATTTCTTATTATTCTTTTCTCTTCTCATTAATCTAGTTAAAGCGTCACAATTTATCAATTCTCTAATTTTATTTAACCATTCTTCCAAATCAGGTATTTTATCTCTCTTCCAATGTTAGCAAAAATAATTCTCGCCGCTGGCACCATATATATACTTCTAATGTATGTTAATATTCCCATTTTATTGATAGAAAACTGAGGGTGGGAGAGGTTGCTTTGAGGACTCTCCCTTGGCCCTTTTTGCACCTTACCTTGATAGCGTGACAAACTAGAGCCCTCACGATATTGCCAATATTGCAAGAGGCCCAATAGAGAGCCCCTTACAGTCTGCACACGGTAGGGCATTCGCGAAAGAGCACCAGTCCCTGTCTGGTGCCTTGTCCACATGTTGGTGTCCTGAGCCACGCCCAGGTCCCACCCTGTCCCCGCCCCACCGCTCCTGATTGGACAGTGTTTTTTTTTATTGTTTTGTCAACTATCGTGCTAATACACGATAGATCCTGCCAACAGGCTGTTTCATACTACATTGGTAACGTGGCAATGTGCTAACGTGCTAACGATAGCGCCAGGTTTAAAAAAAAACCAACACAATCGGCTGGACTCCGGGGGCTACTGTCGTCTCGAGTATGAGTGCGAAGCAGCCCCAGGATGGCCTCTTGCGGCGACGTGTCGTGCAGTGTTCCCTGCTGTAATGGGGGCAGCGGCCGGTCTGCTGCTGGGCGGGGCATCCCCTGGGAGTATTACGGCTTGAGGGACAGGCAGCAGGGACTGCCCACACCCCGCCCACTCCCAGGTCCTCCCTGGAAGAACACTAGACGATGGCTCCGCAGGCCCTCTGGTCGTGCGACCAATGCATGAAAGGGAGGTTATTTTTGCCTTTCAGGCAAAAATAAGAAAACGTGCTATCAGCACTATCCATGGCTGTGATAGCAACTGGTTTGCCAGAACGTCATGCGGTATGGCGGCTCATGAAGGGAGGAGGAAGTGTGCCTAATACACTTTAAAAACGCTGTGCAAAAAGGGCCCTTTTCAACAGACTTCATGGAAAAGAGCACTGTGGGTAATTATTTGCTTATTTTAGTTAGTAAAACATTTCTACGCTATCCTAATATCAAAACGGTCTCAGTGTGGCTTACCAGTAAAATTAAAACAAAGACTTAGAACAGTTTAAAACAATAAAAAGCAGACTAATAATATGCTAAATATAACTAATGAGTTAAAACAGACTTCAAAGGTCAGAACAGTTTAAAACTACAGTCAGCCCTCCACATTTGCAGGTTTCACTTTTGCAGATTTGATTATTAATAGATTATTGGCTGTCACCTCTGCTGCCTCCCTGTGTCATTTTTAATAGGGACTGCAAGCCTCATGAGACAGAAACTGCGAACGACGGTTCTAAGCCCCTATTAAAAAGGAGTGGGGCAATAGTGGAGGTGGCAGTAAGCTCCACCAGCCATCTACTTCTGCCTTGTGAAGGAACCCTGATGCCTCAAAGGAATCCATGGAGAGTTGAATATGGTGATCATACTTTTTTTTGTGCTAAATATTAGTTTGGGAGGGCCTAGAGTTATTCACGTTTTTTTCACTAACCCCAGTGAATGTGGAGGGATGACTGTATATACATTAGCATTTGAGGAAAATAAATGAGGCCCAAAGACTCTGATGAACAGCCAACTTTTTATGTGGTCTCTAAATGAAATCAGTGTTGATACCAATGAGACCTCCAATGGGGGTGGGGTATTCTATGATAGGACTGCCAAGCTTGAGAAGACCTTCCTCCGTGTCCCTCCATAGGGTATTGCCTTCACTGGTGGGAACCAGAGGAACCCTCCACCCACCTGACCTCAATCCACAAACCACATATAGGATAGTACAGTTGAGTATCTAGGCTCAACAGCGCCTAGGGCAAGCATGGAAGTTGTGCCCCCAGGTACTGCCACCGCCCCCCTTTCACTGGGCCAGGTAGGACCCTGATGGAGGGCTGGAGGAGGGCCAGGCCCAGGTTGGAGGGTGGGGGGTTTTTGGCTTCCTCGTGCCCCCCCTGGCATTGACACCCAAGGCACACACCCCAGTTACCCCACCCTAGATACGCCTATGGAAAAGTATCAAATATCAGTTTCCCAAGCCATTTAGAGTTTTGAATGTCATCACAAGCACCTTGAATTCAGACTGGAAGCATACTGGCAGCCAAGGCAATTTTTTTTAGAGACTAGCGGTATGTGCAGTCAATATGATATTCTAGTCTGAGTGTCCTGAGTGTTATTCAAGGGCATCATTATAGGATTTTCTTTGATTGGGCAGAATTGTGAGCATTTGTGCTAGGCGTTGATTTTGGGCAAAGGGCCTAATAGATGACATCACACCTATGCTTATTTGGAAATATGTCCTCCAGAGTTCAGTGAGGTTTACCTCCGAGTGAGTGTGCAGGGTCAGCAGTCTTATCCATTAGTTCTCTCACTGTAGATCTCATTTCTCTGTTTATGGCTCTACCTACCTAACTACCTACCTGAAATTCAATCCACTTAGCTTAAACTCATTCTCATTTCTCTTATTGTTCTTCCTATCAGAAGTGCTCCAAACTCCCAGCTACCTTGTTCTGCGTTGTACTTGACTTTCTGTAGCTGCTTTTCTCTTGATTCTCCTGCAGTAAGTGCCTTATTTATTTCTGGAGGATTACTTTGCCTATTTTCTATTCACCAGTCTGGCATGCACTTTGGGGTCTCCAAGTCCCGCTGGCAATTTACATGTCTAGCCAGAATTATGCTTAATATTCAGTACTGTTATGAAGTCAACCTGCTTTATATGAGTTCCGGGAAGAAACACAATTCTTGCCAAGGAGATATAGAGTGGATAGCCAGAGTTAGGTTCTTCATTGAGACATATATGCCCTGAAACAACTTGTGAAGTATAAATCAGCACTTATGCAAGTTCCATTGATTTAGTGGATCTACTCTAGCTGGGATGAGCAATTGGATTTAGGCCACAGCCTCAAAGACACTCTTGGATGACATTTTTCGGCTTCATTCTGTTACAGCATTTAATTTAGACATTCAACTTAAATTTAAACAGCAATGTAACAAGAACTTATTAATAAATGGCCCCTTCTAACAATAATACTATTGAATTAGATTTTTAGTTATTAGTGATCAGTTAAATGCATTAAGCCATTCCTATTAACTTTCCTATCTCAATGGCCATGCTTGTTGGGGGATTCTGGGAGGTTTAGTCCCAAACTGGCTTTTCTTAGCTCAGTATCTGCATCTGGAAAAAGTTATACAATTTGCAATAAACAATATAGAAGAGAAGTGAAATAAAAACCCCAAATGTCTGTGATAACCACTTGTATGATCTGTCTCAGGGCAAATTCAGTGTTAACTTCTTCCTCTTTGATTAAGCCTTAAAGCCTTGCTGCTTGCTAATAGTAATTGATGGATTGTTAATTGCTGTGTATTTTAAGTGGTTGGTTTAGGTGAGTTGGTGGGTGGGAAGGATTGGGTTTGTTTTTAACGTCTTTCAATGTCTTTTAATGTATAATGTATTTCATGCTGTTTGCCACCTTGATCCATGTGGAGAGGCGGGATACAAATAAATTTTATTATTATTAATATTAATATTAATATTAATTATTATTAAGTATTAATATTAATATTAATATTAATTATTATTAATATTAATATTAATTAATATTAATATTAATATTAATAATATTAATAATAATAATAATAATAAATACTTATTATTAATAATTATTAATATTAATATTATTATTAATATTAATATTATTATTATGTTTTGAACCACAGTTTCCACAATCCCATACCATTTGGCTACAACGGGTGTGGCTGCGGACAGAAGTTATAGACCAAGAAATCCAGAGGGTTAAAGGTCTCTCATCCCTGTTATTGTTGGGGGAAAAGAGTGTTGCCTTCAGATAAGTAAAATATGTCAGGAAGCATCAGTAGTTTCCAATTTGTTTTGTTCTGTAGAAATATTATTTCTGCACAGAAGACACAGGAATATTATTTTCTGCACAGAAAATGCTGTTCCCTGCACAGAAAATGTTGTTTTTTATGCAAAACAACTACATGCCAATTTCATGTAGAGTAAGGCCCAAACTGGGAATAGGCTTTGAAAACAGTGTGGTAAGTGGTTAGAATATGGCCAAAATGACTCATTGCTGTTTTCATGTAGAAACTTAGGCCCTTTTCGCGTGTTACCTGTTTGCGAAACAGGGGAGGGCGTCTTGTGCGAGAAGCCTCCTCCGAAACGCTGCCGCTTCCCCGCTCCTTCCTACCGCAGGTCTCTTCCTGTTAGCGCGACTGTCCCTTCCTGCCGTAGGGCAGTGTGGAGCTATAGGCTGCGCTGGAGGAAGGAAGCGCGACCCACCTGGCTTGCCGACGCACCACATGGCAGGTAAGTGCGCAAGGGCGCTGCGAGCATTGTGCGAGCGTGGGGCATTTTCGGCTTAAAGCCGAAAATCAAAAAATGCATGCGCACCCCGCTTCAGCCTTGTGAGCGTCTCGCAAGTGGGGGTGCGTCGTACGGAGCGACGCTCCCATTCGCGCGACACTCAAGGGATGCTCGCACAGCAAAAAAACCATGTGAAAAGGGCCTTAGTGAAGAATTACGTGTCTAAAAATTTTGAACAGAATGGGATCCCTGAGCTCAGTACATTCTAATATATGTATAGTTTGAGCATTAGACTGCAATCTTAGAGGCCAGGGTTCTATTTCCCACTCAGCCATGGAAACTCACTGGGTGACCTTAGGTACATCACACATGCTCAGACCCTGGAAAACCCCGTAATAGTTATGCGTTAATATTGCCATAAGCTGGAAATGACTTGTAGTCACACAACAACAGCAGCAACCACAAAAGTTGTTTAAATCAATCATATCTATTGCTCATGTGCTGAGGTGACTTTCCATCTAGCTAACATTCCTAGCAGATGTTTAGGTTATCTTTCCATGCGAGGCATTAAAACTAGCCTTCTTTACATTCCCTCCATGTAAACAACCTAGCCCTTGCTCCTTGCTATCAGAAAAGCCTTATATGTGTCAGAGAGGAATGTGATATACTGACCTTGGCTGTGCCAACTTTTTTTTTTCTTGCAGGAAAGTCCCTGAAACTAAACCACAAAAGATGTAAGCATTATTCTATATTCTACATTAGCCCAAGTGACACCACATTGGTGTCTAGCCTAAGTGAAGCCATATTAATGTCTCCTTACCTTTAAGATGCCCTTAAATGCAGCAGGAATAGGTGTGGCTGAATGGGCCATCAAAGTCAGACAAAGAAGTGTGACTCTGTGCATTTTTGTGTGTGAGACAGTTGACTCAACCCTCACCCGGGAACTGGGAACTGTTAAAGAAATAAAAGGAAATTTATCCAATGGATCCCTCACTCTGCTATATATAGTCACTTTTGAAAAGACTTTTTTCTTTTTTTCTTTTCGTTGGAAGCGGCTTCGTTTTCTCTCCTTCTGCAACGAGGCAGCGAACAATGAAGCTCTGCAAAGAGTTAAATACAATCTTATTATGTGTGTTTGGAGAATAAAGGAGAAGGCAAAATAATAACAAAGCACAATCAATAAAATAAAATAAAAATAAACGTCCTAAGGAAGTTTTTATTCACTTTCCTGAGTGGTCCTTTGAACAAAACAAAGATAAAAAACTGAATGCCCCAGAGTAATAAAACAAAAATAGGAAATGAATACAAGAATGAAACACAAAGAACTTGAAACACATTATTTGACTAGGTTGGAGGCCTGGGGCCCGCTGGAACAGTCCCTTTTACCTCCTCAGCTAAACATTGTTCTTTAGGCTCAGACTACACAAACATAGTTTTCCCTTCCTTGCCAATGTTTTCATTCTTTTTTGTTGTTGTTGTTGTTGTTTAACTTAACGCAGCCATCTAAGCTGGAATCTGCAACAAGGAGAATGAGCATCTTTGTAGTCATGGACCCCAGAATGGGGGTGGTGGTGGGAGTAGGGGAACTTAAGCCCCCAAAGGCAAATCTAGGTGAAGCTGAGCCCCCCTGCCCAATCGGGCAAATTGGACCACTGAGATTTATATGGTTGAACTTAGGAGTTATCAATTGCAAGTGTAATAAATTATCAAGAATACATACAATTTAGGACAGTTATTGTAGTTGAGCCTTCCCATGGATAAAAGAGGTTGCCTGTGATCAATCCTGTGTACACTTAGGGCCTTTCCACACTATACCGTTATAGCGCTATCATTCCACTTTCAACTTCCTATGGAATCCTGGGGTTTGCAGTTTAGGGAAGGGCCTTTAGAATTCTCAGCCAGAGAGGTCTTTGGCCTCAGTGAACTATAAACCCCAGAATTCCACAGGATGTTGAAAGTGGAATAATAGCACTATAACAGTATAGTGCAGAAAGGCGTTTATTTGGGAATAAATTTGAGAGGGACTTTCAAGAACATACTGTGCTTGCAAGAGCCTTCCTGTTTAAGGATAATTGAATAACAATGGAAGGGAGAGGTAATTTGCCCTCTTCCTAACTGTGCCTACATGGGATTCTCTACACCTCAATTTTGGTATATATACAAGATTCCATTGAGAGTATTATGTATATTGCCTTATTTCGAACATGTCTTCCAAGTTTTTGCATTTAAAGTAGTGAAGTAGAGGGACAGATGTGATAGGAGAACTTAGAGGCACCTTTGCATTCACTTGAGAGGGTCTTACATATTTTGGTTTGCTTAATTTCATTTCACTTTCGCGTCCCTGCTGCTTGGGCTCCGCAGCAGCTGCCTGGTCGCGCGAGCGCCCCGCCCCTTCCTACCACAGCGCAGCGTGGGAGTTGAAGGCTAGCACTGAAGCAGGACGCGTGACCGGCTCAGCTCAGGAGGATGTGCACAGCAGGTAAGTGCACTCCACGCCCCTGAGCGTTGCGCGACTGCGTGGCATTTTCAGCTTGAAGCCAAAAATAAAAAAATCCATCAGCAGTTTGCATCATGCTCTTGAGCGTCGCGTAAATGTGAGTGTGTCATGCAGACCGCTCCTCACATTTATGCGACGCTCAAGGGGCCCTTTCGCTTAAGGAACACCGTGCGAAAAGGGTCACTGAATAAATTGGCAAGGTTTCCAGTTTAATAAGTAGAAAAGCTTAGCTGATGGTGTTATTGTGAGCCTCAGAACAGTTTTTAAAGGTGTGGATTTTTAAAAGCTGAACTGTCACACATGAAGCCTCTATTATTTCTTATTACTGCAAGATTATGTTGATGAACCTCTTGCACCGAGACATCAACACACTTGTTACCCTGATTTCTGCAGGTCCCATGAGGGACACCTAAGTGCGCTCCAAATGACAAAGTTGGGAATTAGTCAAAAGAAAACAAGCTAGCAATACGAGAGGTAGGGCAGCGTAGTGAGATCTTTTACCCAATGTCTACGGGGTCAGGCCGAGTCAAGGAGCAAACAGGAGTAAATAATAATTGTTGTTTTTATTACAATACAGCCAAACAAGTGTATGCAACACATTCACACAGAGGACTATAGAAATAAAGGCAGGAGTTGGATAGAGGGATTTTTAGAGGGTTTTTTGGTATGGGAAATACTACACCAGTCCTGAAGCCCGAGTAGTCTGAAGAAGAAGTTTGTGGAAAAGGAATTTCGCAGCACATGGAGCTGAGGGGAAGGCTCACCAAATGAAGCGACAGCAAGGCGGGATGGAAACCAGGAGCGATCCGAGGAAGCGCTCAAAGTCAGGGGTTCTTATAGGGGAAAATGTGGCCGTAGGCTAGTCCATACTTGGGGACAACAATGAGTTTCGGGCTGGAGACAAAGCCTCCGAAAGGTCAGAACTTTACATGATTGAATTAAGACCAAATTGTCAATAGAGTAGCCAGTATGCAAACACGGAGTGCTTGACAGATGAGTATTCGGCTACTCAAACTGCCTGCTTGGGGCAGGGAGTTCTTTGTAAGTAGAGTGCGTACATAATATTGTTACCCTGTTTACTGAGGGTCCCGGGAGGGACACCTAAATAACCTTAAGATTACACAAGATGGGGAAATTAGTCAAGAGCACTGGTTGGCGCTACGAGAGGCAGGGTAACACAGCAGGATCTTGTAACCCAATGTTTACAGGGTCAGGCCAAGTCAAGAAGCAAACCGTGTTGGAAATAATGAACAATCTTTATTAAATACAGGCACACAATGTAAGCAACACATGCACACAGATGACTAAGGAAAATAAAGGTGTGAGTTTGATAGCGGGATTTTAGGAGGGATAGTTGATTCAGGTGATATGAAACCTGTTCCTGAAGCCCGGAAAGAAGATAGAGAGTGATGCTGGGGTTCGATGTATCTCAGCACGTGAAGCTGAGGGGAAGCTCGCCAAGCAAAGTGGCAGCAAGGCTGTCTGGAACTCGGGAGCAATCCAAGGATGGTCTCGGAATCAGGGGTTTTTATAGGCAGAAATGTAACTGCAGGCTATGCCTTACTTGGGGAAAACAATGCATTTCAGGCATGGGACAAAGCTTTGGAAAGGTCAGAATTTAGCATGATTAAGTCCAAATTTACAAAGAGTTAGCCAGTATGCAAATGCTCAGTGCTTGGCAGTTGAGTATTCAGCTTGGCAGGGTGCCTGCTAGGGGCAGGGAGTCCTTTGTTTGCAGAGAGGTCTCCTAAAGCGGTGATCTGGCTATTTCTGGCCTGTCTGGGTGGAGAATGGAATGTTCAGCAATTAGTGGCCGAGCCTAGTTCTGTGCTTGTCCGGAGGCCTCACAAACACGTGGAGAGGGATGGTGGAAGAGAGCCAAATTATTGATATCAAATGATATCCGGGGGTATCTCCAAGGAGGCCTAAACTGCAGTAACAATGTGGTACTTGCCTTGAGGTCTCCTGAAGCGGCGGGTTGGCTATTTCTGGCCTGCCTGTATTTGTTTGGAATATTACAGTGATTAGTGGCCATACCTGTATGTTAGCTTGTCCAGGGGCCTCACAAGCACGTGGGGGAAAAGGGGCATAGTAGGCTAAATTATTGATATCAAAATGATATCTAACATCCCACAAGTCCGGGCTAGGAACTACAGTAACACTCTGATTGTGGATAATCTGCCTTCTAACCTTTTTCAGTACCACCACAAAGAAGCGAAGGTAGGGGTGGGAAGACTTTTTCACAACATCCAATTTCTAGATAGTTAATTCTCAACAGATCATGTTTCCTTTTCTTCTATGTGACTGTAACCTCCCAATTTGTCAGATCTAGGCCCCCTCTTTAATCCTAAATTGTAGCAGAGGATTTATTTCTGACTATCACCCTCATTTTTCTTCATATATGTTCATCTTGTTTTTGTCCCCTGTTTCTCTTTTTATGGCAGAATGGATTGACCTCCAGATGTTGTTGGGCTGTGGCTCCCACCATGCCTCACGGTTGGATATACAGGCAGTAGTTTATGGAGAATTGTTTTTATCCACCCGTGGTGGTTTAGAACAAGACCTGGAGAGGATTCACTATCCTTTGACACAGAAGCCATCAGTTGCTGCTACTAA